>MWVB01000008.1:288917-398528 GCA_003054985.1 Leucosporidium scottii
TAGGAGCTGCGGGGCACGGGAACAGAGAAGAGAGTCGCGGAAGACATGGGCCTAGGTAATGTCGCAGGGGATGGGGCTCGAGGGAGTGCGGTAGACAGAGGGCGAGGAAGAGGGAGGACGGGCGCCGTCGATTGGTGGGCGTTCTCGAGATCCGAGGCGAACGAGTGACGAGCGGCAGGTTTGGGTTTCTCCCTGTCGTCAACAAAGATCTTGCGGCTGGTGAGGTAGTTGCTCCATCTCGGCTGGAGGGGCGCCGTGGCTGGTGGAGAGGGAGCGAGGGCCTTGCCCGACCTTCCGCCGAGTGGAAGCTCCGGCAGGAACTCCATCGAGCCCTTCTTGATCTGAGAAGGGTTAGGAGGGATTCCCGAAAGAGTCTCCTCGCTGACCTTGCTCCACACAGCGCTTCTGCTGTTGCCGTGCTTCTCCTCCCATAGCTCGAGCTCCGCTCCCGAAAGTCGGCGCCGCTGGGCTTCCATGTCGTCCTTGCGAGCTTGTTGAAGGTCGGCGTGCTTGAGCTCTTTGATTCGAGAGACGATTTCAGTGTACCCTTTCCACTGGAAGGCGAGAGAGCAAAGCAAGACGGCGGCGAGGACTCCGAGCTCGACCTGAATGGCGGTCGTGTGCGGCTGTGGAGAGGGAGGAGGGAAAGGGAGAGGGAGAGGAAGGAAAGATTTTGGAAGACGGGAGAAAGTTGAAAAGGCCGAGGTCAGCTCGAGCACCGCGTTCGAAGGACGGAGGCCGCGTACGAAGGACTGGAGGCGCTTGGGGACGGAGACTCCGACGTTGTACACGTAGAACTCCTTGAGGTTGGCGCTCGTGAAGCAATCTACGCCTAATACGAAAGCTGTTGCTCCCAGAGCTGCAGTACCGAACAGGACCACGCCGCGCTGAAGACGACCGAAGCAGCTGGCAGCAAAACCGAGAGCGGCGAGGCCTGTCAGGGTGCAGGTCAGCACCTCTTCGGCTCGGGAGAAGCAAGATAGGTTACCTATCAGCAGGATGTATTTGCCGAAAGCCACCCGGATAAGACCGTTGGAACGAAGGGCCAGGATAAAGAGGCCGACCGAGAATCCTCCGATGGCTCCACAGAGGTAGTGAGCGCCGCTCCACCAGATCACGCAAGCACCTCCAAGGATGGTCCCTCCCGCCAGTGATGCGAAGAGGTAGAGGCCGCGAGTCTAAAGGTGCAATGGGTCAGCGCGCTCGGCGAAGGGTTGAAAGGAAAGGGCCACACCGAAGCGGAGGGTGCGCTGATGGCATTCTCGACTCCAAGACGAAGGATGAGAAGTCCAATGACGGTAGCAGCCGACCAGAAGCCGACGAGGAAGAAGGAGGTCCTGTAGGTCAAGAGGTCAGCTGTCCGTCGTCCAAACAACCCTCGGCGCTCGTTTCCGCGGCGCACCAGCGGCTCTTGACGCCCCAGAGAGCCAGGCTGAGTCCGCTGAGTATTAGGAGTGCACCCAGAGCTCCGCTCCATCCTTCGATGTGAGTGTCAAGGAATGGAGGCAGCGGAGGAGCAATCGACGAGCTGTTGGCGGACGGAAGTGCCGTGTTGGAGGGTGCTAGAGTGGTAGAGGGAGCAGCGGAGGTGGAGGTAGCATTTGGAAAGATGCTCGAGATATTGGTGCTGCTCAGCGACGACGAAGGGCGCGGTGAGGTCGAGTTGAGCGATTGGGCGGCGGAGAGCTGAGGGAGGATGCAGAGGAAGGTGAGGAGCACGAGGAGTAGGGACAGACGACGAGCGGGAGCCATCGATCTGTTTCCTGCTACTGTAGGGTGATTCGCGAGCTGGTGAACAAGTTGGACGAAGTTGAAGGAGCAGATCTGCGTGCCGAGCGTTGGGCTCCAAGTCGCTTGCTCCGGACGCTCTTGCCGCGTTTGGACTAAGCTTTGATCCGCTATATCACACAGACCAGAGACGGACAAAGCTGCTCTCAACTGCTGAAGGTGTCTGTACGTCGGCGCTGGCTGCCGTCTTGTCAAGGGGTTCGGCGCACGTCGGCGCACGTTGAAGGGCGCGCCTTCATTTAACTTGTTTCACCTTCAAGCTGCAAGCTGTGAGTGAGTAGTTGGTACAGCAAATCTCTACGAGGTCGACGAGACCTTCGAGTAGCCTGACACGAGAGTCAGGAGCAGGACAGAGCCGAAGCGAAAGCTCGGCGCAAGCTCGCTACTCGCCAGGACGGGCTCCCGGCGCCCAGAGTGCATGAAAGAAAAGCCCGAAAGGTACATTAGCACAACAAATCGATAGAGTATCCCCTGGTCGCCATCAACCACCAGCAGCAGCAGCCGTTCGCCGCGCTCACATCTCCATCGCCTCGCCGAGTCCTCCTTCCGGCGCCTCGACTCCCCAGATTCTGACTGTCCGGTCGTCCGATGCGCTCGCAAACATGCCGGTATGCTTGTGGTTCCAAGCGACGGCGTTGACGGATCCCGAGCCGTGGCCGTTGAGCTTGTGGATGAGAGCGCCCGTGTCGCGATGCCAGATGTAGACTTGGCCGTCTGCGGGCGAGCGGGAGGCTAGTCAGCGAATGGAGAGAATGGAATAGCGTGAGAGGGACTTACCCTCACTGCCGGAAAGGACAAAGTTCTGCAGCGCGCCCCCGAAGCAGCTTTGCAGGACGTATTGGCCTTGATCATGACCTTGGAATCGACGGACGATGGTACCATCGCGCAGATCGACGTAGAGGATTTCCTATGAGCGTACAAAGAGGTCAGAGATGACTCTCCGTCAAGGAGGAAGGCAGGCGAGAATTGCTCACGTTCGGCGCATGGCTGACGATGGCGAAGCGCGAGTCGTCCGAGATTGACACCGACGTGAGCTCATGAGGTTGCACACTCTCTCTATTGACGGGAGATTGAGGTCAGCATTGACTAGAAGGTAAGATCAGGCGACCATCCAGACTCACAGCACCAGCTTCTTGTCGGGCAGCGAGAAGACACTGATCCTCTTCTCATGATTCGCCATGATAGGCGGCATCTGCGCTGGGGTCCCGCTCCTGCTTCCTCCCACGCTACCTCCACGACTCGGATGGAGTGTCGTATCGGCTCGACCGACCGCTACGAGCTTCTTGCCGTCGGGTGAGATGGCGAGGTCCACGACACGGGAGGGGGAGTTCTTGAGTTGGTCCGTCACGTTACCGGCGAGGTCCTTCGAGTGGAAGAGGGTTAGTGAATGCTCGACAGCTAGAGGAGACGACTCGAGCTCACCCAAAAGAACACTCGCGAGTCCATGCCGCCCGAGACGAAGCCTTGACCGTCAGGCATCCATGATAGTGCGCCAATCTGGTAAGCATGCTCTTCCAATGTTGCGATGCAGGTTCCGGTCTGCGAGGGAAGCAAGCGAGGTCAGCAGCGAGCCTAGGATCATCGCCGAGTCGCTCACCTCGGTGTTCCACATCTTGATGGTGCTCTCGGCGGCGGTGAGCAGGATCGTGTCGTCGGGAGACCATGCGAGGCACGATATCGGATCCGAGTGCTCGCGGAAGACCTTCTCGGAGGTGAAGCCCGTCTGCGAGCGAGCGAACAGTGGATCAGCTCGTGCTCCTCGGTCAGGTCGGCGAACAGCACCAAGCTCACTGATACGTTCCAAATGATGGCCGTCTTGTCTCTCCCTGCCGTAGCCAGCCATTTGCCATTGCGGGAGAACTCGAGGCGCCAAATCTCGTCCTCGTGGTCGCGGAGGACGTGAGTGGTGAAGGAGGGGAAGGAGGATGGGTCGCACTTGCAGTCGGCGAGGAGGGAGATGGGCACCTCGCCGGCGTGGAAGGGGCACTGCTGACGTTGGTGGGATTTGGCTTGCTCCAGGAGGGTCTCCAGTCGCCGTTGAGGGATCATGAGCGTGGGAGAGATGTTGTCTGTAGGGGCGAGGAGCGTGAGCGAGAGTCAGAAGGCATCAATTGCTCTGAGATGACCTCACCTTGCAGCTTGACGAGGAGAGCGCTCCGAGACTGGCCGTCGACCCCATCCCACGCCGCCCGAGTTCGGAGGTCCTCTGGCGATCCGCACATGATGAGGCTGCAAGATGAGGTGGGAGTCAGGTCTGGCGCGAGAAGTATCAGCACTTCGCCTCTCACCTCGAGAGGAAATGCAGCCGATCCGAGTCGTGGTTGAGGGGAGCTAGCTCATTCCTGAGCACGGCGAGCGCCTTCTTGGTCTCCTTCGCCTCGAGCGCCTCGAGGAACTTCTGTTGGCGAAGCTCAAACCGGATGGTCTGTAGAAATCAACTAGATCAGTGAGGCCTCAAAAGCCGGCCGAGCCGAAGGGCCGAGCTCACCGTCAAGTCGGTAACGTCCTTCGCAGGCAAGTCGAGCAGTAGCTTCTCCACCTTCTCCCACTCGCCTGCGAGCACTCCATTTCTAAATTCAGTGACGGTGCTCGACTCGAGAGTGAAGCCCGACTCTGCCGAGAGGGATTCTGCGGTTCCGCTGCGAAGTGCGAAGCGTAAGACGCAAGTCAGCTGCCGAATGCTGTCGCCGAGGGCGGCGAATGCGACTCACGTGTAGCCCATATCCTTGAACGTCTGTAGAGCGAGCCGAACGAATTCCCTCCGGTCGATAGTGCTGCCTGCCCACAGCGGCTTGAAGAGCGCCGAGGGGGTGGCCCCCGGAGCGTCGCTGTTCTCGTAGTCCATGGCATCGAGACGGGGTTTGACAGCACTGGCGCTACTCGAGGGTACTGCTGCTGATGATGCAGCGAAGCCATTGGTGCTATGGCCGTTCGTCTGATGACCGTTGGCGGCAGTCGAAGGGGTGAGGCTGGGGACAGCGGGAGGCAACAGCTCGTCGATGTGCTGAGGCATCTCGGCAGAGGTGGAAGGAGCTGGTTGATCGTTGGTAGCTCTGCGCTTCTTGCGAGGCGGCGAGTCGGCGGTTGAAGAGCTGAAGGCGGCGGGAGACGAGTCGAGCGAGGTCGTATCGCGAGTGCTTAGGCGGCTCGTCGTCGGCCCCGCCTCAGAGTCGTGGGAGTCGTCCCTTGTCCTGATGCGCGGATTGGGAGCTGCAACAGCGGCGGGAGGGGCGAAACTCGGCGCAGACGAATCGGAAATCGAGGGTGGCGACGGCGAGAGAGGGAGCGAGGGCGCTGTCGACACTTTGCTCCGTGTATGAGGCTAGCGAGGTTGCGAGACGATCAAGTCTGACACCTCAATCGCAGCCGTGAGAGCGAAAGCGCGAGTCCAAGGGCGGTTGCTGGCTAGAGGAAGTGATGCAAGCTGCAGGTGGGGCGAGGGAGAGGCTGAGGGTCTGAAAGGGAGGACGAGGGCGATGTAGTCGACTACAGGCGACCGATACGATGAGGGAATAAGCGGACGAGTCGACTTGTGAGGGGCAAAAGCAGCGAGAGACGGTGCAGGAGGGCAAGCCTCAAGTCGGAGCCTCTCGCTCTTGACGCCCTCGAGCATGTATTGAGGTGTCCTTCGCTGCCGATGCAGTTCGTTCGCTTCAAAAAAGACGCTATATGATGACTCGGTGAACTCCGTTTTGCTATTTGAAGTGAGCTCGCTTCATTTGACCCCTTCTGCTCGGTCGAGACTCCGTGACCGAACTCGAGCTCCGAGGTATCAACGAGTGGGTGTGTTGCGAAACTGCTGCTACTACAAGAAACTAGACTCTTCCTCTTCTACTTCCTCCTCCTCTACCTCGGGCTCCGTCTTCTCCTCCACTACAGCGCTCTCCTCAACGGCGCTCAACTTCGGCGATGATTCCTCCTCGACCGTGGATGGTCCCTCAACGGGCCTCGTCTCCGTCGTGTCACTTTCTGGGGTAGCCTCAGCCTCGAGATCGGTAGTGGAGGGCTCGTCGTCGCCGACGCTGGCCTCAATCGGCGGGTCCACCTCATCAAGCGCCTCGGCGATGGCCTGTTCCTGCTCCTCCGTCGGCGGCTCCTCCCTGGCCGGGTCCTCCTCGTTCAGAACGGCATCTACAGCATCCTCGACACTTGTTTCCTCCTCCTTGGGCCCCTCCTCGGCAGAAGCCTCATCAACAGCCTCGTCGCTGGCCTTCTCGTCCTGATCCTCCACCTTGGCCGATTCGGGTCCATCGACTACGCTCGACGACTGCGGGACGACATCGACCTCATCCGCCTTAACGTCCTCGATGATCGTAGGCTCCGCCCGTTGCACTTCCTTGACCTCCTCGGGCTGGGAAGTCGGCGCCTCGACGGGAGGTGGTGACGAGACAGGCTCGGGGAGAGTGGCAGCAACAGGTTCTGGTACTGGCGCGCTGGGTGCTGGTACTGGCGCCGGGGTGGGGGTAGCGACAGCAGGAGCTGGTGAGCGCCTCTTGGCCATCTCGGCGAGCCTCTCCGCCAATGTCTTCTTCTTGGGCGGTTCAGGAGCGGCGAGAGGTACATCGGCGGGAGGGGCGACGAACACTGTTGGTGGCGGTGGTGGAGAAGCTTCGACGGCTGGTGCAGCGGGTTCGGGAGAAGCGATTGGAGGCGAGTCGGTGGGGACGGCAGGGAGGGGCTGCTCGGATAAAGGAGCGGGAGTGACGGAGGAGGAAGGGACGGTGGAGAGGTCTGGTGTGTCGAAGGAGGTACGAGCGGAGGGGATGTTGGAGGCGGGAGGTGCGGGCGAAGGAGAGAGAGCGGGAGAGGATGTCGCCGAGAAGAGGGCGGTGGTGGAGGAGGTGCGCCGAGGGGGTGCGGGAGGCTGAAGGGCTTCCGGCACGGGTTTAGCAAGGATGAGAGGTTCGAGTTCCTGTGTAGTAGTCGATTGTCAGCCTCCGCTGGAAATGACGAGGCGAGAGAAAGCTCACCTGACCAGGCGCCCGGCCTTCGAGTCCCTTGAGCTCGCCGAGCTTGGTACGGAGGTAAACAGCATCTGCAAGCAAGCGCTGCTTGGCCGCGTCACTCTTGACCTCGATCTTGCCGTATTCCTCCTTGAGCCGAGCGTCGAGAGCCGCGAAGACCTGGCCCATGATAAACTCGACGGTCTCGCTCTGGAGGAAGCGGGAGAGGACCTTGTGGAGGGTGATGTTCTCCTTGACGAGTCCCTCCATGTAGGCGTTGGGTCCGCCGACCTTCGCGCTCGGCTGCTCCCAGTCGATGCCCTGCGAGTGTGACAGAGTTAGTGAGCTCAAGTCGGAGCGACTGAAGTGACGACTCACCTCCAGAGTACGGCAGTGCACCTGCAAACGATCGCTCATGATGGCGACGAGCTTGGAGTGGATCTCGTTTTGATGCTCCTGGTAGTCGCGCTTGAGCTTGTCGAACTCGGTGAGCATGACGGCCTGTTTGGCGTTGAGGTGACGACGGAGGGTCTCGCGGATGTAGGGGATGAGCGAGATCATGATGGAGAGGGCTTGTGAGGCGAGGGCTATAGGGAGCGACGGAGGTCAGCGCAAGGAGAAGAGCATGAGCGAGGAAGCGACGAGCCGAGGTGCTTGGCGGTGATGTTCTTGAGGCCGGCGGAGCGCATGGCACCAGCTCCGAGAACGACTTGACAAGTGCGCGAATTGAAGGACTGGTGGAAGGGAACAATCAGCAGGTGAGACGAAGAGAAGGAGAAGGGCGAGGGCTCACCTTCATGAACTCGATCACCTTGCTCATCGCATCGGTAGTAAGCAGCGGGCAGTTGACGACGACCTTGATGTAGTCGGAAAGAACCTCAAGAGTCGTGAGGCCAGCCGCGACGGCGAAGTACTGACGTCCCTCGATATCGACCTGCTTCGCCAGCGCTCCCTCCTCGGCGGATGCCTCAACCGACTTGACGCCCTTGTCCCTCTTCCGCTGACCGAGGAGAAATTCTTCTGGATCGCGCATGGCGCCTTGAAGGACGAGGTTGACGATGGCCTGCGTTGAAGGCTTGACGTCCGAAGCGACCCACTGCTCGTTCTCGACGAGCTTCGCCGAGTCGGTCAACCGCTTCTGATGAAACGTCTGCAGGAAGGTCTTGGCCTGACCGACCATCACGCCGCGTAGTCCGACGATCATCCGCTGGCAGATGACCTCGCATTGGAGTACGAACGCCCACGAAGCGTCGAAGATCTCGACGAATTCGGGCAAGTCGAGGGCCGCGTGCACCTCGGTACGAACGCCGATGACCTTAGAGAAGCGGAGGTTGGCAAGTTCGGCGATGGCGTGCACGACGTCTGAGATGTCGGTAGCTGTAGCGTCGTCGCTGGCCGAAGAGGGGGAGGCTGGACGGTCGAGCGTCTCGGGCGAGGTGGAGAGCGAGAGTGAAGGCCGATCGTCGTCCTGGCCGGGAACGGAGAGGGAGGAGGAGCTCCGGGGAGTTGGTGGCTTGCTGTCGTCGCCTCCCGAGTTCGTTGGTTTCCGCCGAGCCTTGCGTTGACGCTCCTCAGCGCGGCTCTCGCTGGCGAGCTCGTTGAGGACGCGTGCGTGAATGTCGACGACCTCAATGCAGCCGAGAAGACCGAGGTAGGTGTCGCGAGCGAGGGCGAGGAAGGCGGGGTGGGACATGGCGCGAAGCTTCTTGGCGAGCGAGATGCTGTTGAGGGAGGGGAGGTCAGCGCTACCGCGTAGCAGGAAAGAAGGAGGTACTCGCCTCTTATCCGAGATGCTATTGAGGTCGATACTGGAGCGGCTGACCGAGCGCACAGCGAGCTGAGCGAATTGATCCTCTTCCTCGATTGAGGGCGTCTCGTTTGAAGGAAGATGCTGGAGGAAGGAGAGTCAGCAACATTTCTCGAGCTACCATCACTCGCAGACAAAAGTCACCTGTCGAACCGTTGCCCGTGTCTCCCGCAGCGCCGACTCCCTCCAGGCAGCGACGGCTCCATCCATTCCCTCGGCCCTCACCAATCCCCTCACCACCGGCCGAGCCCTCTCCTTTGCCCTCTCCTTGGCTAGCTCTTCGCCCGCTTCTCCGTCCTTGGGCATCTCTTCTCCCGCGACGGGCGAAGCCATGATAGCTGCGACTCCCCGAGCGATCGAGGGAGAAGTCGCCGAGCTAGGCGAGAAGAGCGTCGCGCTCTCCTCCTTACCCTTGCCCTTCCACGCTCCCTTGGTCGACAATCGGCGGTAATCCTCCACTCCAACCTCCATCTCGTGCTCGAGGACGCCGATGAGCTCCGACTCGAGCGATTTGGCGACTTGAGTGCGAAGGAGGGCCAGCTTCTTGGGTACGCCGTCGAGAGCTCGGACGCGGGTGAGGTTGAGTTTGGGGGCGCGAGAGCGCCGTTTTGGCGTTGTGGCGGTGGAAGGGGTGGCGAGGTCGAGGGAAGCGGATTCGACGAAGCCGGGGGTAGAGTCGTCCGCTTCGGTCGTTGAGGAGCCATGGTACATCGACTCGATCTGCTCGCTAACCTCAAGCGCTCCGACCCATTCCCCATGCTCCACCATCTCCTTGACCGCCTCTACACCACTCCAAATCTCCTCCACCGCCCGCACGCTCTCCTCAATCTTCTCCAAACCCCGCCGCCGAGCCTGTCCTCGCAAGATGTCCAATCCCCGCTTGGCCGATCCTCCTACGCCCTTCTCCTCCTTCGACAGAGCAGCTTGAAGCTCGGCGATTTTGGCGAGAGTGTCCTCGCCTTGCTGGTGGAGGGATTGGAGGTTGGAGAGTGCCGAGAAGAAGGAGGAGCTCCGAAGGCCAATCTCTCGAACGAGATGCGATTCGATGACGGCGGTGTAATGCGAGAGTTTCTCCTGAAGGATCTGGTCGGTAGCGAGGTCGTTGAGGGTAAGAGGACCGAGTCCGGGGATGGGTTCGAATGCCGGTCCTTGCGAAGGGGTGTCGAGCGGGTCGGGGTCGTCGGTTGCGCGGAGTTGAGGCGAGTTGCTAGGTGTGAGTTGGAAGCGCTCGGTGACGAGGTCGAAGGTGCGAGGATTGGAGAGGTTGAAGGCCGGGTCGAAGAAGATCTGAGGGACTCCGTCGAGCGGTGGGAGCTCCTCCTCTTTGACTCGGCGCACACTGTGTCCTCCCTGCTCCTCTACTCCGCCCAACCCCAGCCCGACTCCACCATTAACGCTCTCCCTCAAATCGGCCGTCCCTTCCCTGCCCAAGCGGCTCTCCTTCTGCCACCTCTCCCACGCCGGTCCCACCTCATTCAAGTACTCGTCGAATTCACTCCTCGCTACCTTCCTCACCTCGCTCACTACGATTGGCGGCGCTTGGCTACGACGCTGAGCGACCGACTTGCTCGAAGCGGAGGAGCGTGGCATCGTGCCGGCAGAGGTGAAGGTTGTCCCAAGCGACGAGATGGATGTAGGGAGGTAGGCATTGGAGGAAAGTGACGGTAGAGCTGGTAGTAGGCTCGCTGGCGCCTCGGGGTCGTGCAGAACAGACGAGATGCCTGTGACGAGACGCGGCGAGTTCAGCTGACCCTGCGCTCGGCCTGCAGTCGACCAGAGAGGACTCACTGTACTGTCCTGGACGTTTTACATGAGTCGTCGCGTCCTCGGCTGCTCTGCCTTGCTCGAAACGGTGGCCATTGCCGTTGAGAGCGAGGGGCCCGCTCGGGACGGTCGTCGTTTCGGACGAGATGGACAGCCTAGAGCGAGATGCACCGTACTGCGATGTACTCGGATACCGAGCTTGACCTGCCATGAAGCCCAAGCGGCAAGCTGAGCTCTTGCACGAGTCGAGAAGCGAAGACGAGGTGAGCGTAGGAGGGAGAGCTGTTGTGCTGCTCGCTGCGCTTCTCTCGGCCAAGCTGAGGCTACTGATGATGCTGGAGCTGACTTGCAGACTAGGGATGCGAACACTAAAAAGAAACGATGCGAGGGGAAGATTCTATAAGACTACGCTACATATGTGGGAAAACTGGCCTCGCTTGAGGAGTGCTCGCTCGGCTTTCATGGAGAGGGTCTTTGTGCGCCTGGGGGAAGCGACGGTGCTTGGCCACTGGAAGGGACCCAGCTCCCTGCATCGCGGTAGGCAAATTCCTCGGGGTTGGCCAGTCCATCAACGGTAGAAGAGGCGGCTGTTGGCTCGTAAGAGTGGGAGCGGTAGGTCGATTCGTCGCCGTAGCTAGGATATGAGGTGTGTTGGGAGTTTGGCGACGTGGGAGAGGGTTGCGAGGTGGAGTAGGCAGAGTGTGGTAATGGCGGCGGTGGTGTAGTGTGAGAGCTCGCGTAGGGGTAGTCGTGAGGGGAGAAGGAAGGGTGCGCCGAAGTTGGGCTGGTCGACTCGGCGTAATCGGACGAGCGTTGTTGCGGGACAACGAAGGGCTGCACGAGAGGAACGGTGCCATCTGCCATCCGGAACTCGCCCTTCGTGGCGAGCTCTTGTTCCCGATACCGCTGATTGGCCTTGTCTGACCGTCGCCGGAGGAGCCACCAGGCGAGAAGGGCGAGGATAAGGGCGGCGATCACACCGCCGACAGCGCCTCCGATGATGGCTCCGAGGGGTGTTGGCTTGTCGCTATTGCCCTGGTTGCTGTCTGCGCTGGGCTGGTTGCACGTCGTCGAACCGAGCGCCGAGGTCATCGAGCTGGAGACGTCCGAGGAAACGCCGTTCGAGTCGGTGACAAAGACTTACAGAGAGAGGTTAGCGGGAGTACACTCTGCAGAAAGAGGTGGGGACTCACGAGTGAACTTCTGACCCGACGGGATCGTGTTGCGAAGCTTGAGCGTGTCGCTGACGACCCCCGTGAGATTGCCGTACAAACCCGAGGTCCTGGGCGAGATCGGCAAGTTAGTTTCACCTCATCCAACATCTCAGCATCGCTCAAGCTCACCCTGAGAGTAGCGAGACGGTGTAAGGTGCTTGCCCGCCCTCGATAGTGAGGTCAATCTCTGCACAGGGCGTGTCGGCGGGGTCGACGGTGACGTTGAGGGCATTGGCTGCTTGAGGCGAGTTGGTGCAGTTGTTGAAGCCTTCCGAGATGTAGACTGTGAACCAAACGAGCCAGCTCGTCAGCTCGGTTGCCTCCTCCCCTCGATCAAAAGGCGGAGGCGGGACGCACAGCCATCAACGGTGCCGCCCGAGTTCTGAGGATTTGAGCTGTCGGTCATGCCGATAGAGAAGTTGGTGCCCTGTAGAAATTGTCGAACGGGTCAGCCCGTGTCCTGCCCCCGTCCTTCCTCTGCCCTCGACCTCCGCCGCCGCCTGAGGTTCGGACCAGACCCTCTCGAACGAGCCTCCATTTCGACGCGACGGTTCGGCTTTGGTAGATGACTCACGACGGGGAGATTTGCGCTCCATTGGAAGAAGGTAAGATTCGGCCCATTGAGCACCAGTTGAGTAGTAGGCTGCAGCAAAGTGACGCGTGCTTAACATCGCTCCGTCGCAACGGTCGTCTTCGAGGGTTCTCGCGAGAAAGAGAGAGAAAGGGGGGGAGAGCTTACCTGGCCGCCAATAGGGAAGAGGGACATGTACAATGGGAACACGGTGGTAGCATCGCTCGTTGGGTTGTCCACAGCCAGCGACAGTGGAGACGAGCATCGTTGAATCGCCCTCTGCTGCAGATCCGTGTTGCCCAGCATCCAGTAGAAGGAGATGGAGGGAGCAGTAGCGGCGACTAGAGCATCACTGGACTGTAATCGAGTACCGTCAGCGTCTCCCTCTCGAGCTCGGCCCAACCACCACTCACCTGCTGGCGGACCTCTTGCGCTCGGCCGCCCAGGCTCCAACTGAGAAGGAGCAGCAGAGGTAGATGGAAGAGACCCCACCGTGCCATGGCCCTGTAGTCGACTATCCTGCGCACGAGAGCGCGCGATTTCAAGTTGAGGGAGAACGACCAGAGATTGGAGGAGACGAAGAAACGAGGCGACGGGCGCGGGCTCCTCGATCGTCTGGCAGGACTTACGGGCGGGAAGGGTAGCGTTGCGGGGGGTTGTAATCGAGCACACCTCCGAAGACGTGGCTTATGCTCTCTCTCTGGTACAGTAGATGAAATCTTCTATCATGTATTGCGGTAAAGCGAGCGAAGTAGCTAGTGTAAGGGGCAGCGAGAGAGAGAGAGGACCGAGCGCGTGCAATAGCGATACATCCAGAGGTAAGAGAGTGGTACAACGACCAAGTACAAGAAAACCAAACGGGTCCCTTTTCTACGACGACCGAACGAAAACCTGCAACAAGAGCGAAGGTCAGCATCTCGGTGTTGGCGACGACCGACGAACGGTCGAGAGGAGGGAGCGCGCCAGAGGAGCGGGAAGGGGAGGGGAGGGCGAAACAGGGTACTCACGCGGTAGGTGAGCCATGCTCCTCCAATAGCGATGGCTCCGAGGCAGCCGATGATCTGCGAGATGAAGAAGAAAGAGGGCAATGAGCACCTCGGCGCTTTCGACAGAAAGCTCGAACCACGCACCGAGAAGAACCAGTGAAGGTTCTCGACGTCTTGGCCGGGTACATGAACGTTCATTCCCCACAGACCGGTGATCAAGTTCATCTGCGAAGGTGAAGAAGAGCGTCCTCGTCAGCGAAAGCTGCTCGGCGCGGGCAGGCGAGTCGAGACGTACGGGAATGAGCACAGTACCGAGGGCAGTGAGCTTGGAGAGCACGTCGTTGATCTGATTGTTGGCGTCGGTCCTAGGTCACGAGAAGGCGAGGACGTTAGTAGGCTGAAGAACTCGGCCGACCGAAGCCACCGACGCGCGTGCGGTGGGAAAACCCACATCTCAATCGAAATCTGCGCCAAGTAGTTGGAGTGAGAACGCGAGAGAATCTTCTCGTAATGCGTCAAGTTCTGCGTCGAGGTGGTGATGTGATCCTGGATATCGGAGAGGTAAAGACCCTGCGAGCGGAAGGAGGAGGGAGGGTCAGCGAGAAGTGACGAGACGACGACTGAAGAAACGAGCTCACAATGTCCGACTTGGGCGCCACCGACCAATTCTCGTTACAGCGCTTCGAGAGTCCCTTGACGACATCGGCCTTATTGCCCATGAGACGAAGCAAGCCCATGACCTTCTTTCGGCACGTTCCGATCCTTTTCGAGCGTCAAAGGAGAGGGTCAGCGAGCGTTCTTCGCGGGTACCTGCGACGATAACGACTCACCTCCTCAGCATGTCACTCTGCTCGGCCTCTTTGAGGATCAGCACGAGCTCATCGATGCTGTCTACCTCGTACTCGATGTTCTGGATGAGAGGTCCGAAAGCATCGGTGATGTCGTCGATCAAGGCGTAGGAGATCCAGTCCGAGGTGACGTTGATGTAGTCCTTGAGCTGCTTGATACGCCGACGGACGTTTTGAGGGTGAGGAGTGCCTCGGAAGTGGAACTGCGAAGGAGCGCCAAAATGTCAGCTTTTGAGTCGAGCAGAGTAGGAAAGTGACGACGTACAGAGAGGGTGCCCTCGCGGAAGACGATGATGTACATGTTGAGCGGCTCGAGGTAGGTTGGACTGTAGGGGTCCTGCTCGAAGGAGCGGAAGCAGACGAAGTAGTAGTTGCGGAAGAGTTCGATCTTCTCGCGCGTCTCCTCCATCTGGATATCCTCCGTGGTGAGGGGATGGATGCCGAAGACCTGTTTGGTGAAAGTGGAGCCGACTTCAGCATGGCTCGAGCGAAGAAGGAGGACGACCGAAACTCACCTTGCTGAGAACCTTCATCTCGGCGTCGGTGGGGCACAGCACGTCCAACCACCAAGTGTTGGCCTCGGCATCGACATCACTCCGAATCAATCCCGTACGTAACCTGTCGGCCCTCGCCCTCGCCTCGGCGGCCAACCCAGCCTGAGGAACTCCCGCCGGCCTCGCGGTATGCATACCAGCATTGGCACCTGCGTTACTCGCCGCTCCACTCGGCGTGTTGGTGCCCGTGCCCGCTGCGCTCGGTGGAGAAAAGTTGCTCATCCGAGGATCGTGAGCCGTCCCGCCGGCCGAGGTGCGGTAGCTCTGCTCCTCCTCGAAGGAGGGTTCTTGTCGGCCGACGAAGAGCTCCTCGAAGGTCTGACCTTCGGCAGGGATCTCGGCGAGCGAACGAGCGTGGATGGTGGATGGGAGGGCGTTGGAGTAGAAGGAGAAGCGATAGGGTCGTGCTCCGCCAGCGGCGCCCGCTGCCGTTCGAGGCTGACCGCCTGCTGCACCGTAGCCTCCTCCTGCGACGCCCGTATCCCGCTTGTCGAGCAGAGGCGTTTTGGTGTCCATGATGGTGGCGAAAGAGGTCCTGCCCGCTGTCGGCTCGGGTGGAGGGCGAGTCGATCCTCCCTCGTCGTCGTCGCCTGCTCCCTCGAACAGCGCCAACTTGCGGCGGTAACGACCTGGCGCCACGCTCTCGCTGAGCTTGCGCTGCCGACCCATCCGCCGTGGCTGATCGCCCTCGCTCCCACTGCTGAACGCTGCTCGGTTCGACATCGCCGAGGTGCCATAGCCCGGCGGCGACATGGCGCTCGAGCGACCTCCATCCGCTCCTCCTCGCTGCGCCCTCTTGCGCGCGCCAGGGATCGGCATTCCCTCCTTCTCGCGCTCGGCGAACTCCTCCAGCACGCCAAAGTTGAAGGGGAAGGGAAAGTTGTGCAAAACACCGGGAACGCCTGCATCGGGGTGCTCATCATGCTCGTGGTGCTCGGGGTAGCCAATGTCGATGAGGTCGACTTCGGGTGCTGCTCCGTGCGCCGGATAGCAGATGTCGTCCTCGGGAGGGCCGGTGAAAGAGCCTTGCCGAGAGAGCTGATTGGAGAAGTCGCCCGAGTGGTGATGGTGATCCTCCCGCTCGAGCGAATGGCGCGAGGAAGGGACCGATTGGTAGGACTTTTGCGAAGGGTGGCGTTGGAGGTGGTGCCGAGGAGAGACTCGACCATCCTCGTCGGAGATGGGGTTTTCGTCGAGATCCTGAGTCGAGAAGCCGCGAGTCGTTCGAGTGGAGATGCCCGACTGGTTGGGGTCGTCCGAGGGAGACAGGGCGGAGCGAGAGGAGGATTGACGAAGAGGAGGGTAAGGTCGGCCGAGCGCAAAGTCGTCCAAAGGCTCGTCTCCTCCGCTGCCTCGCCGAAGGTCTCCCGCTCGACCGTAGCCCTCGGGGCTCCTCGAGTGTGCCATGACGCCTGCTGAGCTCGCTCCTGCCATGCGTCCAGGCGTTCCCGTCATGAGCGAGAGCGAGTGGGGCTGTCGGCGATGGTCGATGTAGGCGCCTCCTTGGCTGTCGATGCTCGACTCGCTCAAGTTGCGATGGTGACGGTAGAGGCGAGCGGCGGCTGCCGAGTGCTGCACGCTGGACGGGGTGTGGTGAGGCATGGGAGCGAACCGCTGCTGGCGATCAGAGCGACTGGCCGTTCCTCCTCCTCCTGCCCCTGCTCCCGAGGCCATGGGCGAGCTGTTGTCGCCGTCAAAGAATCGCCGATCCTGGTGCGAGTGCGAATCGTGGTGCGCCGAGATTTCGAGGTCATCGGCGAGATGGTCCATGGCACTCGTGGGCTGCACCGAGACGGATCCTCGGCGCCTGCTCCCGCTCACGCCCTCCGAGTTCTGACGTCCTTCGCTGTTGAGGCGCTGGGGCGTTGCCATGTCCGAGCGGTCCATCATGGTGTTACTCCTGGTGCGCGCAAAGGCGTTGGTCTGGTTCATCGAATGAGCGAGATGTACATCCTGATCCCGCTGGCGCTGGTCTGGCAGACCAATCTCGGAGGCAGGACGAGGCGACGAGTGGGCAGATTCGTCGTGAGAAGGGCCGGGGACGGGGGAAGAGCGGTCGGGGGAGGTGCTCGACACCATCTCTGTAGCTGATTGAACGCTTTACTGCTGCTGGCGGGCGAACGAACGAAGCGCGAGGCGATTTTTTGGAGGGGAGAGCCAACCCTTGGAAGCTCGCGCTTGAAATTGGCCAAGTCGTGGCTTGGCTCTGCTCGTTGCGCTGCTTCACATTTCCATAGTATTAGTAAGACTCTTTCGCTCCCTGTAGTGCTCCATACAGCTCGGTAGAAACCCCCCGTGCTGACCGGCTTCCTGCTCACGCTTCGTTCGCCCGCTCTCAGTGACGACCTGCACGCGTAAAGGATGTGGCAAGACGTTCGACGAGAGCAATAACGATGCAGCAGACTGTCACTTTCACCCAGGAGCACCAGGTAAGTCTCCAGCTGAATCGCCTACAGCTCTCGCCAGCTCAGCTCAGCTCACGCGTCTTTCGGCTCGCTTTCTGCAGTGTTCCACGAGGGATTGAAGTCGTGGTCTTGCTGCTCGACTACCAACCGAGCTGTCACCTCTTTCGACGATTTCCTCAACTTGCCTGGATGCGCCACGGGCACTCATTCTTCGGAAGCGCCCGTCGCTCCTCCCAAGCCCGTTGTGCCCCCGACTCCTACGCCTACTACCACCAACGCCGAGGGAACAGAGGTGTACGGAGCTGCTGCCGCTGCTCCCCTTCCTCCACCACCAGTGCGCGCTTCTACGCCCCTCGCCGATGCTGCTAAGCCCGCTTCGACGGCCTACGTCGAGGAGCAGGATGATCCCGAGGTTGTGGTCGAGAAGGGTACAGTGTGCAAGAGGAAGGCGTGTGGAATGAGGTTCGATGGCGAGGATCGTGCAGAGGAGGAGTGTCGATACCATGCTGGAGCTGTGAGTTGCTCCCTCTCTCGCTCGCCACGAACGCCGAAAGCTGACCTCTCCTGCTCCACAGCCCATCTTCCACGAGGGATCCAAGGGCTACTCGTGCTGCAAGCGTCGAGTGCTCGACTTTGACGAGTTCCGTGCGTTACTACCTCTCCCTCGCCCTCCTCCCCGACTCGGCGCTGACCTCTTCTCTTTCCACAGTCGCCATCCAGGGCTGCCGCACCGGCAAGCATCTCTACGTCGGAGCCAAGAAGGAGGACAAAGAGGAGCTCGTCGAGTGCCGAGTGGACCACTACCAGACTCCTCGTCAAGTCATCGTCTCGGTCTTTGGCAAGGGAGCCGACAAGGAAGTCAGCGGCGTCAAGTTCGAGGCCGAGGCTGTCCGT
Organism: Leucosporidium scottii; assembly: GCA_003054985.1. NCBI lineage: Eukaryota > Fungi > Basidiomycota > Microbotryomycetes > Leucosporidiales > Leucosporidiaceae > Leucosporidium > Leucosporidium scottii. Next base: position 306,692 of record MWVB01000008.1, read on the forward strand.
CCTTCTCTTTCCGTTCGTTCGTCTCTCGCTCGAGCTGACCTTCGCTTGCTGGCGCACAGATGCATGTGGACCTCCTTCTCCCCGGCCGCAAGCGCTTCACCAAGACTTTCAGCCTCTACGGCCCCATCACGCCCGAGGAGAGCAAGTACACCATCCTCGGCACCAAGACCGAGATCACTCTTGCCAAAGCCGACGCTCGCTCTTGGCCCTCCATCACCGCCCTCGACCCTTCGCTCGCCAAGAACTTTGTTGCTCAGCTCGCTTTCTCTGCTGGTGAGGCTGTTTCGTACGCTTCAGCTTCAGGCCTTGATACTTACGTGACATCTGTACTTTCACAGGCGGCGGACGCGGAACGACGGGAGCCAAGGAAGCCGTCTACGACGACCAGAACAAGCTCCGCTCGTAGGGAGGGACGTTATAGATCAGTTGGCTGGACAGGCTATACGTTCCCCGAGTCGGTCGAGCTACAGTTGCATTACAATCGTTGCCCCCGTGGAGCTGCTGGGTTCGTGCGAGATGCGAGAGAGGTGGCTCGAGAGGAGCGCCGAGGGCATCGTGAGCTGGTTTAATTGAATGAGCTTGCCGTCGCGAGCTGCTCACTCTCGGGCTACAGAGGGAAGATATGACATACTCACTCTGTTTCACAAGGCAGCAGCGCGCCTCGTTTCGCCCAGAAGCCTGCTCGCCGTCGCCGAGCCTCTTTTCAGCCGAAATTCGGCCCGCCAGAGAAGGCTCGAGCTCCAAAGGCCGATAGAAGCATCCATGCCACCCTTCCATCACTGAACGGTCGAACTTATCCCTCATTGACAAAATCTCTTGCATCCCTTTGTCGAGTTCAAAGCGATGTCTCACCTTTTGTCCTTTCTCCCTCTTCCCTCCCTCTTCTCCCTCGAAACGTCTCTTGCTCTCCTGCTCTATCCTCTGCTTCCTTCTCTCGGTTCTCTACACTCTTTTCGTCTTTACAAAATGGTCCGCCCCGTCTCCATCGTCGCTGCCGTTGCCTTCGCGCCCCTCGCTCTCGTCGTCGCTCAGTCGGCCCCCACCTGGTGAGTTCTCCTCTCCAACACTCTCATACTACACCTCTGACCCTCTTTGACGTCCAACAGCGTCGTCAATTGCGTCGGAACCGCCGCTGCAGCCACCTCATGCGCCACCTCGGACGTCCAGTGCCTCTGTGTCTCTTCGGCTTTCCTCGAGTCGGTAGCTTCCTGCTACGCATCAAGCTGTGATGCCGACGATGCCGCCGTTGGAGTCATCTTTGGAGAACAGGTGAGTTCGGCGCTTTGGAGGACGAAAATGCTCGGTTCGGCGCTGATTCTTGGCCTTTTTGGGAGAGCAGTACTGCGCTTCGATTGGAATCACCGTCTCCATTCCCGATGCCTACGCTTCTTCCATTGCTTCTCTTACCGCCAGTGCCACCGACGCCGCCGCCAGCGCTTCGTAAGTGCTTCCAGCCCTCACCTCCCACTCGCCGAGCTGACATTTCTTCTTTTCGCAGTGCCCTCCAAGTCTCCGCTGAGGCCGCCGGGGCTTCCCTCACTTCCACCTCATCTGCTGCACCCTCTTCCACCTCGGCCGCTCCTTCCTCCACCGCCACAGTCATCTCGAGCTCGTAAGTTCTCGGCCTCGGAGCCCCATCTCCTCTTGCCCTCGCTGATTGTCCTTGTCTACCTTGATCCAGCGCCTCGGCTGCTGCTGCTTCGTCTACACCGGCGTCTGGAGCTTCCACTCTTATTGGTTCTACCCTTCTTGCGTTCGTCGGGGTGGGAGTCGCTGCTCTTCTGCAGTAGGGAGGATTGGGCGGGAGATTCGGCGAGGGGGCTAGAGGGTTCACACGGGGGGGTTTCGCATCAGTACCAGTCTCATACAGTTATCCCCTACATCGGTTATTCATTCGCCTACCTACAGCCTGACAGCTAGGGACATCACTCAACGGCCGCTTTTTACAGCAGAGTCCCCTCCTTCTCTCGGCGAAGCCTCGATCGTTCAAAGTGGCCTGTCTCGCTCTTTGTTCTCATTTTCCGGAGAAAGTTGAAGGACATCGCTCCTCTTCTCTCTTCTTTCTCTTCCTCGCTCCCTTCTTTCTCTTCCCCTCTACTACACACCTCTTCTCACCACCAGCATGAAGTTCTCCGCCGCCCTCACCCTCGCTGCTCTCCCCTCCCTCGTCCTCGGCGCCTCTCTCTCGCGTCGCCAGGCTACCGCCCCCACCTGGTGCGTCTTCTTTCCTCTTTCCCTCAACATGCTCACCCAACTCACTCTTCCTTCTTTCCACCGAAACAGCGTCCTCCAGTGCATCGCCCAGTCCGCGACCTTGACCACTTGCAGCTCATCCGATGTGACCTGCCTTTGCGGTTCCGACACTTTCATCAACGCTGTAGCGACTTGCCTTTCGTCTTCTTGCTCGAGTGAGGATGCTGCTATTGGTATTACCGTGGGACAGCAGGTGAGTCGAGGCTCGGTCGAATCGTCGCCGAGCAGTGAGGAAGGAGAAGGGAGGACCCGAGAGACGCCAGCTGACCCCATCTCTCCCGTTCACGATGCCAGTACTGCTCGGCCGCTGGAATCACCGTCAGCATCCCCGCTGACATCGCCAGCTCCGTCCCCGCCGAGACCGAGACCGCCTCAGCAACCGAGGCCAGCAGCGTCTCGTCGTGAGTTTCCTTCGCCTTCTCTCCCGCTCACCTCGCTCTGAGAAGTGGATCGAACCCTTGCAAATGGCTGTACTGACCCGGGATTTGCCTCCCCGTCGCCCCATCGCGAAACAGCGCCATCTCCTCCGCCATCTCCTCCGCTTCGGTCGAAGCTTCGTCGACCTCCTCCTCTGCCCCCGCTTCAAGCAGCAGTGCCTCCTCCTCTGCTTCCTCCTCCTCCTCCTCCTCTGCTGCCGAATCGTCCTCGTAAGCCTTCTTTCTCTCTCCCCTTCTGCTGCCCTCCTCCGTCCTCCTTCGACCGCGCCACTCGCAAAACCCCCCGACTGACCATCCTCCCCTCATTCCCCACAGCGCCGCCCCCTCCGCCTCTGCCTCCAGCACACCCGCCTCGGGAGCCGGCTCGCTCAAGGTCTCGGCCGTGCTCGCTCTCGTTGGAGCTGGCGCTGCTATGCTCATGTAGAAGGGCTGTTGTAGGAGACAGAGCGACTGATGGGTGTTGAGTAGTTCATTTGGGAGGGGGAGCGGAATATACCCCCTGGCTTGCGAGCCGTTCAGTATCGCCGACACGAGCACGAGCAGCGAGCTGGAGATAGTCAGAAAAGAGGAGAGTCAGAAAAGAGGAGAGACACGGGACTGCGCGAAGTTGAGTAGGATATCGTTGCACGACTAGCCACGGTTATGCCTGCCCAAGAGAGAGAGAAGGGTCAGCTTCGTCGAAAGACTCGGCGCCTGGCTCCGTAAACTCACATATTGCCCTCCCCCTTCCTATGGGTATCCCTGTACTCATCCCACTCCCTCGTCTTCTTCAACTCCCTCTCTTCCGCCTCCCATCCTCTAACATTATCCTCCTCCTTCTCCCCCTTCTCGTCCGCCCTCGCCTGCTCCACCGCCTCGCTCGAATTGGGACCCCCGCCTTGGAGGATGTTACCTTGCGCTTCTTCTTGCTCGAGGAACTCGTCAATCGTCATGGTGGGCAGGTTATGCGAGGGACGGAACACTTCGTTGGCGAAACGGAGGCGGGTGGACATGGCGGATTGTCGGGAGGGGAGGATGGTGAAGGGTCGGAGGACCTGCGAGCGATGAGTGTGTGTGAGAGAGAGGAGGGTCAGCCAAGAGAGTCGACGCGAGAGTCAAATCAACAAGACAAACGCACCTTGCCCTCGGGATCCAACAGCGGTCCATCCTTCTCCTCCAACCGCTCGACCCGCCAACTACTCTCATCCTCCTTCTCCCTCTCCCCCTCCCTCCCCCTCTGATCCCTCCCACTAGGCAACTCACTCATCTTCATCCCATGCACCAACAATTCCAACTCCTGCTCCATGCTACTCAGCTCGGCGTGCGCGCGGAGGTAGTGCAATTGCAACAGGGTGATGAAGAGCGGTCGAGAGACGTCGGCGTCGTCGGAGTCAGAGTCGTAGGCCATGTCGTCGAGATCTTCCTCCGGAGCGGTGAGGGTTGTAGCGGTGGATGTGGAAGCGCGAGCACGAGGTCGGCGCTCTTGTCGGCGTTTGCGAAGCTCCTGCGAGAAACGAGTCAGCATGCGCCGAGGAGAAGCATGGCGAGCTCTGGACTCACCTCCAACTTGCCCTTGATCTCCTTCTCCAACTTGTACTGAGCAATCTTGTGCTCCCTCCGAATGGTGGGGTTCTGAGTCGCATGCTGAGGCCCGGCAAACGCGCTCCTCTTGTCTTCGGGGATAATCTCGTAGCGGTCGACCAGCTCGAGGTAGTTGCGAAAGTTGTCCTGTTGTACCAGAGATCAGCTGGAGCTCTGCAGCAGCTAGAGAAGGACTCACCCTCGCTCGTTGAAGCCAGCCAATGCGCTCCACTCCGCCTTTGGTCTTTGCGAGCACTTCGAGCTCTCCCCTCAAGCAGTCTACCAGTACACAGCGCAAGTCCCTCGTGTTGATGTCCTCGAGCGTTTCGTTTGGCGAGAGGATGCCCAAGCGCGAGATGAGCGACGAGCACAAGGTCAAGTCGGAGAGGGCGGATTGTAGGAGTTTCTGTTGACGCGACAGGTGAGCTGAAGCTGCTGCTGTATCGCAGTAGATTGGGTAAGACCCTACTTGTATGGCAGGATTGTTGGGAGAGTCAGCGTCCGAGACTTTGGTTGCTGAAGCGATCCCCCTGGTCAAGAGTTGGCCCAAGGTGAGATCCGAGCTGTCGCTATCGAGAGGAGCAGCCATTTGGATTCTGTAGCTTGATCAAAGGCTTAGAGAGAGAGACCAAGAGTTGGCAGGAAAGCAAGCCCCGAGTTGGCCGGCGTCTCGCTGGATCTGGACTTGGCCGCGCGACCAAGTCCAAATCGCTCCTTGCCCTCCGCCCTCTCCTCGCCTCCTCGTCCCAACTCGGTCCCAACATGTCGGAGCACCAAGAGACTACTGATCCTACTGTCACCGAGCAGCCAGAAGCTACTACTACAGAACAGGAGGAGGAGGAGCACACTACACCAGACGCCACGCCCGCTCCAGCCGAGCAGCAGGAGGAGCAGCCAGCCTCAGCCGCCGTTCAAGAGGAGGAACAGCCTGCCGCCGTACCAGCTGCACCAGTCGCTGCTCCTACTACTACAGCTTCTGCTGCACCTCAATCTTCCGAATTCGCTCATGCCGCTCTCAAGAAGTGAGCTCTTCCCCCTGCGAGCGAGAGAGGCGGGACGGGGCTGATCTTCTGACGCCGCCCTTGCAACAGGTTCAAGCTCGTCTTCTTGGGGGAGCAGAGCGTAGGAAAGACTTCACTCATCACTAGGTTCATGTACGTTACTCGCTCGGCTTCCTTCTGATGCGCTACACTGGCTCACTCCGACTCCACGACGCATCGGCGGCTAGGTACGATACCTTTGACAACACCTACCAAGCTACTATCGGTGAGTTCGCATACTACAGCCGGAAAGAACGATAGCTGACCTTCTCACCGACAGGCATCGACTTCCTCTCCAAGACCATGTACCTCGAGGACCGAACGGTTCGCCTTCAGCTCTGGGACACGGCCGGACAAGAGCGCTTCCGCTCCCTCATCCCTTCCTACATTCGTGATTCCAGCGTCGCCGTCGTCGTCTACGATATCACCAGTCAGTCCTCTCTTCTCTCGCACCCGACCCTTGTCGCAGAGCTGACCCTCTCGCCCACCCACGCGACCCCACCTCTTCCGCTCTCTCTGATAGACCGCACCTCTTTCATGAACACGTCCAAGTGGGTCGACGATGTCCGTTCCGAGCGTGGTAACGATGTCATCATCGTCCTCGTCGGTAACAAGACGGATCTCAACGACAAGCGGTACGTTCGCTCGCTCGCTCTCTCGCTCTCTCTCTCTCTCGGCATTCAGTGCTGACCTCGCTTTTTCTTACTACATAACCAGCCAAGTGACAACAGAGGAAGCCGAGACCAAGTCCAAGGAGCTCAACGTCATGTTCATCGAAACGTCGGCCAAGGCGGGCCACAATGTCAAGACGTTGTTCCGCAAGATTGCGCAGGCGCTGCCGGGGATGGAGAGGGAGGGGGAAGCTGCTGGTGGGGCTAATCAGAGTGAGTTGTTGGGCTTCGTCTCCTTTGTTTGTGAGATGGAGAGATGGGTGGGGACAGGGAGATGGGAGGGAGCTCGGCGCTGACCCTTTTCTGATATTCGACTTTCCACTTACCCTTTCGCTCGACAGTGATCGACGTCTCTATCACTCCAACCAACACTACGCCCGGCGAGGGAGGATGCTCGTGCTAGACGTGCAGCATACCGACTCGGGGCTCGGATTCGGCGAGGAGAGCATAGACGATCATAATTCGATTGGCAGGAGGGATGGGAGACGAGCTCATCTTTGTGTGTTTTGCTCTTTGGAGGTTTTCTTGGATTGCTGTGAAACTTGTACGTTAATCAGGAGAGATGCTTTACTCATTTCACGCTGCTCGTCCTGAAGCGAGCCGAGAAATGAGAGAGAGAGCTGGGCTCGGCGGAGAAGCCGAGAGAGGACAAGTCGAGCAGAGCAACACTGGGGAGCTCGGTCCATGGACCTACAGCTTCGCGTTGCATGATCACCACTGCGAGGCTGGTCTCCGCTGCTTTGAAACGCGCCTGCGTGTGTCGCAGCGCCTCAAGCTCTCGCTCAGCCCATTCACCTCGCTTTTTCGTCCTCTCCCGCTCTCGTCGCGCTTTCGGTCTCACTTCCAGCCAAGTTCAGGCTGGTCCCTCCTACCCCCGAGCGATGACAGCCTACACCCCCCTCCCAACAACCTCAAGCTCCTGCAGCACGTCGCAGCCCCCATCCGCCTCTCGCTTCAACCTGCCTCTTCCCTGGCGTTACCCACCGCCGAGCAGCAGCAGCAGCACGAACAACAATGCAGGATTCGACCAACCCACCCTCTTCCAAGCCATCACCGCCCGGCCTCTCCGCCTTCTCGCCTGGGCAGCAGCTCTCATCCTCGCCCTCCTCCTCATCTCTGGTTCCCTAGGCAAGGGACCCGCTCAATCCCATGTCGCCAAGATTGGGAGTTACGCTTCGGAGAATTTCTGGGCTACCAAGAAGGGTAGTTCGGAATGGAGGGAGTTGCCTCAGAATCGGGATTTGTTGGATCCTGTGTTGGAGAGGGATCCGAGGACGGGGTTTATGATGCCCCCGGATGTTTATCCTGCGGCTATGAACCCGTGAGTCCAGTTGCATGGCTTGAAGGAGCGGCAGGTTTTGAGCATGGCTGACCGTCTCTCTCGCTCGGCGCGTAGGTTCAAGAGGGCCAATGCTGCTCTCGTGAGCCTCGTTCGGAATGAGGAATTGGTGCGTTCAGTTCATACTATTCTCATACCGAAAAGGGCCGCCTGACTGACCGACATCGCTCTCTCTATTGGCTTCCTCGGTCCTCCCCCCACACAGAACTCCTTCCGCGACTCGATGCGTTCCCTAGAGAGCAGTTTCAACCGCAAATTCGGCTACCCCTGGGTTCTTATGGTCCGTTCGATCCCCCTCCTTCTCTCAAACACAGCTAACTGACCCTCACAAACGTCGTCACAGAACGACAAGCCCTTCACCGAGGAATTCAAGAAGGGCGTACTGGCCATGACTCGCTCGGAGGTGACCTTTGCGCAAATCCCATATGAGCATTGGAGTTATCCCGAGTTTGTTAATCAGACTCGGGCGGAGGAGGAGATGAGGCAGATGGGAAAGGAGGGGGTCATTTGTGAGTTTGGCTTTGACTCTTGATGCACTGGCGCCGGACTGATGGCTTCGTTTACACAGACGGAGACAACCTTTCTTATCGCCACATGTGTCGCTTCAACTCGGGCTTCTTCTACAGGCAGAAGGTGAGGTCCCAATCGCTCGCTCGGCGGCGCTCGGTGCTGACCGTTCGCTTTTTCTTCGCAGGTTCTCGAGCCCTACGACTTTTACTGGCGAGTCGAGCCCGGCGTCAAGTTCTCTTGTGATATCGACTACGATCCCTTTGTCTTTGTACGTCCTCGCGGTTTCCCTCTCGCTTCGCGTCGAGCTGACTCTCTCCGACCTCTCTCGCAGATGGAAGCCAACGACAAGGTCTACGGCTTCACCATTGGTCAGTTCTCTCATGCTGATCCCATATACGTTGCTCACGTCCTCGCCTACAGCCATCTACGAGTACGAGCGCACGATCCAGACCCTTTGGCCGACCGTCAAGGAGTTCGCCAAAAAGTACCCACAGCACATCGCAAAGGACAACGCGATGCACTTTCTAGTCGACAACATCTCCGAGGGACTCGAGGGAAGCAAGTACAACCTGTGAGTAGCCTCTTGAGCGCCTCTGAGCTTCGAGGAGCCCCCGCTGACCCTCTCCTTCGCCCCAGATGCCACTTGTAAGCTCCTCTGACCTCCCTGAGCCTTCTACACGCTAATATTAGCGTCCGAGCAGCTGGTCCAACATGGAAATCGCAGACCTCAGGTTCTGGCGCAGCGACGCCTACTCGGCGTTCTTTCAGCATCTCGACGACACGGGCAACTTCTTTTACGAGGTGCGCTCGTATCGCCTCCTCCTTTGCATACGGCACTAATGCTCCTCTGCTCTTCCAGCGCTGGGGGGATGCGCCCGTCCACTCCATCGGTACGTTCGCCTGTTTCTCGTCGCCGGATTGCTCTCCTTCTCGCAGCCGCTCGATCGCTCACCTCTCGTCTCTACACCTACAGCCGCCGCTCTCTTCCTACCTAAATCCAAGGTCCACAAGTTCGAGGACATCGCCTACGAGCATAACCCCTACAATCACTGCCCTCAAAACGTACCGCTCTTCCACGACAATGGGAAGTGCGAGTGCGATCCTGCTCGGAGTTTCGATCCTCATGATGGCTACTCGTGCCACAATCAGTGGTTCAGGGTGAAGCCGGTCGATACGTAGAATGTTGTATAGGTGGGAATATCAAACTATAGACACTGAGCAGGACCGGGAGGCGAGAGCGAGCTGCGGAGGCATCGGCTTCGGTGATGATGGAGAGGGGTCGCGAAGTGCTGTGATGAGGTGTACACGGACGAGGGCGAGTCTTGCACTCGCAATCAGGTGTCAGAAGCGTACCAGGAGTCCTCATGCGGCCATGGTACAGAATCAAGCCCTTCAGCAGCGATTCGCCCGTTTCGCCTCTCTGCCTCCGCTCGTCTCGACATGGAAACGCTCAATCTCGACACGAGCTTCTCTCAGCTACCTCTCGACCTCCTACCGCTCATCTTGAGCCATCTACAAAAGCGAGGCGACCTACGACGCTGCTTGCTGGTCTCCCAGGAGTGGAGGGCCGTGGCTGAGCCTCTGCTGTACCGCTGGATCAGGTTATGGGGCAAAGATCTGGTGAGCATCTCACTGAAACTTCACTGCTGCTTCAGCTGAGCATCTCCTCCACAGGCCATCGTTCCATCGCTCTTCAGATCCCTCGAGAGCTCCACACGGCTCTGCTCGCTCATCCAACGGCTTGAAGTGAGGGTGTACCCACTCTCGCTCATTCTCAAGGAACGGCTGGCAATGGAGGCGCAAGCAGTCAAGGTCCTACAGCAGTGCATCAACCTCAGAGAGCTGCTTTGGACGAGGAAGGGAGCTCTCACCGACTCGTAGGTCTTCCTGGGGCGTTGCAGGATATTGCTGACGTCTGTACATGTCTACAGAGTCTTCGAGGCCATCACCAGCCTGCAGCAGCTCCGCTCGTTCGAGTTCAACGCGCACACGAATCTCTCGCCGGGATCCTGGAGCACTTCACACCTCCTCGAACTCCCCCCATTACGCTCCATCTCTTTCATCCTCCCCGACCGAGAAGTGACCAATACCCTCCCCGCCTTTCTCCAACGGCAAAAGGAGCTCTCGGCGAACGACCCTTCGCTCGTGCTCGAGGATCTCACCATCCTCTGCCGAGAATCCACCCTCGTCAATGACAGGATTCTTACCGCCTGCACACCTCATCTGGAGCATACCGGCCTGTGCTCGCTGTCCCTTGCAGGATGCGCCAAGCTCACCGGCGCACCTCTTCTCGGACTTCTCCCCTCCCTTCCCTCCCTCCGACATCTCTCCCTCGAAGCTACCGCCATCCACCCTTCTTCCTTCCCTTCTTTCGCTCCCCATCTCATCTCACTTCTGTCGCTCAAGCTCACCCACCCCGGTCCTCATCACCCCGCCCTATCAACTTTCTTCCCCTCCCTCGCCGAACTCCTCCGCGAGACGAAACGGCTCGAAGCCTTTACGCTCTACCACTCGGGCGCTGCTGGAACAGGGACAAGAGAGTGGCCTGTGGTGGATTCATCGTTCGTGAGGGAGTTGGTCGAGAGCGTAGGAGCGGGATTGCGCAAGGTCGAGATGTCGAACGTCTTGACCCGAGTAGCGGACGTAGAGGCGTTGGCGTGGGGCGCGCCGAACCTCCGAGACTTGGTGGTACATATTGGAGCAGATTTGGATGCTGTGAGCTCAGTCTTGTCTTCTCTCGACACTTCCTCACTGATTTGTTGCGCTCATGATAGGTGTCGCTCGAGCGGCTCGGACTCGCTTTCGCCTCCCTTCGTCGTCTCAAAACCCTTCATATCCTGTCTCAAGCGGATGTATCGATTGACGCTGTACTCGAGCTGGCTACTTCGTAAGCCTTCTCTCGCTGACAAGAAGACCGCCGCCGAGCCGTTCAGCAGTGCCGAAGCTTACCTTGCTTCGACTTTCGCAGAGCATCTCCCACCCTTCGTCAAATCGGCTTCCGGAATCGAGTGTGGCATGTACAGCGTACCTACAGCTCGGCGGATTCGCCCGAACCCAAGGTCAGTCTTGCGCGCTGGGATAGTCCTTTCTGGCCCGAAGCGTTGCTCGTCGTGCGGACGTGACGTCGAGGTGCGCTTCTTGCTCTTCAACTCAACGGATTTGTAATACAGAGCTCAGCTGACCTTGCGGTTCTGTATTTTTGCAGGTCCGCTTCATCGAGACGGCCGAGGCTTTCGGCGCTTTTCGACGAGGTCGCTATGGCGCTGAGGAGGATGCAGAAGCCGAGGTCGACTCGGACGAGGAGTAGTGTTCAGCTCGCTACCTCCTCCGAGATGACGACTACTTCTCACTCGACACCTCGCCCACTTCGCCGTCGCCTTTGAGCAAGAAGCTAGAGCGCCTTCTCCTCCAGCGCCAGATCCTCCCCCTCGCCGGCCGGTGCTTCCGCTACTTCTTCGCTCGAAGCTGGTGGAAACCTCGACTCGCTCTCGCAACTCGTTCTCGCCATGGGAGGACTCGCCAACGCCGCCGTCGAGGCAGCTCAGGCTTGAACCTGTTGGCCTTCCCCTTTCCCCATTCCTATTCGCCCGGCGCTTCCTTCCCCATCTCTCGCAATATAGTCTCTTCCATTCTCGATACCCCCATCTCGCTTCTTTCGCGCCCCCTTCGCTCACACGACCTCCCTGCACCCCCTTCCTCATTTCTACTCCCTATTCCCAGAGCGAGGCTCTTCCTTCGTCTCTGGTCTTTCACATTGTTTGCGACCTTCGAACTCCAGCCTGGCTCGGTCCACGGCTGGTCTCTCCCCCTTCCCTCTCCCCTTCTTTTTCCCTCGGCGCTCGACTGGAAGCAGGGTCAAGGCGGCTTCAAGCTCAACGGCCCTGCTTGGGGGAGGGAAGGAGCGGGAGATAGCAGGATGCAATTTTGGTTACCGTTCCATAAAGATGATCGCGTGGAGTGGAGAGCAGGACCAAGGTTCGGAGCGCTCGGCGCTGCCACCTGCCATGCTCCTGCAGCTGCTCGCTAGACTCTCGGTCGCCCAAGAGCATTTTCGAGACTGTAGAGAACAGCCAAGAGCGATCTCTGCGCGAGTTGTAGCCCATCACCACCGATCTGCAAAGGCCACCTAATTTCGCGACGCGACCGCGACTGAGCGCGTTTCTCTCTCTCGCCTTCACCTCGCACCTCTTTGAACTTCAGCCATGCCGACTTAGTGAGCTGGTTGTGTGTATGATTACTGGCGAGCACAACTGACCGCTCTCTCTGCCCATCAGCGCCGAGCTCCGAGCACAGAAGCAAGAAACCAACCGCCGTAAGCTCGCCGTATCCAGCCCTCACGCCGAGCACTGCAGCGCATGCTGACCTGGCTCATACGCTACAGGAAACCTCCAGGCCCTCGGAATCGCCGATGATTTACCGAAAGCGCCCGTTGCTCCCGTGAAAGTCAAGAAACCGCCAGCAAAGAGGAAGGCCAAAGCTCCAGCCGATGAGAATGTCGAGAAGAGGAGGAGCACTCGCATGAGGCCAAGCGCTATGAGCACGGATGAGCTGGCTGCTGCTGCCGAGGTGAGCGCTCGCTGTGCTGAGGAATGACGGCGAACGCGTCCCGCCGTGACCTCGCTCGCTGCTCGCTAAACTTGGGGACTGACTCATCCTCCCTGCACAGGCCGACAAGATTGTCAAAGAGAAGGAGGAAGCAGAGAAGCACCGTCGGAAGCACGACCCGAGGACTATCGAAGCGCTCGAACGCGTGACGGGCTCGCTCGACGACCTCTCCCTCCAGGACGAGCTCAAGTCGCTCGCTGCTCGCGTCAAGGCCGTCGAGAAGGATTGGTTCGTTTCTGCTGCGCCAGAGTACCCGACAAAGGAGTCGACTGTCGAGTTGAAGAGCACACTCGAGGAGTTGGAGCACCGAGGAACGGTCAAGGTGAGCTCTCTGAGCCTCTGCACCCTTTCGCGAGCGACGCTGACGGTCGCTTACTTCACCAGATTACCCCGGAGCGCGTCTACTCCCTCCACTACCACCCCGACACTACCAAAGACCTCGTTCGTTCCTTCGGCTTTGCCTCCCTTCGGCGATGCTGACTGGACCATTTTCTTGCAGATCTTCGTCGGCGACAAGGAAGGCAACGTCGGATTGTGGGATGCGACCGACGCTCAAGCGGCCGACGAGGATGGAGAGGGGGAGAACAAGGGCCGCTTCTGGCATTGGAGGGCCCATCAGCGTTCCATCTCTTCCCTCAAGTTTGCTCCCACCGACCTTCACACGGTACGTCGGCATCCTCGCTAGTGCTGCATGCTCCACCGCTTCAAACGGCTGACATCTTCCGCTCTCAACAGCTCTACACGGCCTCCTACGACTGCACTCTTCGCAAAACCAACCTCGAGACGGGCCATTCCGAGGAGGTCATCGACGTGGATCGCTGGGTCGACTTCGGCGACGGTCTCATTCACGCCTTCGACTTTAACCGCGAGGGCAACCAGCTTTGGGGTGAGCCGAGCTCGACCGTTCTCTCTCTCTGTCTCGTTGAGCCGCGTGGAATTGCTCGCTGACTGTGCCCTCTCTTCGACAGCTGTCGACAACGATGGAGGTATCATGCACCGTGATCTACGCGAGCCCATGGAACAGGCGAGGCGATGGCAGGCCGATGTCGCCAAAAGTGAGCCCTCTGCTCCGACTCTCCCTTCCTTCGAGCTCGCTAATCTGGACTGGACTCTCTCCCGCAGTCGGAGGTCTCTCCGTCAACCCCGTCAACCCCTTCGTTGGCGTGACGGCTCACTTGAAGCACGACCTTCGGTGAGCTCAGCTTCTTTCTGCTCGGCGCTCCTCGCGCTTCCCGCTAACGCTTCTCTTCACAGTCTTTGGGACTTCAAGAAGCTGCTCGGGATGCCTGAGGACTCGGGCATCAAGGAGATCAACGAGCAGTGCGTTGTCTCCAAGTTTGAGCACTCCAAGGCCTGCTCGAGCTCCTACTGGGATCGCTCGGGAACCAAAGTTCTCACCACTTCGTACGACGACTTGATCCGAGGTGAGCTTCGTTCACTCGAGCGGCTCGGCTCGTCAGTCGGTCTCGGCTGATCCACTCCAATCTGCAGTCTTCGACATCAACCCTCGCAAGCTCGGCCAGTACGTCGACAAGGATCTCGTTCCTTCGGTGAAGATGCCCGTGAGTCTTGAGCCTCTCTATTTTGATATTTTACTCAATGCTAACGTCTTCCCGCGCTGCAGCACAACTGCCAGAGTATGTCGCCTCGCTCGGATTCTCGCTTCTCCGCTTCGCTCGCTAACGTCCTCTCACCCTTCGTTAGCCGGCGCCTACGTCTCCGTCTTCCGTGCACACTGGTCAACTTGCCCTACCCTCCCCCTCCACGTCGTCGTCGCCAACATGGATCGGACCCTCGACGTGCTTGCGCCCTACCCATCGCCGAAGGGACAGAGCGTCGTCCAGCTCACCGACGAGGTTATCACCGCCGTCCCCGCCGTCACCGCATCTCACCCCACGAGGGAGGGACGGCTCGCAGGAGGCAACAGCAGTGGCAAGATCTCCTTCTACGCGCCGCCGGTCGAGCCTCTCGAGGCTGAGGAGTGAGCGGACGAGAGGGAGTGAGCTTGTCGAGGCGCAGGGTGGAGTTGTGGCAGGTCAGAGTAGGCTTGAGCGGATGACATCAGTATCTGAGGTAACCGATACGCTCTGATGCCGAGTGACAAGTGAATTGTCGCCGAGAGCCTCGTTCACGACTCTCGTTTTCAGGCTCAAAGCGCTGCATCTGAAAGTCACAAATCGGGCTGAATTACTTTTGCGCCTGCGCATGACCAGCTAGCAAATCCTCTTCGTCACTCAACTCCTTCCTATCGCCACATCTCCCAGCTCGGCGATCTCCAACAACTAGTCCTCCCACTTCCACTCCAGCTTGACCGATCTACCCTCGCAGAGACGCTCGATCTTTTCCATTTGCCCTACTACCCCATCCTCGCTGCTGACCACTCCCAGCTCGTCAGTGTTGCCCGCTGAGCTTGCCTGCTCGGCAGGTTGGTAAAGGTCGTCGAGAACGAGGTGCTGAAGGTTGGGCAGGAGCTCGGGGTTTGAGAGGTCGGAGATGAGGTGTGAATAGGGAAGAACGATGGCCTCGAGGAGGAGGGTAGTGAGAGTCGCTGGGAGATGGTGAAAGAAGGGCTCCTCCTGGTCGAACGGCGGCGAGTCCGGGCTCTCGGACGTGCCCAGCGCTTCTAACGTCCAGAGCTTCAGGCGACGTAGCGCAATGCAGCTTTTGATGGAAGGCATCGCTCCAACCCTGCCTCCTTGCCAGCAGACGGGCCATCCTCCGGAGACATAGAGCGCGAGCGACCTGAGGGCGACGAAGGGCGAGAGATCCCAACTTGCCTCCCACGCCATTTCGCCGTTGATGCAAAGCTCGAGTGAGGTGAGAGTTGCGTGCGAGCTACGAAGGAGGAAGTAGGCGAAGAGAGGATCGATCTCGAGGGGAGGCTCGAAATTCGTGAGCTAGAAGATAGGGTAAGTGCTGCTAGCGAAAGCCGACCCGTCTTCACAGACGCCTGTGAGGTCCTCGAGCCCGCTAAGCTTCTCCAACATCTGTAGGCCCGATGGTCCGAGGTATCGAGCCGTGCAATACGAGAGGGAGCGCAGCTGAGAGCCGAACCGAGCTATCGCTTGGTCGATGTCGTCGTCGTCTTTGTACTGATCCTCCAGGGTGAGGGCGGAGATACGAGGGCAAAGCTCTTGTATGGTATCGAGAATATATGCTGTTGCTTTTCCCGCGCGAGTCGCCGTCGAGTTGAGATGGATTTGAGCGCTCTCGACATCGGCGCCGAGCTCGGATCGGACTTGGAAGGTATTGAGGAGAAGCGAGGAAGGCGCGTCGAGGAAGGCGGAGATGATTGCTTCCGTGACTTCCGAAGCCGCTGCTTGATCCTCCACCTCCACCGTGAAGAGGACGCGCTTGTAGAGTTGGGCTCGAGCGAAAGGCAGAAAGTACTTCGAGACGAGGCAGCACGAGAGAAGGGTTGGCACTGGGCCGAAGTCCCTGCTGTGCTGTCGTGAGAAGTACTCCAGTACCTCGGAGATGAGCTCGGGGGAGAGGGTAGGGCGGATCATGGCGAGGCGGGACAAGAGGGAGTCGAGAACGAGGGTGAGGGTGAGGGGGAAGGAAGAGCTCGAGCGGTAGCTGCGAAGGTGGAAGGAAGAGGATTAGCTTTACTGTACCCCGGCTTATCTCCCGCTCCAGCACTGCTCACCTAGTCGACTTGACGGCGCGCACAGCGAGCGAGGGTTTCCGAGCGGGCAGCAGCAGCGACGAGTCCTGCACACAAGTAAAGAAGTGGGCTTTTCCTTCCCTTTCTAATCTAGTCTGCGTCCCGCCTCCACCCACCTCCGAGCTTCCGACGAGTCACCAAACAAGAAGCGGCGAGCGGAGGTCTGAGAGCGTCCACGCGGGTGAGCTGTAGGAGAGCGCTAGTAGGGTGTTGGAGGGGTTCTGAGCCTAGTAGAGCTTCCTACTTTCCCTGCACGAGCGTTCCAGGCGAGCGAGAGAGTCGAGACGAAACGACGAGTGAAGCACAGGAGAGCAAGAGTTGAGCGAGCTTGGGACAGCCAAGTCAAGCGGTTGGAAGGGGGACCGAGCTCAAGTCACAGCAGTCCCGGCGAGCTCTCGGCGTCGCAATCCTACTCTGGAGTATTTCTCTACAATTCTGCATCTTGGGGGCCGGCGAGCGAAAGCCACAACTCTTTTCGCCGAGTAGGGCCGAACAGAGTCCCGAGGGAGCTGAAGAGTGTCGCATGTGTCTAGAGAGTCGCGCTGTCTTCCTGTCTTACCGCCGATCTTACTGCACTTGGCGGGTCTGCTCAATCTCAAAAGTGCTTCAGAGCGAGGGTGAGGTCTAGCAAGTGGCTGCATGGCAGGGAGCGCCGAGCTCTCTGAAGCTCGATGCGACTCTCCACTCCAAGCGATCATCTTTATGGAACGATAACCAACATTGCATCCTTCTATCTCCGCTCCGTCCATCACCTAATCAGGGCCGTTGAGCTTGAAGCCGCCTTCACCCTCCTTCCAGTCGAGCGCCGAGACGGAAAAAGAAGGGGAGAGGGAAGGGGGAGAGACCAGCCGTGGACCGAGCCGGGTTGGAGTTCAAAGGTCGCAAACGATGTGAAAGACCAGAGATGAAGGACGAGCCTCGCTCTGGAAATAGGGAGTAGAAATGAGGAAAGGGGTATAGGGAGGTCGTGAGAGCGAAGGGGCGTGAAGAAGGCGAGATGGGGGTATCGAGGTTGGAAGAGACTATCTTGCGAGAGAGAAGAGGAAGGAACCGCCGGGTGAATAGGAATGGGGAAAGGGGAAGGCCAACAGGTTCAAGCCTGAGCTGCCTCGACGGCGGCGTTGGCGAGTCCTCCCATGGCGAGAACGAGTTGCGAGAGCGAGTCGAGGTTTCCACCAGCTTCAAGCGAAGGAGTAGCGGAAGCACCGGCCGAGGAGGAGGAGGAGGAGGATTTGGCGCTGGAGGACGAGGAGGAGGAGCTCGAGCTGGAGCTGGACGAGGAAGAAGTCTTGCTCGACGACGAACTAGAAGTGGTCGACTTGCGCGTCGTAGTTGAGCTAGTGGTCGTCGTCGTCGTAGTAGTAGTGGTGGTGGTGGTAGTAGTTGTCGTAGTGGTGGTTGTGGTGGGAGGAGGAGAGTAAGTCGTCGTGGTAGTGGGCTCGGGGGTCCAAGTCGTTGTGCTGGGCGTCCAGGCAGAGGTCGTAGTCGTAGTAGTCGGCTCAGGGGTCCACGTCGTGGTGGGCGTCCACTCCGTGGTTGTGGTTGTGCGCTCACGAGTCGTAGTCGTGGTCACAGGTTCCTCCGTCGTCGTCTGCTCTCCTCCGCCCGAGCCGCCGACCCAGCTCATGTAGAACACTCCCACGTCCTCGCTCGCGAAGTGAGTGAAGAGCGAAGGAGACATGTCGAGTCCTCCGTAAGGGCACGAGGGGCAGGCATCGAGGACGGTAGCCTGAGCCGACTTGCCGCCTAAGAACGAAAGCCGAAGGTCAGCTCTTCGGACTGGAGGCTCGGCGGGCAGGAGCGACCTACCGTAGGAGATGGTGATGGTTTGGAAGCACCAGGAAGATACGGCGCCCATATCTCCGTACTGGTCTGCGTTGAGGGCCACCATCTGCAGAACAACAAGTTCGGGTCAGGAACTGGGTCGCCCACAAGGACGGTGCGCGCGCGCGCTCGATGCTGCTCCGCCAAACGCTCTGTACTGCAGTAGCCCAGGGGAAAAGCACTGTAGGTCAACTGAAAACTCACGTAATCACTGGCACTCGAGTATGTACCGCAAGCGCCGAGTCCGGGAGCAAAGAAGGTGGCCCGTCCACTGAAGGCGCGCTTGGAAAGCTGCTTCTTGTCATCTCCATCCCTGATGGCCAATCCGCTGCCCCTGCCCTCCAGGACCAAGTTGCGCGCAACCTTGCCGAACCGCTTGGCGTGGCTGAGTTGGTGGTTTGCGTGGTGAGGCGTCGAGGAGGCCCCAGCGGACGAGGACAGCGCCGAGAGGGCCAGGACGACGGGGAGGAGAGTGGTTGCGCCGAGCATGATGTACTACAGATGTAACTGTAGGTGAACGCTGGTCGGGAGACGGCGAAGCGAAGCGGGTTTGAAGCGGTGTCGTCGAGTTTGGTTCGAGGCGGACGCGCCTTGGTCGAGAAGACGGCTTCGAAAGCTTGCTGTAGGAGGGTAGAACGAGTGTAGGTGGACCAGCCGCCGAAGTGTGCTGTAGGTGAGTAGGATGAAACGAGTGTGGACGAGTCGAACCGAGAGACGGGAGCGGGGCAAAATGAACCCAAGTCGGCGAGGGGGACCTTGTTCGGCGCCAGGGGTTCGGCGCACGGTTCGCCTCAGCCTTTGTTCTCGAAGACGGTTCGCAAGGGCTTCTGTACCCGACTAGCACACCTTGTCTGTACTCCCTCGCTCAGCTTCCCTCTCGTAAAATCTTCAAATCGTGCATTCCAGCTGACGCCGTTGAGGGACTCTCTACTCGGCGCCAAACATCGACTTGCTCGGCTGTGCCGTCATCGCATCCTCTTTGCACCCCAGCACCATCCTGAGCAAGGTCTAAGACACGTCTGACCGCAAGCTGCAGCCCTCTTCGACTCGCAGAGAAACCATCGCCCTCGCGAAAGCCGAATCTTGTCGCTGAGCGAAGATCGAAAACGAGCTGCTTCCAGACAACATGTGTACTCATCGCTTCACTCCTCCATCGCACTACCAGCATCATCATCTCCTTCATTAGCCGAAGCGCCAGGGATGGCCTCGAAGATCTCCCTTCCTCCGCGATCCCACCATTCGGCAACCGCCTGGCCGAACAGAGGTCCATAGCGAGCGTTGAGCTCGGAGGTTGGTGGTGCGGCGGCGAGGGATGCGTCGTCTGAGTCGGTTGTGAGGAGGGAAGCCTTGAGCACGTTCTGTAGAGGGGCAAGGGTTAGCTAGGAGCAAAAGAGCAGGAGCGAACTCGAGCGACTCACAAAGACCTCACGAACGACCTCAGCCCTCTCTCCCGCTTCGCTCTCCTCCTCTGCCTCCAACGTCTCTCCCAACGCCTTGAGCCCACCACCCAACCACTCCCTAACCGCCTTGTTCCCGCCCATTCCACCGACAATCCCACTGAGCCCTCTCGCCGCACCCCATCGCGCACCAAGCCCACGCGATTCTCCACCCAGACCGCGCAGAAGAGTTTTGGTGATGCGTGGTCGGAGGGACGGGTAGGCGGCGGAGTGGCGGGTGAGCAGCAGGTGGAGGGGGGAGGAGGCGGAGGTGCGGATTTGGAGGGGAGAAGGGTAGGCGTTGAGAACTGGTGGGGGGAGGGAGGAGGTGAGGAGACAGGTGAGGACTGGTGGGGTGAGTTGATGGAGCTGTCAAGAAGAAACGGGTCAGAGCTTTAAAATATGGGGAGGGAGACAGCTCGGCGTACGTAAGGCTCGATGAAAAGCGTCGGGTTTTCCAGCATGGCGTGGAAGAGGTCCAATGCTCTCTCGAGAGCCGAGAGGTCGTCCAAATGGTTCGCAATCTGGATGGGCCAACAGTCAGCCACATCGTCCACAGCAGGACGCTCCATCGCCGACGTCGACTCACCTGCTCTCCACCCCATCCCACGAGATACGGCACCAGCTGATGCAGACCAGGATCGCTCCTGACGCTTCCCAACGCCGCATCCCTCATCTCCTGACTCGAGCTACCACCAGCACCCGCCGTCCCGAGCGCTTCGGTCAAACGAGTAAAGTAGAGCTGCAGCTCGCGCGAGAGGACGTGCTTGACCAAGGGAGTGATGGTCGAGCCCGAGGCGTCGGTGGTGGAGGCGTTGGCGGTGGCAGAGGCGCGAGGTGCGAACTTGGCCAGCTCTGCAGGTCGAGGAGGTCAGCGAGCGGAGCGGGGCGAGAGAGCATCAAGACGCACCGGCAGGCGATGGGTTCTCCTTGATCAGCGGCTGAACACCCTCGATAGCAAGCCAATGAGCTGCGAAAGTAGATGCAGCATATCAGCGTCGGCCCTGCCTAGCTCCACAACGAAACGGCAAGCAACTCACCCGTGAAGCTGACGTCTCGGGGCACGCTAGGCAACTCGCTCTTGAGCACCTTGCTCAGGTCAATCTCCTCATCATCGACATGGTAGACGATGCCCGTGGGAGTCACCGTCTTCTTGAACGGGAGGTGCGAAGTAGAAGCGAACCCCCAAAGCGGTTCGAGGTTGCGCGCCTTGAGAGCATGGTCCACGTCCTCGACCTTGAGTCGTGTACGGCGAGAGTGTCGCATGAACTTAATCGACTCCTGTACGGTGCAGCCGGTCAGCTTGCGCCCCCGAAAGCTGGAGAAGGAGAGCCAAACGCACCTCGATGATCTCCCACAGACGGTACTCGACGTCTCCTGCAAGAGCAGTAGCCACCTCATCAGGTAAATTTGCGATGCCTACAGACTCGGCAACGTCCTGCAGAGAGAGAGCGAGCGCGAGATGAGCTTGGCGAGCCTTTGAGCGTGAGAGAGCGAGTTGTAGCTCACCTTGACCGAGTCTTTCTTCCAGATACCGGCTGCTGTAGCGTTTGCTTGTCCTCTTGCCATCCTGAGCCCAAGTCTGAGCCGAAATGCGAGAGCCGAAGTCTGAGCGAGTGAGCGGGCGGAGTCCAAGCCAGCGAGCAGCGCGAACGCTCGAGGCAGGTTGATCTCTTGGCAAGTCGCTGCTCAGCTCTTTCCGAAAGCCATGGCGCCTCAAGGTCGCTACAGCTACTCGTATCAGAGGTCTTACCAACCACCTCCCTACCACCCTGCACCTTCTTACCCGTCCGCTCGCGGGCCTCCTCCAGCTCCGCGCCAGCAGCAGCTCGCCGCGCCCGACGATGGCTGGGGTTCGCCGGCGGTAGGGGACTACAGCAATGCGACTACGGCTCCATACTATCCTATTCCCGCGCCTACCTACAATGACTCGTCCAATCGGCCTCCTCGAGCTCGAGACGCTTACCGCGACGCCCTTCCTCCTCCTCCCGGCCGCTCGGGGCCAGCTCCAGCTCCACGCTGGTCGAACGGCTACGTCAACGAGCCAAACTACCCTCTTCCCCCACCCCGCTTGCCGCCTCGCAGGGCGAGCGCCGAGAGGATCCCGCCTTCGCGCGCGGCTCACTCCTCTCCGCCGAGGGCGATGGGCCGAGCGTACAGAGATCTTGACGTCTCTCCCGAGGCTGTAAATGTCAAGTACACCCTCAAACCTAGTCCAGCACCTCAGCCGCAACCCCCTCCCCCACCACCTCCTCGCATCGTGAGTCGCTAATCACTCATCGCCGAGCTTTCGAGCGAGCTGACCTCGATCTTTCCTTCGCAGCACGACTACGAAGATATCTCAACCAGTATCGTATACTGCTGCCGTCCCATCAACCACTACGCCTTCCTGGCACTCCCACCAAGCAAATACCCTCACCTCGAGCTGCACTTTGTCGCTTCCCTCGCCGAGCTCGAGGTCGCGATCAACGAGGCCGCTCTCGCCAGCTCGAGAGCTGCGGGAAGTCGTCGCAGGTGCTTCGTCACGCCTGTGGGAGGATCCGATGAGTATGTCGCTCGCATGAGGAAGGAGATGCAGGGCGTTCCGCTCTACTGGCGCCAGGCGATCACGGTTGAGATGCTGGAAGAGGAGCTCGAGCAGGACGAAGCCTTCGGCGCGAGTAGGGATCCCAAGCTTCGACCCGCCCTTGCCTCGAACGGCTCGCAGGATCGACTCGAGACAACCGAATCGAGGAGGAGGCGCACGCTCGACCTGGCTCCCGTCGCCGAGAAGGCCGAGCTTCAAGCCATCGAGCGCCAAGAGACCGACGACCCTTCTTCTACGGTACTCGGGCTCGAGGAAGCGGTCGCGGGTATGGAACGTGAGGAGGGAGAGATTCTCGACTCGGCGACGAGCCCCAAGGCCATGTCGACCGGCGGAGGACAGCAAGACGACGGCTCTGGCTCCGGTCCAGCTTCGTCGAGGAAGCGTTCGCGCAGGGATAGTGAGGGGTCGTCTAAGCACAGCTCGCGCCGGGACAGTGGGGAGGGAGCCGAGGTGAGCTTTCGTTCGGTGGAGGCCTTCATTCCCGCCAACGAGCAATGCTGATATCCTCTCTACCCCACCACAGCAAGCGCACAAGGCCGCGAAAGCTCTCGAGTACGCCTGCAAGAAGCCTCGTCGTAGCTGCAACGACTGGGCGCTCAAGAACGGCGTTCCCATCGACGAGGCGACGAGGGAGGCCGATGACGAGCCCATCCTCGGCGAGCGACACCGTGGAATCTGGGACTTGTACGGAGAAGTGAGTAGCGTGATTTTCTGGCTCGTTTCGGCGCACTTGATGCGGCGAAAGCTGATGCCCTTGCTGACCTCGGCTTTCGTCCTTCCAGCCCCTTCACCCAATCGCCCCTCAGATCCAAGTCCTCATGGCGCGCGCCCTCCGCGATGCAGCTCAACCGACGAGGCTTCAGCTCTACGACCACCCCGAGGCGTTCCAGCAGCTCACTCAAGCCGCGCCGTGGTTCCTCGCCCTCCTCGAGCCGGTCAGTCCTTTGCCCTTCGCCACGCTCCGTGCTCCCAGGCTGACTCTTCTCTGTTCTCTATCGCCTTTGCTTCCACATTTCTACTCGTCGCATGGACAGCTCAAGAACAAGCCCGACGGCGTCCTCCCAGCTCCTCAGACGAACTCGACCATCGCCGCCGAGTCCGACGCCGACACCTGGGCTCAAGATCCCCTGCCGACGCAACTCTCGGGTCGAGGACTAGACGTTGGAGATCTGAGCTTTTGAACTCCATCGTCACGACCCATCCTCCTTTTAGCTTGTTTCGTTTCCTTGCGCCCTCTCTTTCGCAGCCGCTCGGCGCTCCCTCTTTCCCCTTCTTCTCTTCCTGTGCGCTCGATAGGAGGACAACAGTAGCTTGCGAAATGAGTCTTGCTGTTCAGGACGCCTTCGAGGCATGAGCCACATTCCCGCGAGCGGACGTCTAGGTCTAAACGAGATGAGGCAGGCGGGCCTTCGGTGTGCGCAAGTCGTCGTCTCCTCGTCTCCTTGCTCCTCTCAGCTCAGCTCCCAAGTTGAAGTTAAAGTATGGCGCACCGTGCAATTAGTATAGCAACAATAACACATTCTGATACACACAACGACGCTCTCTCTCGGGGAGGTTCGGCGCGCCAGCTCAAGCCGTCCCCGCCCAACCTCCCCGCTCGATCTGCAACAGCGCGCTCTCTACCATATCCTTCGCCGCCAACCTTGCAGTAGGATCTGCAGAGTGGAGAAGGATCAGCGACCAGCTCTTGGAAGCGCGACGAGTCGAAAGCGAGCTGGATCTAGTGCACCTTGACTCGCGATCCGCTCCAGCTCCGCAACAGACCGGCTGGCGGGCTCGTCGGTAAATGCGAGACAACGTAGACCTTCCAAGAGCCTGTGGGATGTCCGAGATCAGAACTGGAGTTCG
The DNA here is from genome assembly GCA_003054985.1 of Leucosporidium scottii. NCBI lineage: Eukaryota > Fungi > Basidiomycota > Microbotryomycetes > Leucosporidiales > Leucosporidiaceae > Leucosporidium > Leucosporidium scottii. The sequence continues at coordinate 330,469 of MWVB01000008.1, forward strand.
TCTTCTTCGAGGGGAGAGAACTCACGCGTCCGATTGCGCCGAGGTCAAATCGGCCACCTGCGCTTGTAAGGTGACGCCGCAGTCTTGCAGGTTCGCGATGAGGTTGTTGACTAGCCATACTGAGTCGAGATTCTGTGTTGAACGAAGAGAAAGAAGTGAGCGGGGCGCTTCGAGAGACGAGCTCGGCGCTAGCAGAGTTCGGCTCCGCGCCTCCAGCTGAGGACAATGCCGAGAAGGCACGAGTGACAGTTTGCATACCTTTGCCGGAGCCATCTTGAGCGACTGGGAACAAGGAAAGGGTCAGCTACGTGCGAGCATGAGAAGCGCAGGCAAGAAGCTCACCAGCAGCAACCGAATCCCTTCCGCCAGCCTCGGGGTAATCTTGTGCAATCTCTCCCGCTCTTTAACCAGCAACCTCTCCCTCACGTCCCAATCCAACGCCGCATTCGCCCACAACCGCCGATAGCAGATGATCTCGAGCCCAAGGTAGCCCAACTCCCTCGTCACGATCTGAACGACGAGCAAGTTGTAGTTCTCGTCCGCCGGCGAGAGGTTGGTGAGCATTCTGGTGGTGAAGGCGACGAGGGTGTCGACCGTGTGCCAGGTTTTCGGGAGGAGGACGTCGAGAGGCGCGGGCGAGACGAGCGCTTCTTGCAGGGCGGAGTGGAGGTGGGTCATCGTAGGTGGGACGTTGAAGGATTGAGGGTCGAGGGCAAAGATGGCGGATACTTCGTCTTGAGAGGTCATCTCGGTGAGGGTGGGGGCGGTGGGGTCGGAGATGGTGAGGTATTCGGCCGTTGTCCTGCTCGGCGCAGGGGGCAGAGAGGACGAGGGGGGGAGGGCGGCACGGAGGGAGAGGAGGGGGAGGGATAGAAGGGGAGAAGGAGTGTGGTCGGCAAGGTGACGAGGTGAGAGAGAGCGAGTCAGTGAAAGTTGGCGAGGCGAAGAGGAAGCGGTCGACGAACAGCGCCGGTGCAACTCCCCACCTGCGAAAGAAAGGTCAGGACAAGGACCATGAGATCGAAAACTCTCATCAGAACTCACATCCCCGATACCATGTAGTGCAACGACGCCAAATCCGCCAAACAAGCCATGATCGGGCCGTTTGGAAGCCCCATCTCCTTCATCTCGGCCAGCAGCTCGACTCCTGCCTTCAACCCTTCTCCACTCGTCTTATGCATCCAAGGTATCCGTCGTGCAGAGAACGTCGACCAGATGACGAGGCAGGTGAGGATGATCCGTTCAATCTTCTCGGGGAGGGTGCCCGAGCCGGAGCGAGCGACGAGGGCGTCAAAGAGGGTGGTGACCTGCCAAGGTGAAAGTCAGAATCGATTCAATGATCTCGAACGTAGCGGGAAACCTTACCTGGTCGTGCAGCGTGAGCATCACGCCGAGACGTCGAGCGCCGAGAGCCGAGAGGCGCGAAGACGAGTGAAATGGGTAGTTGGCGAAGGCGGGGGCGTCCGAAAGACCGATGATCTGCGAGTGATTGCTGATCTTGGCGCCTTGAAAGAAGCATAGCAGAGCGAGGAACTGGGTTCGGCGAAGGAGGGTCAGCCGAGCATTGTCCAGCGGCCGAGGTCCATGGAACTCACCTCGTCCTTGAGCACATCACTCGGTGCAGCACGAGGGTCTTGACTCCTTGTACGAAAGGCTGTGATGAGCGAGCTGGTGTCGGCAATGGCGATTCCTGACAAGCCCGGTACGAGATCGTGAGCGAAGCACACTGCAAGAGCGAGTGTCAGCTGGCGCGAAACTTGCCTCTTGAGAGCTGGACTCGCAGGAGATGCAATGATAGCTTAGTGAGATGCTGAGCTGGGTGTTGAGAAGAGCGGCGGTGGTCGAGGTAGGCGAGATCACCGATGAGTCTGACGGCGTTGAAGGAGTAGAATTGCGAAGGGAAACAGCTTGAAAGGGGGCAGCCTTTGCTCCGGAGCATCTGTTGTACGGTAGAGGGGGGAGTGAGACTTGCTAACGCACCCGACCAGGTGGGGCCAGCGCTCACTCGAGGTCCTGGCGCTGACATCGGTCGCAAGCGCCTTGACGATCAATTGAATGCTCGTAGGTACATTTCTTCTTCTGCTTGCGGTAGCCGGTTAGCGGTGCAGCTGGGGCGAGATGGACAGAACTCACCAGGAGAGAGCAAGCGGAGCAGGCCTTGATCCGCTTCGGCGCCAGAAACTGTGCTAGATCCTGTTCTGGTGGTCGATCCGTAGCCTTCTCGTCGTTGACCATCCGAGCTGACAGCAAGCAGTAGTAGACGAGGAAGCAGAGCTGAGCGTGTCGTTTCCGAGACGATTTGAGCTCGGTCCGCGCTTTGGAGGGAGTGAAATCCAACTTGCCCGGCGCTCCGCCTCTTGCTTTCCTATAGTTCACCTCTGACCAACTCGACGTTACCGACCGTGCTACAGAAGCAGGCGACGCATACGAGACTGGCTCGACCCTCTGGCGAGGGAACGGCTCAAAGGGTGGAGGAAGAAGAATACACAGCGTATCTCCGCATCGACAGGCCTCAATTACGGCTCGGAGCGGTCGTTTTTACTGTGATACATTCCGCTGTCTCTAGGGAGCATCGTGGAAGCTTGGGATGGCTCAGAAGGAGCTGGGGACGAGTCGACGCGCAATGGCACTTTTTCCTCCCTTCCAAACTCGTTACGTCGGCGAAGAGAGCTCGCGACGGAGCAGGAGCATGGTGCATGACACGCGAGAATCATCCTCGTCATTCCCTCGGCGCTCGAAAATGGGTACAGCGAGCTCCGCATCGCCTGCGAAGCCAAGTCGCCGAGTCGATTGCCTCCGGCTTCACCTCACAACAGCCCTACAACCCTGCCAACTCGGCCATCGCTCAAGCGCACCTTTACGCCCCTCGGGTGGTCGCCGCGAGTCAAGACCTCCCCTACCGCGCCCTCGACAGTCCGTCCAGTCGGCTGATCCGCCTTCAAGATGATCTTGACGCGTACGCCAGGCAGCAATAACCGCCGAGGAGGTGGCCGACTGATGGAGTAGAGTGATGCGGAGGGATGTGAGGCTGTACTGGAGGCTGGTGTTGAGGAGGAGGAGAGCGGCAGCTGTGCGAAGGCGGAGGGAGGCGAATCTGGCGGCGCCCGCTCGCCGGTCGATGGTGTGTAGCTCGTTTGGAGTAGACTCTGGGGTGTCCAGTCCGCTCCTTCCTGTGTGATGCAGCATGATCAGCTTGCAGTAGTCTACAGAGAGCTGAGCGGAGGCCGACCAGGAAACACCAGTCTGCCGCCATCTCCACCTCATTGCCGTGCTCCTTGAGAGCAAAGATGGCCTTCTGCTTAGGGATTCCCAGTGCCAGCAAGCTTTGAAGCTCCGCCGAAGCCATTCGCGCGAGTTGGGGACGTGACGCCGGGGAAGCGGCTGCTCAATGATGCTGGGAGGCGAGCTGGGGTGGTGGGGAGGTGTACTAAGCTTCAAGAGTAGAGCGAGATGGCGTGTGCCGAGCGAGCGAGTTGGATCGAGTAGACGTTGACCGAAGCTTCTCGTCCTTGGTCGCCAAGCCCATCAGCCACCCTACCAGTCCACACCCGAGCACCAACAGCACCCAGATGCATGTCTTACTCCCTCGCCGCCTCGTCACCTTCCTGTCCTCCCAGCTCAAATAGCCCGCTCTGGGCGACCGCTTCGCTCCCTCGTCTCGCGCAACTTTCTGGTAGCCTCCCTTCTCCTGCGTAGCAGCATGGTAGTCGGTGGAGTCGTCCAAGTCGACCACCGTCTCTACTGAGGAGCCGAGAGAGAAGGAACCGCCGTCCGAGCGAAGGAAAGGTTGGACTTCAGCGTCTCGCGAGCGCTGGCGGAGGTGAATGGTCGAGTGGGGCGCTTGACCGAGATCACGAGAACCTCGATGCTTGGGAGGAACTGGTGGTGGTGGTCCCATGGCGCTGGCGGATGGCGATGAGAGGCGAGGGAAGAGAAGCTGAGAGAGGCGAAGGAAGAGAAGGTGTGAAGAGGTGCAAGTGGGCGCGAGTGTCCAGCCTTACAAGGCCAGCCCTCTCGACCAGTCTATCGTTCATTGGCGCCGCTGTCAAGAGCCTCCGCTCTAGATCGCCTGCTCGCTCGAAGCGGAAGGAGGTGGCTGGCTCCGACGCGCCTTCTATTCCTTGAGCCGGCTACTGCCAGTACGATGAGGTTACAGCAGGTGCATTGTAGTACAAACGTCCACTGCTGTTGAGCAAGTCGTCGAGGTGAAGCGAAGAGTGGGAGGCAAGGGAGCAGTCCAACGATCCAGGCCCTTTTCGGCGCGCGAAAGGGGGCGTCGCTTCGCTCGCTGTGAGCTGTACCAGAGCAGGATGGCGCTTCTAGTTCTGTAACTAATTCTAATCTACAGCCCGAAAACGATCCAGCACAACATGACACTTCGTCGCGAGCTCACCTCGCTGTTGATGCACTGGGCCGGGGGCTGCCTCCTGCCATCTCTCTCGTCGTTTCGTGCCCGCCTTCGCGCTCGTTCGGAGGAAGTTTGGGATCGACCTACACCTTTCCCTCCGCCCTGTCGACTCGCATCCTCCCTTACACCGATTTCAAGCTCGTTGAGCGAAGGAGCAGGCGCCTCTCGTCCCCTCCTCAGCTTCGAGGATGACTACCATCGACGAACGAGAGTACACTTCGACCTTTGCGGGTCTCAAATCGACTGCCATTACCGCTGGAGTGGTCCTCGTCGCCGGATTCTGCGGGCAGGAGATCTTGAAGCGGTTGCGGCGGTATCCAGAGGAGGATGCGAGGAGGGCAAAGGGGGAGAAAGTACGAGATCGAGGCGTCGAGGGTTACGCCATGGGATACCTCTACCGAGCGAGATCCTACGTCGCCTGGAATCCGACCCCCGACTTCGGTCGTTACCCCTTCACTTGGATCTGGACGACGTCGGTGAAGCTCCCGGAGAAGTTCTACGAGGTGAGCAAGCTGCTCAGAGATGCAGAACTTACTTCACAAGTTCGAGTGCTTATCCGCTTGGCCTACAGACTCACTGCGGACCCGACGCCACCGTCTACCTGCGCTTCCTCCGAGGCTCATTTTACTACACCTGCCTCGCCGTCTGCACCGTCTTCCCTACCCTCCTCTCCATCAACTTCATCGAATCTTCCGAAGACGTCTCTACCAATTCTCTCGAGCGCGCTTCGCTTTCTTCTCTTACGAAGAGCGCGAACGGCACTCGGCTGTGAGTTCGGACTTCGCGACGACCGACCGAGATCACCGCTGACCCTTCCCCTTCATTCAGATTATGGGTGCATGTCATCTGTATCTGGTTCCTCACCCTGAGCTGGATAGGAACCCTGGTATGGGTCGGATACGGCGCCATTCGCATCCGCCGAAACGTCCTTCGAGCGCTCCTCAAGGACGAGGTCGAGCGGCACCAGCAGGAGAAGGTCCTACCGCCTCGAGAACCTCGCCCTGCCGATCCGCAGGATGAGCGCGATGTAGGATGGCGCTTCAGGACCGTCCTTATGCGCAACATCCCTCCGGCGATGCGGTCGGAGGAAGCCATTCGGGAGTACTTCGAGGGTCACCTTCTCGGCAAGACTCCCGTCAACCCACACTCATCCCACACTTCCATCTCTATGCTCCCCATCCCCGACGATTCCAAGGCCTCCTTCCCGCCCCCTCCCCGTGAGAAATCGGCCGACGAGGAGCCGGACCAACCGCTGCTCTCCAACGTTCTCGTCGTCAGGCGGCAACAAGAACTCAACGAGCTCTACGCCAAGTACCGCACCGTGGAATACGCCCTCGAGTCGGCTCACTGCGCTCTCGCCGAGAACGTTATGCGATTCGTCAAGGCAAAGGTCGAGGAGGAGGAGCGCGTCAAGGCTGGTCAGCCACCGAAACGTCGACCGCTCGTCTCGCTCAAGCGACTGTTTCGTCGCAAGGAGGAGGACGTCTCGGAGGATGTCGAACGTCTCGCTCGGGAGGGAGACTCGCGACTGGTAGACGCCCTGCGCGGCTTCCTCCCCGGCGGCACTCCTCCTCTCGATCCTTCCGGCCAACCTTCCTCCCTTTGGAGCGTGCTTCACGATCTCCACGCCACCCCCATCCTCCTCGACCGCTTCCAACCTCTCTTCAAGCTTCGACACTTCCGCGGCCAGTCCATCCCCTCCATCGACTACCACCTCGCCAAGCTCAACCTTCTTGCCACTCTCATCGAGGACAAGCGATCTCATCCCGAGTCGTTCGAGGCTGCCCCTTCGGCTTTCATCACTTTCGAGCGCGCCTCGGATGCGAGGAGGGCGAGGAAGGAGCTCAAGTGGAGGCCGGGAGGAAAGGTCTTTGCGGGCAAGATCCTCGAGTGCAAGATCAAGATGGCGCCCGAGGTGCGCGATCTGGATTGGAACCGACTCGTCTACGTCTCCCTCTCGGCCGACATTTTGCGAGGAGCGCTCCTCCAAGTCCTCATCTGGGGTAAGCTGAGCTCGGCGAAGGCTAGACGACCGTCGCTGATGCTTTTTACCTTCACAGCCGCCACCATCTTCTGGGTCATCCCCCTCTCCTTCCTCGTCGGATTGCTCTCCCTCAACTCCATCGCCAAGTACGTTCCCAAGCTCGCCGTCTTCCTCGAGTCCAATACCACGACCCAGACGCTCTTCAGCTCGCTTCTTCCCACGGGGATCGTAGCGCTCCTCGGCATGCTCGTACCGACCCTCATCGGGATCATAACGAGGAATGGACAAGCCCTCATCACGGTGTCAAAGCTACATGCTCTAGTCCAAAGTCGGTGAGCTTTTTTGGTTGTCGGAATTCGCTTCGGGCGGCTCGCTTACCTGCCTTTTGTGACATTGCAGATACTGGGTCTGGCTCATGGGTAAGTTGACACCCCTTCATTCGTTATCCGCCCTGTGCGAACGCCATTCCTCACTCTCTTCCCTCCCGAACCCAAACCCGAGCCCGAGCGAGGCTTTCGAGCATTCTGCGCGTGGTGGAGGTGGAAGGAAAGGTTGGAAGGGCGGGGGGATTATAGGCGAACTGCAGTTTGACTCTTGTCACTCGTTACCTTCCCATTGCGGGCGCCATTCCTCACGCTCTTCCCTCCCGAACCCAAACCCGAGCCCGAGCGAGGCTTTCGAGCATTCTGCGCGTGGTTGAGGTGGAAGGAAAGGCTGGAAAGCCGGGCACATCATGGTAGAGCTGCATTTGAAGCTCGAGAGCAGACGCAGTGAGAGAAGGACGGCTTCGGTGCTCGTCTGAGGGAGCAGGCGAGAAGCAACTCCTGGACAGGCTGTGTGATCATTGCTGACTCAAGATGTTGGCTGTTGTCGCATGACAACAGTCAACATCGTCCTTATTTTCTGCGTAGGGCTTTCGGCATTCACTGCCTTCCTCGACGCCTTCAAATCCCCCGGGAGTGTCCTCGTCGTGATTGCTTCGGCGTTCCCCAAGGGTGCGACCTTCTTCGTCTCGTGGACGTTGCTGGTCGTCGGTCTCCACCACGGTATCGAGATCTGTCTCCTCGGAATCCCCTACATCAACCATGCGACGTGAGTCCCCCCGGCCGTGTCGACTCTCTCGTCTCGGCTTGACCGAGCTCAAGCTGATTTTTTCAAAAACGTACAGCATTCGCAAGCTCAAGGCTCCTCGCAAGCGCGAGTTTGAGGCCCTTCCTCGGTCGTTCAACTACGCTTACTGTGAGTTTAAATTGATGTGGAAGGAACGAAGGCGAAGGACTAACCCGCCTTCTCGGCAGGGGCACCGAATCATCTTCTCGTCTTCGCCGTCACCGCCATCTTTGCCATTCTCAACCCGCTCGTTATCGCTTTCAACGCGTTTTATCAAGCTCTCGTCATCATTGTGTAAGTAATTCGTGCGAAAACTCGAGCTTGCGCTGACCTCTCTCCTCGCCTTCGCAGCTTCAAAAACCAGTTCGCGCACACCTACTATCGTCGCTGGTACGAGAACAACGGCCGTTTCATCTACAGACGATGCTTCCGCTACTCGTTGGACGCCTTCATCGTCGCTCAAGTCGTCGCGATTGCGCTACTCTGGGTCCTCAAGTTCTTCAAGCTCGGCGGAGCTTGCATCCCTCTGGTGAGGTTGTAGCTTGCTCGGCAACACGCAGAGCTGACCCTCGGCGCCCTTCACAGATTCCCATCACGGCCTTCGTCAAGCTCATCGGCACCCGGTGGTTTGACAAGCTCATGAACGAGATTGACGAGCTCGAAATCGACCTCGTCTGCGGTGAAGGCGACCTCTCGCCGGATCTTTCTGTCCCCCTCACGGAGCACGATTCCGACGTCAAGCTCAAGCCTGCCGAGCTCGTTTCCACGATGAAATCGTTTGTGGTCACGTGGGTTCGCCTCTCTTTCCTCGGTGGAACCTCTGCTAAGCCTTCTTTTCCCTCTGCAGTACCCTGCCCGCTCTCACCTTCCGTCCCGACGCTCCTCTCCCAGCGATGCCCTCCCCTCACAAGAACGCGACTCATATTCGACCTCGCTCCGAGTCGAGGCTCTCGGTCAACAGGCCTCGATACCGCTCAAGGTCGAACAGCGCGCGGCCCAAGGTCGCCCGAAGCTCGCTGGACGACGATCAGCCCATGCTCGCTCCAGTCGTCTCCAACACCTCGGGTGTGAGCTCGCACGAGCTGCACGACATGGGAAGGCCTTCCCCCAAAGCGTCTCCCATCATGCAGCAGCCCTCGATCACCGGAAAGCTGGACCTCTTTGCCTTCTCGAAGGGCGAGGTCCCTTCGGCCGAGCCTTCGAAGCAGGCGAGTTTGCCATCGCCGCTCGCCTCTTCTTGCAAGCTGACGGTTCTTCTCATGGCAGTCTTCCCTTATCACTCCTCATCCACCTGTTGTCCGCGACGACCGACCCGTCACCAACGTCCGCTACGACAATCCGGCTCAAGTCGCCTCCCTCGCTCGCTCCCTCTGGCTCCCTCGCGACCCCCTCCTCCCCTGCGACCTCGGCGACACGGTCGACTACTGGGGCAGAGCGCTCGTCTCAAGCGAGGGAGGCCGAGGCATCATCGGAACGTGGGACGAGCATCTCACCGATGCCGAGGATGAGGTGCTGGAGCGACCAGGTCGAGAGACGAGTGACGAGCTGCTCATGCCCAAGCCCTCCCTCAAGCGTGTCGGGAGCCATGTATCGCTCAAGAGTGGAGAGAGGAGTGGTCTTCGGAGGAAGGGAACGGAGAGGATTCGCGTGGCGGGCGATGTGGCCGCCAAGATCGAGGCCGAGGAGGGAGTCAAGGCTGTCGCTGCTCGGAGACGAGGGAGCTCGGGCGCAAGCACGATGCTTCCAGGTTCTTCGCCTTCGATACGACGTCGCGGTACAGGCGGAAGCGCCCACGATGGATCCACTCCCGGCTCGCCCCCGTCTCCAACCCTCCACCGCCATCCCCTCTCGCCTCACAAAGCCTCACCTCGCATCCCCGTTTTCACCGACGAGCCGGAGACACTCGATCTACCTCCTTCCGCCCACTCCAACTCCAACTCAACCTCAACTAGCACCGCAGCTGGCTACCCCTTCCCTCCTCCTCAGCCTCCTTCCCCTCACAGCACCCTCCGCCGTCGCCCCTCGCACGTTGAGGAACCACCGACTTCTCCCGGCGCCTCATCTCTCAGCCCATCTTTCACCAGCCCTCGCTCCCCTACCATGAAGCGTCGTGGTCGCTCGCCTTCCGTCGCCGTCTCGATGGGCCCCTCCATCGCCGAGGATGCGGATGGCGAGGAGTCGATCTCGCAGGCCGAAGCTCTGCGTAACGAGCTACTCGAGGAGGAGCGTCAGGAGCACGAAAAGCGTGTAGCTCGAGAGGAGGCGCGCAAGAAGAACGAGGAGCGAGACAAGTCGGGAGGTTGGCTGGCGAGGATGCTGATGTCGAACGAGGACGAGGGCGGGCCTGAAGGGAGGGTGTAGAGTGCGCCCATGTACATACGACCTTATATTAGATACCCACAACGACAACTATTTTTTTCTCTCTCATAGTATACCTCTGCAGTCCATCTGTTTCAGCTTTTCGGCGATCCAGTTCAACGAGTTTGGCGAAGGCGAACTCGAGGCCTTGCATCGAGCAAAATCTTCACACACATACGGAGCGAAAGGACATGTAAAAGTATATTACTTGCAAAGCGGTGGGTACGATGGGGGTAGGGGTATCAAAACGAGCTGAGAGATGCAGGAGGAGGCGGAGGGAGTCAGCGGAGCAGACTGAATCGCTGCGAGCTTGTACTCACCTGAACCCATAATCGTCGAAGCGAGTGTGGGCGTAGGTATCTTGCACAAAAGTGTTGAGGAACTCCTCGAGTGCCTCGTCGACGGGCGGGGCAGGCATGGTCGATTGTAGGCTGCAGATGCGAAGGGGTCAGCGGGGTCAAGTTCAGAGAGCGAACGAGTAGCGTACGGATGAAGCACGACTTGGAACTCGGGGGCTTGGCGAGAGAGAAGTGGGAGGAAGAAGTGGGCCTGCTCGGTCCTCGAAATTAGCGAAGAGCACGTAAACAGCGAAGAAGGGAGCTCACCCTCGAAAGAGCGAGATCGGCAATGTCCCACGAAGCCTCGCGACGAGCATCCGAGAGCGCCGAGATGAGGCGGCGAAGGCTGAAAACCGCTCCTTGCCAGACGGCCGTCTCCGAGTGGTCGTTGCGATCGCTTTCGAGGGTGAGGCGGACGAGGATGGTGAGGCAGGTCGAGATGAAGAAGGGGGAGTGAGACGCCCAGTATCCCTCCAGGTCGGCAAGGACGAGATTGGCGATAAAGTCGACGAAAGTGGTGGCCGACTGCAGGCAAGCGCGCTGGCCGAGAGCGGCGACGGGTCCTCCCTCGGGCGCGACGGCATCCCAGGCTTCACGAGCGATGACGAGAGCGGTGTACTCGTAGACGAGTTGTAGCGAGCCTAAAGAGAGAGAAGTGTCAGTGCCGTTCTTGCTGGTCGGCGAAGATGAGCGCGACTCACGAACTCCAGGCGGCGCCTCTCCAGGTCCAAAGTCGAACAGCCTCCGCGAGTCCACCAAGCTCTTCCAACGGTCGAGCTTGAGGCTCACATCGTCGAGGACTTGGAGCGTCAAAGCGTTGCTTCCGACATCGCCGAACTCGGGGTTGGGGTTCGACTGAGCTGCTGCTGTCCGTAGACGACGGTTGAGGTCGTCCATGATGAGAGTGAGCTCGCAAAGCGAGACGAAGGCGTCGTAGGAGGGCGAGTCGTGAGGGCTGCGCCGAGGGAGGGAAACGTCTCGATCTTCGTAGCCGATGACGGATGCTCGACCGAAGGTGAGAGCGGATCTGAGGACGGAGAGGTCAGCTGGAGCTTGGAAGGAATGGGTCAAGCTCGACTCACGCTTTGTCGTAGACTAAGAGCGCCCACCACAACCTCGACCTCAAATCCCTCTCCCACAGCGGAATCGTCCATCTCGAGCAGTCCTTGTGCAATCCCAACAGCCTCGCGACCGCCACCGCCGTTCCCAGCCTCACAAAGTTGCCCGCCGGATCGACTCCATGCCTGCCGTTGAGGTCGATGAGGGTAGCCTGGATCGTCGAGAGCCTCGCCCTCGGATCCTTGAGCCTGAAGAATGAGCGAGTAATGCCCCAAGCTTGATGCTGGAGGTGGCGGAGAGCGGGAGTGTAGACGAGGGCGGAGGTGATGTAGGAGCATTGAAGGCCGGGGTTGAGGTGAGGGTTGGCGGCGTAGTGCTCTTGAGACCAGATGGGGAGGGCGGCGGCGTCGATACGAAGGTAGCTATCGTGAAGAGGAAGAGAAGGAGAAGGTTAGTTGGACCTAGGTCGAAAGAGCTTGCGAGGTACTCACTCTTGCATGAGCTTGTCGATAGAAGCGGGGCCGATCAGCCTGAACAACTCGTCGAGCACCGAAGTGGTCGCCGGCGGCTCGGCATAGGGTTTTGCCGTCATGTAGACAAAGGCGACGGGCGCTCGAGGGTCGGTCGAGACCTGACGGATGCGAAGGCCCGGCGATCCGGCCGAACTGCTCGTCTGCGACTCGGCGCCGACCGACATGGAAAGCCTCAAGGCGTCGCGCTCGCTAGCCGTACCGACGAGATAGAGCTCTTCCTCATCATCGGCCTGCAAGTCGAGCGCTGGGTACTCCTGTGAACGAGTCAGATGAGCGAAAGGCGACGAGACTCGGCCCAAGGGGAATCACGGACGTCGGTCGCCTGATGAATCTGCGAGTAGTAGGCGGTGTTGTTGCTCGCTTGAGCGATGTGGCGTACGAGGTCGGAGAGACGAGTTCTCGGTGGTGGGTTGAGGGGCGGAGGGAAGTAGGGCATGGGAGCTTGAGGGGGAGCTCGGGGGACGGGGCTGACCGAGTGCTGGGGCGGAGGCGTGGGCGTGTGGTTTGGTACAGCTGGCGCAGTTGCATTGCTCTGAGCGGCGAGAGCAGCTCGGCGACTCGAGCGCGCCGCGTTGCTCGGATTGACGGGCGCGGGCTCGTCGAAGCGGCAGGCTGAACCTCCCAGCTCGCAGTTCAAGCACTTTGAGCCCTCGGTAAGGATCACGCAGCGTTGCTTCCGACTTCGACAGCGGTCCTGTGATGGTTGAGAAGAGTCGTGTCAGGTCAGGTGTCGCGGAGCGCTGTAGGTTTCATCCCTTACACAAGGCCGCGCTCTCCGGGAGCGGTACGCTCGGATGGAGTTGAGTCCAGCGGCAGCACTGTGGAATGAGAAACATGAGCTTCCTCCTTCCTCGCCGCGCTGTACCCTTCCCAGCTCACATGTCAACCTCAGCTGATGGAGGCATCGCGACCAGGGGAGGAGGTCGAGAAAGAGCGGTGGGAGCGCTGCGGTATGGGGAAGCCGGGCTCTTCAGCAGTGCGCTACAGAAGCGTATCAAAGTCGCTACTCACAACCACGAGTCCTCGCCGTGCAATTGCACTAGCTGCAGAGCTTTGTTTTGGAGAAAACCGAGAAGACGACGCTTGGAGCTCTAGACGAGAAGGGAGTGGACGCCTGGTGCTGTAGCACGTCCTAGGAATCTCAAGCGTATCGAAGTGTCCCAGTTCCGGAGCTGTACGGGCGAGCGAGTGTAGAGAGGCGACGAGTAGACGAAGTTGAAGAGGGAAAGAACGCATCCCTTGCGAAGCGTTTGCTGCGGGATCCTCACCTGACCGTCGATCTTTCTCAAGTTACGACCGGATCTCGACTCGACTACAGAGCCCGGCTCGTACTCGAGTACATACGACCGATCGCATGGCGTGTAGACTCTCCCAGCCGAGTGCTTCTTGGAAGAGGCAAGCCTCGGAGTTGCACAGAAAAGGGGGAACTAAATCGTGAGAAGGGAAAGAGGGGAACAGTCGGGTGGAGCGTTAGAACGTCGTGCGAAGGGTAGGAGAAAGATGTTGGGGTATCAAAGGCGAGAGGGTCGTGAGGAAGTGAAGCGAAATCGGTCCGAAGGTCGCTTTAGGCTCCGTTCGGTGGGAGCTGCTGCTGCTGCTGCTGCTTCGAAGCGCTCGACTCCTTAAGTCTGTGTAGCGAGGAATGGTGAGCGGCGAGCCGAGTTGGTCGAGAGCGAAGGAAGCTTACGCAAGGAGCTGCTTTGACCTGAAGGCCTCGTAGTGGATCTGCGCGGTCGTCTCGATCAAGTCCTGAAGATGGGTGCTGTCGAGTAGGAGCTATGGTCAGCTGCAGTCAAAATCGAGCCATGAGAGCCGTCGACTCACCGAGTAAGGAAGTTGCGAAGGTAGTTGAATTCGCAGTGCTGCTCGTTTTCGACGTTGATGACTCCCCAGCGGTTCTTGCGGCCACGAACAGGCTTGCCATCGATGATGACGTTGCGCTCGGAGCCGACGACGGCGAAGGGGATCATGTTCTGAGGAAGCAAGGCGACGTTAGCAAAGTTCGGCGCAAGAGGCAGCGGTATCAGCGTACGCGGATGGCCTCGTTGAGAGTGCTCTCCTCGGCATCGTTCTCGTCGTTGTCGAAGGGGTAAGCGCGGATGCTGTGGTGAGCGAGCTCGGCGCGGATCTGAGGGGGGCAAGAGGCGTCAGCTCAGTTCAGTGTGCGCCGAGGGAAAACCGAGCTCACCCTCTCCTTGAACAGCTCCCTCTCCTCCAGAGTGAGCGAGTCACTCTTGGCAATCACTGGTACGACGTTGACCACCTCGGACAGCTTCTTCATGACGGTGATGTCGATGGCCTTGAGCGAGTGGCCGGTGGGGGCGATGAAGTAGAGGCAGCAGTGGATGCGAGTGTCGACAATGTACTTGTCGCGCATGGCGGTAAGCTCCTTGCGAAGGTAGGCCGAGTGCTGGTCCTTGATGTACTTGATGATGGGGTCCCAGCTGTCGAAAGGAAGGGTCAGCGAGGGAGTGAGCGGCGAGGGGCAGCGAAAGACCTACCATCCCTCGTTGTTGACAAGGTCGCCGTAGCCAGGGGTATCGACAATGTTGAGGCGAAGCTTGACGTTGTTCTCCTGGACGACTATGGGAGGCAGCAGAGTCAGCTCGGCGCTTCGTATCCCCCTGGTCGATTCGCTCCCGTTCCTCCGCTTGTCTTTCCAATCGTCCTGCCGCGCATCGTTAGAGCTCTCCGTGATAGCCACCCTTGTCTTTCCGAACACCACCACCACCATCCGGCGACACCGCTTCTCCTCAACTCAAAGCGACTTACTGTGCGAAACGGCCTGAATCTCGGTAGTCTGCCTCACGGGCTCGTCCGGCTCGAAGCGACCCTTGGTGTCGATGAGATGTGATGCGAAGATGGTGTTGATGAGGGTGGACTTGCCGAGTCCAGTCTGGCCTGAGTGGGGTTCAAACAAGGGGAGGTGTCAGCGGGCGTCGTTTCGAGGGTAAGCTGTGAGAGTTTGGGGGTGCTGGAAGGGTGGGAATGCAGTCGAGTATGTTTTGAGAGCTCTGGTGGTGCTGGACCGAGTTGTACGACGTCCTGCAGCGAGCTGTTGACGAGAGGCGACCCCAGCGCTCGTCCCCCTCCCCAGCTCCCTCGCTCTTCATGTAGGGCCTCCCACCGCCGACGTGCACCTCGATAGGTTCTGTAGAGCTGTAGTGATGTTCTGCCTGCTGTCCGAGCGCCTCCTGCACCCTTGCATCTCGACTTCCGCCGTCCGTCGACACGCGCACTCCCTCTCTCGCCCTCACTCACCAACAGCAATGACATTGAACTGGAATCCACGCTGTAGGTGTATAAAGCAAGTTCAATTTTAGCTGTTTGCCTCTCTAGGCGCGAGAATCGGCTTGACCTTCAAGAGCTTATGCTCTATTTGTTTCGTGATGGTGTCGAAGCCGACGCTGAGCGGCGAGGGAAACGCAATGATCAGTTTAGAGGGTTGCTGAGGTGCAGGAGGCGACTCACTAGCTATTGAGACGAGTAGTCTCGATCTGAGCGAGAGGCTGCTGCACTTCAGTCATCTTGAGCGGTGAGGAGAGAGGAGAACGAGGAAGCAGCGCGGATGGGCCCCCCTTGCGTTCGAATTGAGCCCTTTCGACTTGCTTACTCCTCTCGTCAAGGCGGGACTAATCGAGCAAATGGCAAGCAGATCATCGCCAAGTCGAGGCTGTCGTGTTACAAAATGAAATGAAGAGTATCAGACTGAATTTCCACGACTGTTCGTCAAGCTATCAATTCCGACCATCCCCGCCAAAGCCAGCGCCGAGCTCCCTTCCTCCGAGCCGACGGATCAAACCCTGCAAGGGAGTGGAGTGGTTTAGGAACAGAGCGAGGAAAGACGAAAAGATACGGAACGTCTCACCCACTCTCACTCGTCGTCGTCGTCGTCCATATCGCTGTAGTAGCCCTTCTCGGCGGAGGTCCTCCTCGGGCAGAACAAATCAGTGAGCGGGATCTTAACTTCGTGGATGACGAGAAGAACCTCTACCCTGGCACACATCCCCAACCCCCTGGGTGGCGTTGCCGCCATGCGGCAAGTGTGCCAGGCTGCGAGCGACGAGAACCTCTGCGATCAGCTCGGCGCTGGCTCGGCTCAAGTACGAAACCTCACAGGCAGTCCAGCGGTTCCAGAGCTTCTTGTTCTCCACCTCAAATCTTCCCGAACTCCTGTTCCTCTCCTTGGGTCCAACAACCTCGGGGTGAAAGCCCGCCGCTCCGCAGAGAGGGAAGCGCTCGGGACGTCCAGCGAGCTCGAGGCCGTAAATGGCCTCCCTGTTTTCGATCGCAGGGCGGAACCAGGCGCTCGGGACGAGAGAGAAAGCACATGGCAATGTCGGAGAACTCTTCGCCCTCCTCGTTGACGCGAATCGAGTAGGGAACGAGCTTGAGCAAATCGCTTTCGTCCTCGACCCCGGGCGCCTCGAAAGTGCAGAGGAGGGTCTTGGGGTCGAAGCAGGTCCTGCAACGGAGATACGCGTACGTTTCAATCGGTCGCAAGAGGACTGGAGAGGAAGCAGACGCTCACAGGAGGAGGGTAGTCTCCGAGCCGGGATGGCCCTTCGCAATCGAGTAGCGAGGGTCGCCAATCTTGTGCGCTCCCTTTTGAGGGCAGAGTGTCGAGACATGGAGCTGTAGTGATGTATCTGAGCCGTCAGCCACCCCTTGCTTCCCCTTCACCAGCGACTCGCGCTCTCATCTCTCTCCTTGACGAACTGGCCCTCGCTGAGGCGAAGCTTGGGAGCGTAAGTCTGCTTGTCAATGTCGAGCTCGAACAGCTTGGTGTGGTTGAACTCCTTGACGAGCTTGCAGATGGTGAGCTTGCGCCAGTAGCGGTTGAGGCCCAAGAGCGGGAGAGCGGCGTGAATGGTGGGACTAGCGGCGAGGAAGGCAAAGACGTTGTCGTGTAGGTGAGCGAAAGGTTCCGAGAAGAAGCTGTGTACCATCCTGAGTGAGCGAGAAGAAACGAGTCGAGCGAAGAGTGAGCGGGAGGAAGCCAAGAGAGGTCGACTTGCTCTTTCGTTGACGGTTGATCGTCTCTTCGAAGGGGCGAGGCCGAGGAGATGATGGATAAGTGATGATGATGACAACAGATACTACTTGAGAGAATCCTGATCAAGACTAAGCTAAGCTATGAACCCTTATTTTTACCTCTCAGTCGTCGTCCTCGCCTTCGGCGTAGAATCCCATCCTCGACTCGCACCGCTCCGCCGGCCTGTAGGGCTCATGCTCCTCATCTGACGAATAGAAGTCCTCCTCGTTCTCCTCATCATACCATTCGCATCTCGATCCGGGCCGCTCCACCTCTCCCCGTTCCTCCACACCCTCCGTTTCATCATCGCCGAAGTGCTCCTCGTCGCTCAAGTCCTCCTCCGACGAATCTCCCGACGAGCATGACGACTGGTAGTGCGCTTCAATGCGGCTAATGAAGAGCTGGCGAAGGAGTGGAGCACCCTCGAGCGAGGAGGAGTTGCTGTTGCCGGGGAAGCGCGAACGCCGAAGCGAGTAGGAGCGGAGGGAGGAAATGTCGACAAAGCGGGGGTCTTCCTCGTCGCTTGAGTCCTCCGAGTCGTCTGGATAGCTTCCCTCGTCCGAGATGTAGTCGATGAGGTCCGAGGAGGACGAGTCGGAGGTGTAGAAAATGGACTGTTCCTGCTCGGCGAGGCTAGCGAACTCGATGATGGCGAGAGGGCGACGAGGGATGTCGAGTGGGGCGATAGAGGTACTCTTGCTAGTGGTTCGACGGGTGTAGGGGACCAGAGCGAGCTCTTGAGGGACGAAGGCGGTGGGAGTTGGAGCGAAGAAGGCGTCCTCTGCAGCGCGGTATTCGTCGTGGGTGGTAGAGGGGCGATGACGAGTCGAAGTGGGCTTGCAAGGCTTGTTGGAAGTGGAAAAAAACTGTCGAAGGGGAGAAGCGGAGTCAGCCAGCTGTAACAGACTAGGTCAAGCTCGAGCAACAAAGCCCACCTCTTCTTCCGCGATCGCCGACCTGTAGCGCTGTGCGCGGGGCTTGACGTCCTCGTAATCGTTGCTCATCATCAGTGAAAGGCTTTAGTGCAGGAGCGAGGAGAAGAGCGAGGAGAGCATGATCGTTAAAGGGTGAGAGCGAAGACGAGAAGAGGGCGAGGCGAAGAAGGGAGGAGGGAGCAGTGAGTGGAGAGGAGGAAAGAGAGGGAGCGGCCGAAAAGCCTGCTTTTATGCGCTCACGAGCATTCCATGGGCCCTACTAGACTACAGCCAGCCTCCCTGCTAAGCTTCAGCGCGGTCTCACTTGCTTCTCGCTCCGAGAGCCCCAAGTCGAGCGCCGGCGGCAAGTTGCTGCTCCCTGGCAGCTAACAGTGGTCGTATAAGGGCGATAGAGCATCAGACTATCTCTATTCTCCTCCCTGCCTTTTCCTCAGCGCTGTAGTGCAGTGGCAAGCGGAGGACAAGCAAAAGCCGAGACGATCGCCCGTCTCAGTTGCGCTGTGGGGAGCAGTTGGCTCGCCTTGAGCTGCTTCTGAAGGCTCAGCGAGATGTATTGTGGTAGGATCACAGCGTGACAACCCCTGCCAGCCCCGTCAGAGCCATCTTACAAAGCAAAAGCAGCAGCGAACCGCCGCGGTGAGCGAGCACCACTCCGCATCCTCCTCCCGCCGAGCTTCCCTCGTCCCCCGCACATCGCTCCTGCTCATCAAAGTTTTGAAACGGACTGCTCCATAATTGGTCCCAGCCTTGCCCTTTGAACGCCCGTCTGCAGCCTACTCCGATAGGCAAGCGTATGAAGGCCAAAGCTCTTCCTTGCTCGTACTCAGCTGCAGACGTCTCCTGTGGGCGCGTGGCGCAAGAGACATACGGCAGTGTAAGTGAAGTCAGAGCGTGGTGAAGGACCTGAGGCGCGTGGAAGGCAAAAGTTGATTGTAACAGAAGCTCGGCGATGGGACTCGGCTGGGCGACAAGCGTGCAGGCGAAAAGTCGAAGAGAGCGGAAGCGAGGAAAGGGAAAGAGATGACAGAACGGGAAGAGCGAGCCAAGAGGTTTTCGTCGCCATACTCGGGTACATCTTGCATCGTGTCGATTGGCCCCTTGAGAGGGGCAACTCGATCCTCGAACCTCCTCCGTCATGGCGAGAGGCAAAGTGAATCTCAAAAGACGTTGAACCCGC
Organism: Leucosporidium scottii; assembly: GCA_003054985.1. NCBI lineage: Eukaryota > Fungi > Basidiomycota > Microbotryomycetes > Leucosporidiales > Leucosporidiaceae > Leucosporidium > Leucosporidium scottii. The sequence continues at coordinate 349,406 of MWVB01000008.1, forward strand.
CGCTCGCTCTCTTACTCTTCTACTCCTCACTCGTCTCATTGCCTCCTTTACGAGCAACTTACCACAGCAATGCCCCCTCACAAGAAGCCGAGAACCGAGGGTCAGGAGAACCCCGAGTGGATGAAGGTCATCTCTGACGTGCTTGAGCACAAGGATAACAAGGTGAGTGCTCAATGAAGTCGTCAAAACTTCTCCCAACACTCTCTCTGTCGACAGGACTTTGTCGACAGCAAGAACATCGTGCTCGCTACTGTCGACGCCGAAGGACAGCCCTACGCTCGCTATCACGTTCACCGAGGCTTCGTGCAAAAAGATGGAAAAGACTTGCCATTTTTGTTGACTACTACCGACAAGCTCATGCCCAAAAGTAAGCCTCCTCAGCCTCGAAAGCAGCGCTCTCGGCTGACTCTCGCTTCCCCCTTTCGCAGCTGGGCAGATCGAAGCTTCCGCCAAAGGCAAAGCTGCCGGCTCGCCTAGCGAATACGTCTTCTGGGCTTCGCCCACTGGCGACCAGATCCGAGTACGAGGTCTCGTTCACCTCTACACGCCCGCCTCGCCCGCCTCCGAGCAGTCCGTCGCCGCGCTCCTCCCGGATTTCGACTGGGAAGCTCTCCGCCTCGAGCAGTGGAAGGGACTATCGAGTCATCTACGCGCCACCTTCGTCCATGAGGCGCCTGGAACGCCGGTTGACGATGATCATGAGGAGAAGGTCGAAAGGCTGGAGTGCGGCGAGGACGAGGAAGAGAAGGCTTTGGAGCGCTTCTGTCTCGTCGTCTTCGAGCCCAAGAAAGTTGATTGGAGTCAGCAGAACGTGAGTTAATTGCTGGGCCGGAGCAGGCGACGTCGGAATTGACATTGGCTCTCTCGCTCGCAGGAGAAGCCACCCAACCGCTTTACTTGGACACGCGAGGAGGATGGTAGCTGGGTCAAGCAGCGGGTAGCAGTGTAGAAGGACACACTATAGAAGCTTCCCGAAGCGCGCTGGGTGGCGAGTACGAGAAATTCGATAACAGGAGAGGTGACGATCGACGCCGAGCCAGCGCCAAACTTGAGCGTTGAGATGCTCGCTCGGTTTGCCAGCTGTCTCTCGCTTATCGTGCAGCTCAAGCAAACGCTATCGTATTCTTTGAGTACAGCTATCACCACACGCGAGCGTTTCATTCATCTTCCGCGAGGCGTTTCGGCGAGATTCCCTCGGCGCCGCTTCCTCCCTCTCCCAAGCCTCCCATCTCAAGCACACTCAATGCTCGCACATTGAGAACTCGCGTCTATAAGATTGAAGATAAGTGAAAGTGAGGGAAAGGGGAATGAAGAGGGTCAGCTCAGCCTTCGAATTCGACCTCGGACTCACTCAAACATGTACTCCGAGTTGACGTGGACGGCGTACTTCCTCTCCTTCATAAGCTCCTTGCGCACCTCCTCAGCGTCCCCGAAGGTCATAAGCCCAGCAAGATCGAGAATCTTGGCCCAGATCTCGTTCGGGAGAGGAGGGAGCTTGTTCTCCGGGCTGCTGATCCTCGGCTTGAAGATCTCGTGCTCGATCCACTCGCGCTGTTGAGGGGCGACGTTGGCTGTGGAAGGGATGCGCTTGGTAGGGTCAACGAGGAAGAAGACGAGGATCTTGCGGTGGCCGTGCTTGGTCGAGTCGACGAGACCGAAAGGAGCGACCTTGTGCTGCAGGACGTTGGGGAACGCGATGGCGCGACCGGAAGAGGTGAGGAGCGAGTTGAAAGTCTGATTGAGCGTGCTGGGGAGTAGAGAATGTGGTCAGCAGAGAGCCCGGATGTCGGTGAAAGGTTTAGAGACCGACTCACCTGTCGATGTCGTAGACCACGCCGACGCCTCCTTTCCTCGCCTGCTCATCGCCGTGCCCCCAAAGCATACCTTCGCTCACAGCTCCACGGAACGCCAAGCGACTGTCCTCAATGTTCTTCGAGTCGTAGTAGTAGATGCCCGAGGCGACGATCGACTCGTTCTCCATTCCCTCGACGTGCCAGACGCCGCCGGTGTAGCGAGGGCGCTCGGGGGTGAGCTCGATGTTCGCGAGCTTGAAGATGACCTGGATCGTTTTGCCCTTGAGACTGTAGGTGACCTCGTCGGCGTTGCGAGCTTGGCGGAAAGCGAAGCGCGCGGGCTGAGGAACCTTGTAGTCCGTCACAGCCCAGTCGTAGTCGTCGTACTGGATGGCATGGTCGGGATCGTCCAAAGATACTTTAATGCGACGAGGGGGAGGAGACTGGAGGTTGGTGAGGACTCGCTCGAAGAGAGGGATGAAGCGAGTGAGGATGGCGGCGAGGACGGGGTAGAGCGAGGCGTGGAGGGCGGGGTGGAGGTTGTTGATGTACGAGTCAATGGAAACCTTGCCCTTCTCGTCGACGTGGCATTTGCTGGGAAGCCAAGCGTGCTTCGACGAGCTGAAGCCGAAGCCGTACGAGCTCTCCCTGGGCGGCTCGGCAATCTTGACTCTCTTCTCCATCGAAGACGAAGGATCGCCGCACATCGAGGTGAGACCGTAGCAAAGAGGGTAAAGCGATGGGTGAACGAGGTCGAGCACCTGCTGCTGCGATCCGGGGTGCCAATCGCGCTTCTCCTCCGGGACGTCCTCGAGCTCGGTCTTGACGCGATTGATAAGACACTGGCGGAGGTCCTCTCCGATGAGGTTGTCGGACTGCCAGGTGCGGTCGAAGCAGCCAGCCTATGAAGTATACAGGACGGGGTCAGCTCCAACTCGCTCGGCGCTTCGAGCGAGCGCACTTCGATCCCCGTCTTCGCCCTCTCGGCGTGCAGCACCAGCTCCTCGAGTACGAAGTCGACCATCTTTTCACTCAGAGGCGCTCCCCACTTCGTGGCCGTTTTAGACTGCTCGAGCGCCTCGTCCCTCCACTTCTTGAGGATCTTCTTGTCCTTGGACTTGCGGACCCAGTCAGGCTTGGAGCGAATCGCGTACGAGAGAGCTTGCATGTCGATCTCGTGCTTGCTGTAAGGGTTGCCGATGGAGGCGTCATCGAAGGGCGAGGGGAAGCCCTTTGTGTCGCGGCTTGCGAGTCGGAGATCAGCCTCAGAATCGCTCATCCTGGGCTGTAGAAGGATGCGAGAAGCAGAGAAAGCGTGTCAGCGAATAGATACGTTCTTTGAGTACCTGTACAGCTCACTGCAGCGCGAGGTGACGAACCAGCGACGATGTGGCAGGAGGGAGAGAGCGAAACCAACTCCTCGGGGCGTCGAGCCAGAGCGGAGAGGAGGTGAGCTCGCTCGGATGCTCGAGCGGTGAAACAAATCGGATGCAGAGTTTGTACAAAAGCCCTATAGAAACACCCTACACAAGCTCAAAAGCTACCAAAGCCCTCACTCACTTGCCCCCCTTCTTGCCCTTGCCCGCCCTCCTCGCATCCATCTCGGCTTGGATCTTGGCGAATTCCTCCTCGGTAGGCTCGACCTCCTTCTTCTTCTGCCTCTTCCCACTCGATCCCTGCTCCCCGTCATCGTCGCCTCCCGTCGAAGCCCGCTTCTTGGCCTTGCCGCCCTTCTTGCCTCCTCCGTACTTCTCCTCCAAGCTAGCGACCATGGCGTCCATCCTTTTGGCCTGGTTTCCCTGGATCAACGCCCTCAGAGCATCCTCGTTGTCGCCCGCTCCACCCTTGGCCTTCCCCTTGCCTTTCCCCTTGCCCTTTGCGCCATCGCCGTAGAGCTTGTCGTGCACGCCGAGCTCCTTAGCATAATCCTCCGCCTCCTTGGCCTCCTTGCTAGCCTTGGCCTTCCTCTTCTCGCGCGCCTTGAGGTCCTTGCTGCTCTTCTTCCACGCGGGAGTCGACTTGAGCTCGCCCGAGCTAATGGCCTCGTCGATGAGCTTGACGAATCGCTCCTCGTCCTCGACCGTCGAGCACATGATGGTGGGGAGGATCTTGTCGAGAGAGCCGGAGGAGGTCGTGTAGGCGAGGAAGAGGTCCTGCTTCTCCTCGTCGGAGCCTGCGCCGAGAGAAAAGCGAAAGTCAGCTCGCGCCGAGCAGGTCGGCGAAGGGGTCAGCAGGCCGCTTGTAGGGAAAGACTCACCTTGGTACTTTTTGGTAAACTCGTCGATGCTCTCTCCGCTCACCTCACCACTCCACAGCTCCCTAAAGTAGTCCTTCCACTCCGCCTCGGTTCTTGCTCCCTCTCCGCTGCCCTCGTCCGTCCTGCCACTCTCATCGTAGCGCTTCCTCCTCGTCTCATCTTTCAGCACGGCGTAGGCGAAGCCAATCTGCTGGAACTTGGCGTGGGCTTCCTCTAGCGTACGCGTCTCGTTGCTGCTCGACTGCTGGACCTTGTCCGGGTGGTGCAGCAGGGCGAGACGACGATAGGCTGACTTGATCTCGCTGGCGGTGGCTGCACGGGAGAGGGCGAGGACGGCGTAGAGGTCGATGTCGGCAGGGTCGACGCCAGGGAAGCTGTGGAAAGGCGAAGTGCGTGAGCAGGCGCAGGTGTACAGGAGCAGAAGAGCACTTACAAGGCTGCAGCAGGGTCAGTGTCTTGCATCGTGCTGGCTGAAGAAGCGAAGTGAGACGAAGGAGCAAGAGAGACGATGGCTCGGCTTGTTTGGAAAGCTCAAAGTCGAGACGCGTCGCTAAATGCACCTTTTGGCTGCTGGCTCGCTGGCGGCCGATCGAGTAGCTGCAGGAATACAGCAAATAACTGTATTACGATATCAAACGCGACCCTAGGCAAACTTCCTGCCCGTCGTGCTCTCCCTCGCCCTCCGCGCCTTCCTCCCGCTCCCCCTGACCAAAGCATCCATGGCTTCCTCTCCCAGCGCATCCTCCGAGAAGACCGAAGTACCTCGTTCAACTCCGGACTTCCGCCTCTCCTCCTCTTGCAGCACGCCCTTCCATTCGGCGAACTCGAGGTCGGCCGTCCCGGTCGAAGCATCCCGCTTCTGTACAAAGACGCGAGGGTTGACAAACTTGACGTTGTACTCGTGCATCACCTCGGCTTGGAGCTGAGCGCGGTCGGAAAGGAGGGTGGTGTAGAGATGGACGAGGGCGAAGGTTTGGAAGGTGAGAAATCCGCCGATGAGGAGGAAGGGGAAGAAGGTGGATGGTCGGAGGAAGTGGTACATGAGAGCGAGAGGTGGAGGGTAGAGTCTAAGGGGGAGCGACAGGTCAGCTGGAGCCGGGACGGCGAAAGGCCTCTTTCGGCGCCGAGCCCACTCACGTGAAGAGCCTTGACGACCACAGAACGTATTCTGGTGTCCAAACGTCGAGCTGCTGCACCTTGAAGGTATTCGGCTCCTCCTCCTCATGCTCCCAAATCAGCTGCTTGGCCGATTTCTTGAGCCTGGCGAGCAGCCCGAGTCGCTCTTGCGGAGGTGAGAAGTCGAGATTAGTCGAGCGAGCGTTGGGCGAAGCGAGCGGGTCCTGTAAGACGTTCTTCAGTTAGCCTTCGGTGTCAACTAGTGCGAGTGAGAATGTAGGATTCACCTGGCGCAAGACGAGGTGGTAGCGACGGCGGCGCGAAAAGAGGTAGGCGGCGTTGGCGAACGAGACGAGGACCAGCAGGACTGAGAGGCCGGCAGCCTGTGGACGGAGTACCAGTGAGCTCTGCGTCGTACTGTACGTCTCACCAACTGGCAGCACTCACCCACCACCCCCAGCTCAACCTCGACCCCTGCGCCTGCCTGCGCATAGCCTCCAACCGTTGATCTGCATCCTGCAAGTCTCTTGCGCTGGCTAGGTATTGCGCACTGGATCCCCCTCCACCGCCGAAGCGCATCCACGGCGGTAGAGCAGCGACAAAGACAGGCAAGCGAGTAAGAAGGTGGAGCGCGTTGAAGCCGACGGCGAGAGGATAGCCTGCAGGGTCGAGCGAGAGGACTTGTAGGGAGGTTTCGAGCGACAGTAGAAGGTTGGAGGGCCAGTCTTGTGCTCTGCAGGACTTTACGATCAGCTTCTTAAGAGACGAGCGAACAGCGCGCATCGTTCAACTCACTTTTCTGCCCAGCTCCTGGTCCTGACCTTCCTTGGACTCCTAGTTGCTACTCCCTCTCGTGCCAGCACTTTGCCTACAGGCGTCCCCTTGTCACGCAGGCCAGGAGGAGCGAATGGTCGGCCAGAGGCGAATTGACGTTGAGCTCGAGCGTTGGTCGGGGTGTAGGGAGTGTTGCTGCCTGATGATGAAGAGCTCGGAGAATGTCGCAAGCGTGGCTGAGGAGGTGTGTTGAGGTTCATCTTGCCAGAACGAGTGAGGCTGCAGAAGTCGAAAGAGACGCGAGCACGAAGCGCGAATCTAGGTCGAGTTGAGTGGGACTCGCTGAGAGCTGTAGCCGAGGAGAGAGCCCCCAATCAAGTACCAGTACCTCCTCCCTTCAACCCAGCTCGACTTCCGAGAACAAGGGGTCTCCTCCTCGGACGGCTTCTGGCAGCGAGCCGGGATCGCTGCTTCATTTTGAGGTTGCCGCCTACCTCGTTCATTCAAGATGTCTTCTCAAAAGGTCGTGCTGGTCACTGGTAGCTCTGCAGGCGGTATTGGGTGACCTCCCCCCCTCCTCGTCGTCGTCTCGCCTGCTGCCCCACCAACGCTGACTCTCTGCACCAAACAGCAACGCCATTTGCCAATCCTTCGCCGAAGCAGGATGCCTCGTTTTTGCTTCAGCTCGTCGTATCGAATCCATGGAGAACCTGCCGGACAGCGTGCAGCGCATCAAGCTCGACGTCGGCGACGAGGCTCAAGTGCAAGGCGCCGTCGCCGAGATCATCGCTAAAGCTGGTCGCATCGACATTCTGGGTAAGCCAGAACTGCTTGCTATCTCTGAAGAAGCTCTAGCTGACCTCCTCGCTATCCTCATTGCACCTTTCGCCTTTGTCTCGGCTCTCACAGTGAACAACGCCGGCGCCGGAGCCACGGGAGCTCTGCTCGATTTCCCCGTCAAGACAGCCAAGGACGTCTTCGATACCAACGTCTTCGCACCCATGCGTCTCACCCAACTCGTCGTCCCTCACATGGCCAAGCGCGGCTCCGGTCTCGTCATTAACATCGGCTCGGTCGTAGGGCTCGTGCCGACCCCGTGGGCGGGGGTATACGCTGCGAGCAAGGCAGCTCTCCACTCTTGGACCGACTGCTTGAGGATGGAGGTCAAGGGTCTCGGCGTCAACGTCATGCTGGTAGCCCCCGGAGCCATCACCTCGGGGTTCGGCAAGAAGCAGGCCGACTCGCTCAACATCCCTGAAGGTAAGCTCTGTCCTAGCTTTACAGAGAACTTGAGCTGATCTCGCTACCCTACAGACTCCCTCTACGTCTCGGTCCGCCACCTCCTCGAAGCCCGAGCCGAGCTCTCCCAGCGCGCCGACCACGCCCTCCCCGCCTCGTCTTTGGCTCAAGGGATTGTCCTTCGCGCGCTTCGACCCAACCCTGCGGTCTACTTTACCGCTGGGGGAAAGTCATGGGCGATGTGGGTGCTGGAGAGGCTGCCCAAGACTTGGGCGCATTGGCTGCTGAGTAGGATGCTCGGCGCCGATCAGGTCAAGAGTGTTGCGGGACGGTAAGGTCACATGAGGAGCAGGTTCTTGTCTGTAGTTTTGTGGTATCTGCAGTGTGTCTCGTTTTCAGTGCCCTTGTCGCGCGTGTAGCGAGCTCTAGGGAGCATGTAGCGGCCACCAGACCACTCACAACCTTTTCTTTCACCGACTGGGCTTTCTCTCGGCGGGTCAGCGAGGGCGTCGAGGTGCATCACAGATGAAATAAAAGAGGTTGTAGCTCGTCCGTATCCGCTCGTAGTCACAAGCAGCTCATGGGCGTCAGCAGCGAGACAACGAGCGTGGTTCGGCGATAGCTCGGAGGACAGTTGTAGGGCGAGGCAGGCTCGCGGCGCGGCGACTGATCAGAGGCCTGACTGTTCATAGTAGCTAAAGTAGCTAATACCAATGAAGATCTTATTCCAGAGCGTTCGGTACGCCCAGGGGACAGCGACAGTCGAAAGCTTCGGCGGAAGTGAGAAATTGACGGCGGGGTTCTGAGGATGGAGCGAGCTAGACGACAGTGGAATCGGGTGTATCTTGACAGCAATATGGCTAGATTCAAAGCTTGCGCGCAAGAGTGGCGCGAAGTCCATTCCAACGTGCTCTTCTTCGGGCTCGGCGCTCGTCGCTGGCCTTGCTTCCCTGCTTTCCGTCAACTCGGAAGAGGCCGAGACATGCTCCCTCCCGTGCAGATGGAGTCAGGCTGATTCGACATTCTTGCTTGGAAGTTGAGCGTGTACGGCAGCTTCATCTTGGCACTCACTGCCTCGCTCACCTCACTGAGGAAAAGCCGGCGAGCGTGAGCAGGGCCTCTCGCTCTCCATGAGCTTGGAGGGCCTCAAGGACTGCAGTGCAGGTGAAGCAAAAGTATCTCGCTATTACCCGCCACCTCGAGATGGCGGAAAGGTGCTGTAGCTTGATAGAAGGAGGCAAAGTGGCTTCGGCGGGTGGAAAGGGGCAAAGGGGGAAGTGGTACAGGGGAGCGCCACAATATCGCTGATGGTATTTGAGGTGTGTTACAGCTGGTGTAGCGAGCTGTAAGAAGCAGAGTATTGAGGCTCGAACCGACCTTCGAGTCGAGGCGAGCAAAGTCTTCCCCGGCTCGCGAGCCTCTCTTGCTTCTGCGTCTTGTTCGTCTCTTTGTACATCGTCTTACGGTCCAGCTAGCGGCCACCAGACCACTCACAACTGTTTCTGTCTCCTACAGAGTCATGGCCACCATCTCGTCTGCACCCATTGTCTTGGACGGTAAAGGCCACCTCCTCGGTCGTCTTGCTTCGATTATCGCCAAGCAGATCCTCACCGGCCAGGTTCGTCTGCATCAGAACACTCCTATCAAACGCTGGCTGACACCTGTGCTTTCTCCCCCGTCTGTAGAAGGTCGTTGTCGTCCGCTGCGAGTTGATCAACGCCTCCGGATCCTTCTTCAGGGCCAAGGTGGGCTACCTTTCGACTCGGGCGCACTGTGAATCGGTTGCAGGAGTACATGAGGGACAGCGAGACGAGTTTGGGGGTGTAGGAAGGTGCAGGGAGTCGTCCACAGCCGCAGGGGGAGACCAACGCCAATTTTGCGGCTGGGGTCTGCGGGGAGCGCTGCAGGGTCGGGGGAGGTGCTCTGCGCGGCTCGGGGGATGCGTTGGATGTACAAGGGGGAGATTATGCTTCAGGAGGGGCAACTGCTGCCAGTTTGGCCAACCTTCGACCCTTCGCCCAGCCGACCCAACCTCGAACTCCCAAAGTCGCTCCTAACGACATGCTGACCATTGCATTCGATGCGCTCCCTTACAGCTCCGCTACCACGAGTTCCTGAACAAGCGCCACTTGGTTAACCCCAAGAAGTCCGGTCCCTTCCACCACCGCGCTCCCTCGCGCATCCTCTACCGCACCATCCGCGGTATGGTCCCTCACAAGGTGCGCCATCTCGCGCTATTGAGCTGCAGGAGTAGCTGAGGGACGAGCAGGGAGCTGATGGTGGTTACTATTGTGCAGACCTCGCGTGGAGCCGCCGCCCTTGAGCGCCTGAAGCTCTTCGAGGGTGTCCCCCCTCCTTACGACCGCAAGAAGAAGATGGTTGTCCCTTCGGCTCTCCGTGTCCTCCGCCTCAAGCCCGGACGCAAGTACTGCACCATCAAGGTGCGTTGTTGGATCCGCGGGATGCCTCACGCGAAGACGGAACGCTGACCCTCCCTCTCATCTTTCACAGCGCCTCTCTCACGAGGTCGGATGGTCGTACAGGGATGTTGTCGACCGCCTCGAGGAGAAGCGAAAGGTTAAGACCGCTGCCTTCCACGAGCGCAAGGTCCGTCGAATCGTTCGATCGTCCCCCACCGAGCTCGTTCGCTTACGCTCCATTGATTCGTTCAGGTCGCTGCCCTCAAGGTCAAGACCCAGGCCCTCAAGGACGCCTCCGCCGCTGCTCCCATCTCGGAGAAGCTCGCCGTCTACGGGCAAGTCCCCTTCGAGCCTTTGCTCGGCGCCGAGCATTCGCGCTAACCTCTGTTCTGTCTACAGCTACTAAGCGGATCACCCCCTCCCCGCTTCCCCTCTTTGTTTCTCTACCTCTCCCCCCGTCGATTTCAAAACACCCATTGCAATTGGCACCGCCGACGATCAACCAAATCTCGAATGGCCCGACTCTCGCCGTCCCTCTTTCCTCTCGCGCCATCCTCTCATGCTCCGCTTCTCGTCTCACCACGCCTAACTCGCTCTTTCCGTCTTCTCGCTTTCCGAACTTGCTCGGCGCTCTTGTCGATTGCCCTCGGCGGAAGGTTGGCTCGGTCGGGGACGAGGTGCGCGAGAGAGGGAGCGAGGGATGAGCAGCAAGTTGGGAGAACTGAGCGCAGGTTGGAGAGCTGAGACGGATCTGCGCGATCCTTCGTGTGTGCGCCGAAAGGCAAGAGCGAACCTCGAAAGGCCTGCGAAGCGAAGTGCCCCCTTTCGGCTTGCTCTAGCAGCAGGATCTGAAGCTCTGTCAGCCGTCTCAGCTGTTCTGCCCCCATTTGCATCTCTCAACATTCACTCAAAGCCCCCAGTGGCCCCCAGCTTCGGACTTGGAAATTCTTGGACTTCGAGACGGCGAGGCCGCGATCTCACGCTTCGCCCATCTCTAGTGCATGCTACGAAGCCTCGTCAGCGGGCCTCTCCACACGTACACTACCAGCACCTACCAGCCTACAGTCGGCTCCCTCCTCTCCCGCGCTTCTTTCACCACTTCTACCTCGTTCCACGCTCGAACCAAGATGGCCGCTCCCGTCTCCGCTGAGGTGAACAAGACGGCGCACACGTTTGAACGCAGCGCTCTCGAGGGTCTCCTCATCAAGCGTTTCTTCTTCTGCCCCGCTTTCGAAATCTATGGCGGTGAGTTGCAGCTTTACAGCGCCCGGCGAGAGAGAAGATGCTAAAGAGTCATTCGCTTTCGTCGCGCTCCCCGTCTCGCAGGCGTCAAGGGACTGTTCGACTACGTACGTTGGACCTTGAGCGATTTAGAAAGCTACAGCGCTAATTCGTGCTGCTCTACAGGGACCTCCCGGCTCTTCGCTCCAGGCCAACATTATCGACACTTGGCGCAAGCACTTCATCATTGAGGAGGAGATGCTCGAGCTCGATACCACCATCATGACCCTCTCCGACGTCCTCAAGACCTCGGGCCACGTCGACAAGTTCACCGACTGGATGGTCAAGGACGTCAAGACCAACGAGGTCTTCCGCGCCGACCACCTCGTCGAGGGTGTCCTCGAGGCTCGACTCAAGGGAGACAAGGAGGCTCGCGGCGCCAAGGTCGAGGAGAAGGAGGACGACCCCACCAAGAAGAAGAAGAAGAAGGTCAAGAGCGTCGCCATCCAGCTCGAGGACTCTGTCGTCGCCGAGTATGAGTCCATTCTCGCCCAGATCGACAACTTTGACGGCAAGCAGCTCGGCGAGCTCATCAGGGCCCAGAAGATTGTTTCGCCCGAGACCGGCAACGAGGTCTCCGAGCCCGTCGAGTTCAACCTCATGTTCGACACTCAGATCGGCCCCACCGGTCAGATCAAGGGGTGGGTTTCTCTTCTCTCAGGTTCTGGCTCTCTCGACGCTCACCTCGCTCGGTCTATAGATACCTCCGTCCCGAGACTGCCCAGGGTCACTTTGTCAACTTCAACCGCCTTCTCGACTTCAACAACGGTCGCATCCCCTTCGCTTCCGCTCAGATCGGCAAGTCGTTCCGTAACGAGATCAGCCCTCGCAGTGGTCTCCTTCGTGTCCGGTATGTGTCATCTGCTACCTCTTCAGGATCACGCTCACAATGACTCTCCCTCCTCCCTCACAGCGAGTTCACCATGGCCGAGATTGAGCACTTCGTCGACCCTCTCGACAAGGCTCACGACCGCTTCGAGTCCGTCAAGCACATCAAGCTCAACCTTCTCCCCAAGAACGTGCAGACCGAGGGCAGGACCGACCTTTCCCAGCTCACCATCGGCGAGGCCGTCGCCTCCGTGCGTTTGCCCCTCGCCTCAAGCTGGCTGCTGGCTGACCTTTGATGTCGGACTCGCAGGGCATGGTCGACAACGAGACTCTCGGATACTTCATCGCTCGCATCTTCCTCTTCCTTATCAAGATTGGCATCAACCCCGACCGCCTTCGTTTCCGTCAGCACATGGCGAACGAGATGGCTCACTACGCCGCCGATTGCTGGGACGCCGAGATCCACACCTCGTACGGTTGGATCGAGTGCGTGGGTTGCGCCGATCGTTCGGCATACGACCTCACCGTGCACTCGAACAAGACCCAGAACAAGATGGTCGTCAGGCAGCCTCTCAAGGAGGTTCGCATCGTCGAGAAGATGGTCGTTGGTCTCGACAAGAAGGTGTTCGGTCCCAGGTTCAAGAAGGACGCCAAGATTGTCGAGGACGCCATCATGGCTTACGACGAGGAGAAGCTCAAGGAAGTTGCGGCTGAGCTCGCCGAGAAGCAGTGAGTTCTCTCTTTGCCGGACGTCGGAAATCTGACGCTAATCTCTTTGTCATTGCAGATCGACCACCGTTCGCGCTTCCAACGGTCAGGACTACGAGGTTCCTTCGAGCATCTTCACCATCACCCCCACCACCATCCGCGAGCAGGGTCAGTCTTGACTCGGCCGCTCTATTTTACCGCCAAAGCTGACTCGCCTCACACATACACAGTCCGCGAGTTCGTACCCAACGTCATCGAGCCCTCGTTTGGAATCGGTCGCATCCTCTACTCGCTCCTCGAGCACTCCTACTGGGCTCGTGAGGACGACGTCAACCGCGGTGTCCTTTCTCTCCCTCCCACCATCGCTCCCATCAAGGTCCTTATTGTTCCCATCAGTGGCAACACCGAGTTCAAGCCTTTGATCCGTGAAGTTTGTGAGTGATCGTCGCCGAGCGGCTCGACGAACAGCAGCTGATCGACTCTCGCCGAGCAGCGCAAACCCTCCGTGGCCTCGGCATCGCTTCGCGTGTGGACGACTCTGGCGCCTCCATTGGAAAGCGTTACGCACGAAACGATGAGCTCGGAACCCCCTTCGGTGTCACCCTCGACTTCGCTTGTAGGTCCCGAGCTCCTGCTCTCCGTTTGGCGCTCGCTGATCTCCCGTTTTCCCTCTCGCAGCCCTCAAGAACGGCACCATGACCCTCCGGTGAGCGCTCTTCGCGTTAGTAATCACACAAGATGCAGTACTGACTCCCTTCTCCCCTGCAGTGAGCGCGACACCACGCTCCAGGTCATTGGCAAGATTGACGAGGTCGTCAAACTCGTCGCCGACCTCTGCTCTGGACTCGAGTGGTCCGAGGGCTCAAAACGGCTGCCAGCCTACACCGGAGAGCAGGAGATCTAAGTGGACTGTCTGTAGAGGTGTAACCACGCCTATTGAAGCGACGCAGGGTCGACCGAGCAGAGGGAGAGACTTCGGCGCTGGCGCACAAGGAGTTCGTTGTTCTTGGACCACTCGGAGCTGTACCGCTGAGCCCGTTCACTTCTTACCCTTGTCATCCCTTTCTCCACCGTTGCTGACGACGAACGCTCATGCCCCTCCGACTCCGCGTCATCTTGGCGGAGAGGGGGAGAGGAGCGAGCTTGCCTTTCTTCCGCCGCGTCTTTCGCTCCGAATTCGACTACATCTCGCCCGCTCGGACTCGTTATCAAGCGTCCGACTACACCATGGCGACTGCTACGGATAGCATCCAATCTGCAGTGCAAGCTTACCAGGAGAAGCTCAGCAACGTCCAGCCTCGAGCGCTCGCTATCTCTGTCGGAACCATGACAGCAGCAACGGTGGGCTCTGGCGTGCTGTATAGTAGTTCTTGCACTGGAGCTGACCCTGCTTGCACACAGCTCGCTGTTTCGCTTCTCTTCACCATCCTCCGGTCGATGGGGTCGAACGCGAAGGTCTACTCCGCTCGCCTGTACTACACCACGGACGAGTCTTCGATCCCCTGGGCGCCGTCATCGAAGCAAGAGGGCAAACGCCAGCCGTGGTATGCCTGGGTAAAGCCTCTCCTCACGACCAAGGAGGACGTGCTCTTCGACGTGATCGGCGCCGATGCGACCATCTTCCTGAGGCTTCAGAGGGCCATCTTGATCGGATTCGGATGTACAGCGTTCCTATCTATGGCAGTCCTGATCCCTGTGGTGCGTTACAGAACAGCAGGATCGGATCTCGGCGCTCGGCGCAGAAGCTCATCCCTCTCGTATCGCAGAACGTCGTCTACAACCTCCGAGAGGTTCCCGCTGGCAGCCGAAATTCGCTCTCCATCCTCACCTCGTCGGACGTGCGCGGCAGCATGCTCTTTGCTCACATCGGTGTCTCCTACGCCATCAGTGAGCGCCCCTCGCTATCGCCGAAGCTGCGCTTGAGGAGTCAAATCTAACCCATCTGCCCCAACACAGACATCATATTCTTGTACCTACTCTGGAAGCACGAGAAGCGTGTCATCCAGCTCCGTCAACGATGGTTTCAGCAAGCGGCAGAGGACGACCATCTTTACGCTCGGTCGCTGTCGGCGAGTTTTCTGCCCGTCTTCCCCGAGGCTGCTGCTCAATCATCTCCACACTCCCAGATTATCCGCATCCCCGAAGAGCTAGAGATTACGAGCGACGACGATCTGAGCGCCTTCGTCTCCAAGCTCGGCCTGCCTCATCCCACCACCTCCGTCCGGCTTGGTCGCGCCATGGGTTCGCTACCCTCTCTCGTCAAGGAGCACGACGAATCAGTAGTCAAGCTCGAGAAGGCGCTCACCAAGTATCTCAAGGGAGGCAAGCTCGGCAAGAAACGCCCTCTCGTTCGTCTCGGCGGCTGGAAGTGGCTGCCGATTGGAGGAATCAAGGTCGATGCCATCTCGTACTACACTGAGCGTACGGAGGAGCTCGAAGATCAGGTCAAGGAGTCAAGGGAGAAGCTCGACGTCGAGGCGCCGGCCAACTATGGTGAGTTCCGAGCGCTACCGAAGTCGAGGCGCGGGCGCTGATTCCCCTCGCGCAGGCTTCATCTCGATGGCTTCGGTCGCATGCGCTCATCGAAACCTCGAGTACCTCGAGAAGCATACAAAGCAGCTCAAGGGCGTGCTGAAGGGTTCCAAGGTTGCTCATGCGCCGCATCCCAAGGACATTGTCAGTCTTCTCTCGCTCGGCGGCTGTCTCGTCGCTGACCGCTCTCTTCGCAGGTCTGGGAGAACATCGAGGATAAAGAGACGACGCAAGATAGCAAGGACCTTTTCGGTGGGGTGCTTCTCGCCTTCGTGTTCCTGTGGTGGACGCTGCCAGTCATCGTCCTGCAAGTCAGCGCAGCTCGGTTGTTCTCTCGACGTCCACTCGAACTAATCCTCCATTCTCCCCCAGCTCCTTCCTCGCCAACCTCGCCAATGTCGCTACCTTTGTCCCCTTCCTCCAAGACTGGCAAGAGACCTCCAATGGGACCTTCTCAGCGGTGTCGTGAGTCCTTTGCTCGAGGGCATCCGGGCCGAGCAATTCCATTCTGAAAGCGGTCCTTTCGCAGCGGAATTCTCCCGCCAGCAGTCGCCGCCATTTTTGCTTTCCTCCTTCCTCTCATCATCCGCCAGATCTCCAAGTTTCAAGGCAGCGTAAGCCGACCACTCGGCGCCGAACTCTTGGGCGACGCTGATGCTGCCTTGCCCACCAGACCACGATCACCGAGCTCGACCGCATCGTCGCCTCTCGCTTATTCGACTTCACCTTTTGCTCTCAACTCATCCTCTTCAGCTTGATCGCCGTACTCTTCAACCTCGCCGTCGGCGTAATCGTCCAGATCGGCGAAGGGCAAAGCATCTCGACCATCTTCCACATGCTCGACGATCTACCGGTGTCCGTGTCATCAACTTATACTCAAGAATGGGCTTATTGGACAACGTGGATCCCGTCTCGAGGTTTCGCGGGTGAGCTGACTTCGCCGAGTCTCTCGCGCCTGGCTCGTACTGACGTTTCGTATTCTTCGCAGCCGTCTTTGACCTCGCACAACTGATCAATTTGATCATTGTGCAAAGTAAGACCCTCGTTCTCGGTCGTCGACGCACTCCGCGTGAGATTCGAGAGGCGATGAAGCCGAGGCGGTTCAAGTTTGAGGTGAGCCCGGCGATACGACTCAAAGAACTGGCGCTGACGGTTTCACTTTGCAGATCTACACCAGCAACTTGATCTTCCTCGCCTGCGTGGGCCTCGCCTACGCGGTCCTTGCCCCCATTGTCGCCGCGGTCGCATTTGTCGTCCTCGGCATCTGGTCTCTCGTGTATCGATATCAGCTCATGTTGTACGTCGAGAAAACCTACTTGCTCTCTTCGACAACTGACCCGCTTATTACAGTGTGTTCGAGACGCCCAGCGGGCTCGAGAGCGGAGGAGTGAGCCGTTCCTTGACATCAACCGGCCGCCAGCTCACCACTTTAACGATGTATAGCGACTATGGCCGATGATGGTCGACCGTCTTTTGGTCGCCTTGACTTTCGCCAACGTTCTAGTTGCTCTCAGTTGAGTCATTCTGAGGCCGAACTCGATCGCCGAGCGCTGACCCCTTGCTTCCAGCAACCTCACTGAGTCGCTCCTGGTGGTACTTCTTCACATTGGCTCCCCCAACCATTGTCGTTCTCCTCTTCAAGCTTACCCTCACTCGCCGTTTCGGTGCGCTGCGTCGAGCTTCGATCACTTATCACTTACTCGCGGTCCTCTGATCATCCTCTCATTCCACAGGCCACGACTTCAAGTTCTACACTCCCAAGGAGGAAGCTCACGTTGGAGATCAGCCTATACATGCTGGAGACGAGCGTAAGAAGCGACTTGCCCGTCGGTTCGAGCACCCCGCCATGTCGGCGGAGCTTTTCATGCCCATGCTCGCGACGGAGGTGGCTCATCTCGTACCCGAGTATGTCGCTTCTCGCCCTCTCAAAGGGGCACACTTCGCTGATTCCAAAACCTCTGCAGAGTTTACAACGGCAACGTGAAAACGGCTCGACCTACCGACGACAAGAAGTTCTCGGGCGGCACGAAGCTTCCCTCGGCGCGGGTCGGTCGTCGCCTCAAGATTGCAGCTGTTGACGAGGCAAGTAGAGTGTTTCAGTATCCATTCCAACCGCTAAGCTGACTGACTCGCATCCAACAGAGCCAACTCGAGCCCAATTCCGATGCTCGCGACTCGCAATCGGACGGAGACAGCTCGGATAGCTCAGACAGCGATAGCTCGGCGGATCAGGCGCCCAAGCTCGAGCACAGGAAAGTCAGTGCCTTCACCGAACGACTTCAGCATGTCAAGTCCTCCCTTGCTGGCCCCCATAGCGGCGGCTTGATCCCTCGGCGTTCGACAAGGAAGCAGCCGAAACCGGCGAGCACGACAAAATTGGGGGTGCAGGAGGAGAGCTAGCATGGAGGCAGCTTGCAGTACCTTTCTTATCCAAAACCTATGTAGCTTCTTGCAGTACATCAGTATCTATCTCTTGCTGATACCGTCTCTTGCGCTTCGACCGAGAAATGAGCTCGCCGTCGGAAGGGGCCAATCGACGCGATGCAAGATGTACCCGAGTAGGGCGATGCAAAAGTTTTCGAATCCTCTTCTCCTTCTTCCATATTTCATCTTCTTTGCTTCCTCTCTCATCCATATTTCGTCTGCCCGGTCATCACTTGGCCCTCTCATCGCTGAGCTTCTGCCGGGACATTTCCCTTCCCGCGCGCTTCAACACCTTCACCTGGCTGGGGAAGAGCTTGCTCTGCGTTGCTTGACTGACGCTAAACGTCCACAGGAGACGTCTGCAGCTGAGGACGAGCAAGGAAGAGCTTTGGCCTTCATACGTTTGCCTATCGGAGTAGGCTGCAGACGGGCGTTCAAAGGGCAAGGCTAGGACCAACCATGGAGCAGTCCGTTTCAGCTTTTAATAACAGGAGCGATGTGCGGGGGACGAGGGAAGCTCGGCGGGAGGAGGATGCGGAGTGGTGCTCGCTCACCGCGGCGGTTCGCTGCTGCTTGTGCTTCGGAGGATGGCTGTGACGAGGTTGGCAGGGGTTGTCACGCTGTTATCCTACTACAATACAGCTCGCTGAGCCTTCAGAAGCAGCTCAAGGCCAGCCAACTGCTCCGCACAGCGCAACTGAGACGGGCGATCGTCTCGGCTTTTGCTTGTCCTCCGCCTGCAACTGCACTACAGGGCCGAGGAAAAGGCGGTAAGGGTGCTTGATATGCCTTAATGCTCTCCCACTCTTGCAAGACCACGGCTTGCTGCTAGGGAGCAGCAACTCGCCGCCGACGCTCGACTTGGGGCTCTCGGAGCGAGAAGCAATTGAGACCGCGCTGAAGCTTAGCGGGGAGGCTGGCTGTAGTCTAGTAGGGCCCATGAAATGCTCGTGAGCGCATAAAAGCAGGATTTTTGACCGCTCCCTCTCTTTCCTTCTCTCCACTCACTGCTCCCTCCTCCCTTCTTCGCCTCGCCCTCTTCTCTTCTTCGCTCTCACCCTTCTACGATCATGCTCTCTTCGCTCTCCTCCTCGATCCTGCACTACAGCCTTTCACTGATGATGAGCAACGACTACGAGGACGTCAAGCCCCGCGCACAGCGCTACAGATCGGCGACTGCGGAAGAAGAGGTGGGCTTTGTTGCTCGAGCGTGGCCGAGTCTGTTACAGCTTGCTGACTTCCCTTCTCCCCTTCGACAGTTTTTTTCCACTTCCAACAAGCCCTGCAAGCCTACCTCGACTCGGCAGCGCCCCTCTACCACCCACGACGAATACCGCGCTGCAGAGGACGCCTTCTTCGCTCCAACTCCCACCGCCTTCGTCCCTCAAGAGCTCGCTCTGGTCCCCTACACCCGTCGAACCACTAGCAAGAGTACCTCTATCGCCCCCCTCGACATCCCTCGCCGTCCTCTCGCCCTCATCGAGTTCGCTAGCCTCGCCGAGCAGGAACAGTCCGTTTTCTACACCTCCGACTCGTCCTCCTCGGACCTCATCGACTACAGCTCGGACGAAGAAAGCTATCCAGACGACTCGGACGACTCAAGCGACGAGGAAGACCCCCGCTTTGTGGACATTTCCTCCCTCCGCTCCTGCTCGCTTCGGCGTTCGCGCTTCCTCGGCAACAGCAGCTCCTCTTCGCTCGAGGATGCTCCACTCCTTCGCCAGCTCTTCATTAGCCGCATTGAAGCGCAGTATCAATCGTCATGCTCGTCGGGAGATTTGTCGGAGGAGGACTTGAGCGACGAGGAGCAGTTCGGCGATGATGAATCGGAGGGTGAGGAGGAACAGAGAGAGGTTGAGCGGCCCGGATCGAGGTGCGGATGGTATGGCCACGAAGGCGAGGAGGACTTCTATTTGTCAGATGAGGAGGATGAACCCTACAGGCCGGCGGAGCGGTGCGAGTCGAGGTTGGGATTCTACGCCGAAGACGAGGACGACGACTGAGAGGTAAAAATAAGGGTTCATAGCTTAGCTTAGTCTTGATCAGGATTCTCTCAAGTAGTATCTGTTGTCATCATCATCACTTATCCATCATCTCCTCGGCCTCGCCCCTTCGAAGAGACGATCAACCGTCAACGAAAGAGCAAGTCGACCTCTCTTGGCTTCCTCCCGCTCACTCTTCGCTCGACTCGTTTCTTCTCGCTCACTCAGGATGGTACACAGCTTCTTCTCGGAACCTTTCGCTCACCTACACGACAACGTCTTTGCCTTCCTCGCCGCTAGTCCCACCATTCACGCCGCTCTCCCGCTCTTGGGCCTCAACCGCTACTGGCGCAAGCTCACCATCTGCAAGCTCGTCAAGGAGTTCAACCACACCAAGCTGTTCGAGCTCGACATTGACAAGCAGACTTACGCTCCCAAGCTTCGCCTCAGCGAGGGCCAGTTCGTCAAGGAGAGAGATGAGAGCGCGAGTCGCTGGTGAAGGGGAAGCAAGGGGTGGCTGACGGCTCAGATACATCACTACAGCTCCATGTCTCGACACTCTGCCCTCAAAAGGGAGCGCACAAGATTGGCGACCCTCGCTACTCGATTGCGAAGGGCCATCCCGGCTCGGAGACTACCCTCCTCCTGTGAGCGTCTGCTTCCTCTCCAGTCCTCTTGCGACCGATTGAAACGTACGCGTATCTCCGTTGCAGGACCTGCTTCGACCCCAAGACCCTCCTCTGCACTTTCGAGGCGCCCGGGGTCGAGGACGAAAGCGATTTGCTCAAGCTCGTTCCCTACTCGATTCGCGTCAACGAGGAGGGCGAAGAGTTCTCCGACATTGCCATGTGCTTTCTCTCTCGTCTCGAGCGCCTGGTTCCGCCCTGCGATCGAAAACAAGGAGGCCATTTACGGCCTCGAGCTCGCTGGACCGTGACGTCCCGAGCGCTTCCCTCTCTGCGGAGCGGCAGGCTTTCACCCCGAGGTCGTTGGACCCAAGGAGATGAACAGGAGTTTGGGAAGATTCGAGGTGGAAAACAAGAAGCTCTGGAAAGGCTGGACTGCCTGTGAGTTTTCGTACTTGACCCGAGCCAGCGCCGAGCTGATCGCAGAGGCTCTCGTCGCTCGCAGCCTGGCACACTTGCCGCATGGCGGAAAAGCCGCCCAGGAGGCCGGGGATATCTTCCAGGGTAGAGGTCCTCTTCGTCATCCACGAAGTCAAGATCCCTCTCATCAATTTGTTCTGCGCCCGAGGAGGACCTCCGCCGAGAAGGGCTACTACAGCGATATGGACGACGACGACGACGAGTGAGAGTGGGTGAGACGTTCTGTATCTTTTTGTCTTTCCTCGCTCTGCTCCTAAACCACTCCACGCCCTTGCAGGGTTTGATCCGTCGGCTCGGAGGAAGGGAGCTCGGCGCTGGCTTTGGCGGGGATGGTCGGAATTGATAGCTTGACGAACAGTCGTGGAAATTCAGTCTGATACTCTTCATTTCATTTTGTAACACGACAGCCTCGACTTGGCGATGATCTGCTTGCCATTTGCTCGATTAGTCCCCCCTTGACGAGAGGAGTAAGCAAGTCGAAAGGGCTCAATTCGAACGCAAGGGGGGCCCATCCGCGCTGCTTCCTCGTTCTCCTCTCTCCTCACCGCTCAAGATGACTGAAGTGCAGCAGCCTCTCGCTCAGATCGAGACTACTCGTCTCAATAGCTAGTGAGTCGCCTCCTGCACCTCAGCAACCCTCTAAACTGAGCATTGCGTTTCCCTCGCCGCTCAGCGTCGGCTTCGACACCATCACGAAACAAATAGAGCATAAGCCTGACTGCTCGTCGGACAGCGTATGCTCTCGAATCGGCTCGACTCCCTGCACGAGCCACTCGGCGATCGAGTCGGGGGACTGTCGAGTGAGCTTGAGATCCTCGGTCGGTCTGGACGGACATCGAGTGAGGTGACAGCTGTGTCCTACACCCTCAACGCACTCTAAATGGGGCGAAACCTCTGACTCAACGGTCAGCCAAGTGCGAGCGCCGAGCATCATGATCAGACCCTCTCCTCGGCGCTGCTTGCGCTGCTGAACCCTGTATCAACGGCAACACAGACGCTGTCGGTGCTGAATGTTGAAACAAAGCGCCAGAAAAGATTCTCTTGCATTGCGTTAGTCGTCCCGTGAGGTGTTCCGTCGTCTGCTTCATCGCCGAGCTGAAAGCCGAAGATGACTTCGTTGCTTCAGCTCGGGTGAGCCCTTCTGCTTTACGTCATATATCTAGTGATTGTAGCTCAAACATCAAGTTTCCTCCCATCTCACCCAAGACCTCTCGCCCATAGAGCTGCCCGGCGTAGCGATGCTCAAGCCTCAAGGCTCGGGTCAAGGCTCGGCGAGTCGGGCGCGGGAGGAGAGCGAGAGAGGGCTGGAGCCAATGGTGACAAGCAGCGAGCCGGAAAGCCCCCTTTTGTTTCTAAGCAGGCAACTCTCTGCGTGTCGAATAGAGGGAGTCAAAGCTGCAGAAAGACGAATCGCTCGGAGTGCTTCCCTCTCGGTCGAGGGCAACAGTGCCAACACCACCACAGCTGCCCTCCTGCTTCGTCCAGCTGAACTAATGATTGCTCTTCACTACGTTTTGTACCATGTGTCGCCAAATACTGCCCAATGCTCTCTTCGCAAGAGAGAACGAGCGCTGAGATGAAGACAAAGGGGAGGAAAGGGGCAGCGCCGCCGTTTCACAGTGCGGGTTTTGGAGGTCGCTGCAGCTCGAACGATGTACACAGCCATTTATAAGCAGCACCAGCCTGTATAGCTGCCATAGAACGCACCTCCTAAGCGAGAGAAGAGTGCTCCACTGGCCCGCTTCGCAGCTCTCCCTTCTCCCACCCACTCGTCGCTCACCTCGTCTCTGCTCGCTGCCTCAGGATGGTGCACGCCTTCTTATCGGAGCCTTTCGCTCACCTACACGACGACGTCTTTGCCTTCCTCGCCGCTAGTCCTTCCATTCACGCTGCTCTCCCGCTCTTGGGCGTCAATCGCTACTGGCGCAAGCTCACCATCCGCAACTCCTCAAGGAGTTCAGCAGGACAAAACTCACGAACTGGACCTTCGAAGGGGAGGGTGAAGATATGTACAGCTACCGCCCTAAGAGCGTGTTCAGCGAAGGCGACTACATCAAGGTGAGCGCTCTCGGCTTACTGGGAGACGGGAGCTGACCCGATTCAATGGGACAGGTTCATCTATCCAACATCACGTTTTTAGGCGCGTCAAAGGAAGACGATCCTCGCTACCACATCACTCACGAGTCTCCTTGGACGGAGATCACGCTCCTACTGTTCGTCCAAATGACTCGCAGCGCGCATCTTCTTGCTCGGTCACTGATTAAATCTCTTCATACAGCGCCGATTTCGACCCCTCCACCCTTCTCTGCACCTTCCAAGCACCAAGCTGGGACCACGAGCTCGCTTCCCTGTACGTCATTCCCTATTCTCTCCCCGTCAACGCGCAAGGCGACGAAGTTGCTCACAAGCCACAAGAGTTCTGCATCATTTCGTCCGCCTGGTTTAGGCCTACGACGCAGGAGAAGAACCCCGACGCCATCTTCGGCCTGGAGCTCGGAGGTCGTCCCGAGCGCTTTCCGCTGACTGGAAAGGAGGGGGCCAGCCTCCGCCCGGAGGTGGTGGATATGGACGCGATGAGAAGGAAGGAATGGTGCGCAAGGGTAGTTGATCACGAGTTGTCGAACGGTTGGGTTGCTTGTGAGTGGGAGGGAGCGCTTCCGAGCGCGCTCGGACTCGGAGCCTTCGCCGAGCTGACCTTCTCCTTTCGCAGCCTGGCACACCGTCCGTGAGGAAGGAACTCCGTTTGAAGGAAATGACTCGGTCAGCGTCGAGCTCTGCTTTCACAGCCTCGAGGTCCCTCTCATCGACCTCTTTTGCCCGCGCAAGACGGCCGCCGAGAAGGACTATCGAGACTGGGAGGATTTCGCCATTGATAGCATAGGGGATTTCTAAAGGTGAGGGAAAAGTCACTTTTCTTGTCCCTCTTTCCACCATCTCGTTCCAACAGCGAATACTAACGGCGCCCGCTCGCCTTCATCGCGGCAGATTTGGGTTCGGCCGAAGCGAGGTGTCAACGAGTGCAACAGAAGAACCGCCTTGTCTGTGTATCCGAGCAACGAGAGAGGGACTGCACTGCGAACCTGAGCGCTGAGTGCAAACAACGTCTCGCATCTCCAGCGTTTCGCTCTCCCTCGCCGAGCCCGCTCTCCTCTCTGCTCTCGCTCGCCTCAACTGGAACAGCATGGAAGCGAAGGCTGCTCTGTCTCCCCTTCTCATCACCGACTCCAATCCTATTCTACTCGCTAGGATCCCACTTGCCGAACGCCTTCTTGAACCTCTGCGTATCGGCCTTCTCCTCGGCGTCGGTTTGTGTGCAGGCCTTCCAATCGGCACGGTCGGGAGTGGCGAGGAGGGAGGCGAGGGTGGTGCTATTGTAGTTTTTGTTCAATTTGTTGACCCGAGGGAGAGGGGGGTGCAAGAGAGTCAGCGTGCGCAAGAGAGAGCCGAAGAAAGATCGAGAGGACTCACCGACCGAATCCCAGATCATACCGCTTGCCCTTCTCGACCACCGCACAAAGGACCTTCCCATCAGGCAGATCGATCCTCCAGTAATCATCCACCAACGTGCCGGCTTTGCTCGATTCGAGCAGACCGGCGAGGACGGCGGGGTCGGAGGAGAAGGTGAGACCACCTTTGGCGCCCGCGTCGATGAAGTGCGCTTCGGCTTGAGGGGAGAGATGACGGGGGAGGGGAACGACCTGTTCGAAAAGGATTGCGCGAGGGTCAGCGAACCTTCCTTTTCTCCTCCTTCGCCGCGCGCGCCGACCAAACTCACCTGCACATGCGCATGCCCACCTTTCCCACCCAACCTGCCCACCTCGAACGCCACCAAATCCGCTCCAAACTCATGATAACACTTCTTCAACGCTTGTTTGTAGGCCTCCACTTCGGCGAGGATGGGTCCCGAAGCTTCAGCGGGGATGGAGAGGAGGGTGGGGTAGTGGGCGATCTATTACCCTCATTCTTGTCAGCTTACGTTCGGCAGGAGGAGGGAGGGGAGGAGGAAGGAGAGAGAACGTACAGGAATGATCAAAACGTGTCCTCCTCCCGGGACGGGGGAGCTCTCGCTTGGTCCCTCGGAGCCTGTGACGCAGAGCTGTCCTTTGGGTAGGGTAAGGTACGTCTCGGATCCGATGGAGGCGATGAGATGCTTTGTGACGCGAGGGTTGGAGAGGCAGAACCAGCATTCGTCGGCTGTGAGGCGGGGTTCGGGAGGTCAGCGCTCGGTCGTCGTTCGGGGGGGTCGGCGAAGGGAGGAGGGAAGAGGATGAGAAAAGGAAACGCACGCTGAAGTGGCTTCCGCGCTGCGGCTCCTGGACCTCGAGCAGCTCGTTCCGCCTCACGCTGAGCATCTCGCTCGGCCTTTTGCGGGCACTCTTGGATCCAATGGCCTTTTTGCTCGCAAATGTTGCAAGTGTAGTGATCGCTGTGTAAATGATCAGCATCGTCAGCAATCACCCGAGATCCTTGAAGAAGCGAGAAAAGACGAACGGCGGCGGTCCACCAGCTCCTCCTCCACCCCTGCCCTTCTTCCTCTCCCCACCTCCTCCCTGCCCACCGAAGATATAGTTGGGCACTCCATACTCGTTAACATCGCTTGTGGTATCGAGCGAACCAGCAGCGCGCTTCATGCCGCGAGGTCCTCCTCCTCCTCCTCCTCCACCGGCGGCCGAGATGATCGAGTTGAAGGGCGAAGGAGTGAGGTTGGCGGGAGGGGGACCGGAAGGAGGGGCAGACGGGGTGATGGAGAAGGCGTAGAACCACTGTTTTTCACAGACACGGGTCAGCTCAGCCCCACAAGCGAATGAGAGAGAGAGAGAGGCACCCACCCTCTCCTTGCTCTTATTCCCCATCTCCCCCAACGCAATCGCCCTACACACTCCCCCACCTTCCGCCTTGGGCCATTCAAACGGTTCCCTCTCCCAAAATGCGCCCAACCCTCCAATGAAAGCATACTTGGGTCGCGCGAGCTTGATGATTTGATCCAGTTCGGGCGAGGAATTGGAGATGGTTGTTGCGGGGGCGGGTTTGGTGGAGAGGAGGGGCAGGGAGGAGGGGAGCGTTTGGGTGAGAAGAATGTCGGGTGGGGGGATGGGACGAGAGCGGAGGGAGGAGGAGGTGGAGGGAGAGGGAGTGAGTGAGGAGAGGAAGGTGGTGATGGAGGTGGAGGTGAAGTGGGGGAGGGTGAGAGGGTCGAGCTGTGTGTTGGAGTAAGGGTGATTAGCTAGTGAGCTGTAGGTGAGCAGCTCGAGAAGGAGCGCACCGAGCCATCATCGTTGAAGAGAGCGGCGTCGTAGCTGCCCCCAAACGTGCCGATACGCAAGCCGGAAGCGAGGGTGAGGATACCAGTCTTGCCTGTGTAGTAGTACATAATGTCAGCTGCGTGCGTGTCAGCTCAGAAGCAGCTACAAAAGACTGACCCAGAACGGACAAGTTGGAGCAGATCTCCTCCCCACTGGCGACTTTGGCTCTAATCTTGTCGGGGAGGGCACCAGCTACAGCGACGTAAACCTGCACGGGCACTTTAATCTGCCCTGCCAAGAGTTGAGCGAGTTCAAGGTCGTCGTTGTCGGTGTGAGAGAACAAGTCTTGGGCGAGGATCAAGTCGAACGAGTGTTTGGCTTGTAACGTGGTGAGTTTGGTGAAGTAGGCAGCGAGCGAAGGTGCTGGGCCTGTTACCAGCACTTTGAGAGGTGAGGCCATGATGAGATGCAGAAACCTCGAGCGAATGAGGCGGGAGGGAGAGAGGGAGTGAGAGAGGGGAGAGCTCGAGTTGGCAGAGCGAGGTCGTCTAAGAGGGGCAAGGGAGACCGCTGCAGGGTAAAGTAGACACCTACAGATCTCCTTCAAAGTGCTCTACCTCCCTACAGCTTGAGAATTGAGCCCCCCCTTTCCCCCCCTTGACGCGACCTGGCAGTAGGTAGACGCGACTCTCTCTTTCTCCCTCTCTTTCTCGCGCTACTCGGCTCTTCGACTACAGGCTCAGAATGGCAGAGCAGCAAGATTTCGATACAACCCTCTCTACTGGTGCCATTAGGTACGCTACAATATCATTACAGCTCACTCTGTTACGCGTCAGAGAGAGAGAGAGAGCTGACTTGTGCTGGCGGGTTGCTTCTGCAGGGCCATGTACGACGGCGGAGACGATGATCCCATCGCTATTGAGCCTACGCTACAAGTACTCTCGGTCAAGAAGGTCAACCCTTCGGGCAACTCGACTGTAGACAGGTATCGGTAAGCTCTCCAACCTCTCATCTCTCATCTCTCGGCTGGCGCTGCTGCTCCTACTGCTCTCTGTAGTACAGCAGTCAGCTGTAGGGGACACCCACAGAGTAACACTACTAATCTCACACGCTACTTACCCTCCCCGCTACAGTCTCATCGTCTCTGATGGAGAGCACTTTGCCCAAGCCATGCTCGCCACTCAACTCAACGGCCTCCTCGCTACCGACCCTCCCTCCATCGAAAAGAACACCGTCATCAAACTCAACACTTACGCCTGCAACGTCGTACAGAACCGTCGGTTAGTCTCCCCGCTCCCTGTCAAGTCGCGTCGTTCTACGCGTCGTCGGCCTCAGCTTAGCTGACCCTTTCCTCTGCCGCCTACCCGCTGCGCACCTCTCACTCCGCTACAACAACAACAGCATCATCATCTGCCTCTCGCTCGAGCCCATCGCTCACGTCACCGAGAAGATTGGTCAACCGCAGACAATCGACCCTGGACCATCCGCCGGAGGAGCTGCTGCTGGAGGAGGAGGGGATGTCGCGATGAAGGATGTCAAGCCCGATGTCAAGCCCGCTGCTCCTGCGCATGCTCCCGCGCCTGCTGCTGGAAGGGGTGGATCCAACGCGAGTAGTACTTCGGCGGCCAAGAAGCAGCAGCAGCCTGGGAAGGGAGGGGCGAAGGGTGGTGCGCCGATTTACCCGATTGAGGGATTAAGTCCTTACCAGAACAAGTGAGTTCAGGTTCATCAGCTCTAGGATGTGAGGGGAGGAAGGGGGAGTAAGATGCGCCGAGACGTCGAGAGCTGACCGAGCTTCTTCGCTTGCCCTTTCTCTTCTTTCGCTCGCTCGCTCCCTTGCCATACAGGTGGACCATCAAGGCTCGCGTCACGGTCAAGTCGGACATTCGTCACTGGTCCAACGCCAAGGGAGACGGCAAGCTCTTCAGCGTCAACTTGCTCGACGACACCGTTCGTTTCGGTCTCCTTCTTCTCACTCTCGGTCTTGGGCTGACCTTCTCGCGCTCCCTTTCACTCCCTTTACTCTTCGCTCTCAAAACACACAGGGAGAGATCAAGGCGACGGGCTTCAACGACGCGTGCGAGAACCTCTACCCGCTGTTCGAGGAGGGCAAGGTCTACTACATCTCCAAGGCCCGCGTCAACATTGCCAAGAAGCAGTTCTCCAACCTCTCCTCCGAGTACGAGATCATGTTTGAGAAGGATACCGACGTGCAGCTCGTGAGTTTCTCGTCTCGGCTGTTCGGCGGTCGGCGGTTCAAATTCGCAGAAGCGCGCGAGAGCTGACGACCCATGACGACCGTCACCAAACAGTGCGAGGACCAAGATGCGGCGCCTCAGATCAAGTACAATTTCACCGAACTGGGCAACCTCGGCTCGCAGGAGAAGGACAGCACCGTCGACGTCCTCGGCATCATCAAGGATAACGGCGACCTCTCTGAAATCACGGCCAAGGCGACGCAGAAGCAGATCAAGAAGCGCGAGTTGACGATTGTGGATCGTTCGGGATACTCGGTTAGGGTGACGCTGTGGGGCAGGAGCGCCGAGACGTGGCAGGAGAGCGATCATGGCGTGTTTGCGTTCAAGGGGGCCAAGGTGGGCGATTTTGGAGGGAGGACGTTGAGTATGGGAGGGCAGAGTACGATGACGGCGGATCCGGATATTGCCGAGGCGCACGATTTGAGGGGATGGTGAGTTTGCGGTGGAACTTTCGGCGATGATGGACTGGGAGCTGACCTCGTTCTCGCCTTCTCCTCCTCGACTCGACTCGACTCGACTCTCCCGTGCTTTGCAACAGGTACGACACCGAAGGCCAGCAGCAATCGTTCCAATCCTACTCCAACACGATGACGGCCGGCTCGGGCGCCACGTTCAAGAAGGACGAGTTCCGCACCTTTGAGGACGTCACGGGCGACGATACGGTCGGCATGGGGGACAAGCCCGATTTCTTCTCGTCGAGGGCGACCATCACGTTTGTCAAGAGCGACAATTTGAGCTACCCGGCGTGCCCGACCGAGAAGTGCAACAAGAAGATGAGTCAGGAGGGGAATGATGAGTGGAGGTGTGAGAAGTGTAGTCAGACTTATCCTGCGCCCGAGTACCGGTGAGTTTTGAGGGCGTTTGAGGAGTTGACATCTTTGCCGAACGAGAGCTGATCGTCCCTCCTCTCCTTCCCCCTCCCCCTCCTTCACCCTCCCTCCTCTTCGCCAACCGCTTCTACCGCATCTCACTTCTCCTCTCGACACTCACGCATCATCCACCAACCAGCTACATCCTCTCCCTCTGCGTCAACGACTTCACCTCCCAAATCTGGATCTCAGGCTTCAACGAAATGGGCCTCCAACTCCTCGGCAAAACGGCCGACGAGATGCAACGCCTCAAAGAGGACGACGATCCGCAATTCCAAGCCGTGCTCAACAAGGCCATGGGCCAAATGTACAACTTCAACATTCGCGCCAAGGCCGATACGTACCAGGATCAGACCAAGGTTCGGTTCCATATCCAGAAGGCGGCTAAGGTCAATTATGTCGAGGCGGCTAGGCAGATGTTGGAGACGTTGGAGCAGTGGGGGGTTTGAGCGGACCTGGAGAGAGGCAGGAGCGCCGAGGTTGAGCGCCGAGGGTGGTAGTAGTCGCTTGTGATTGTGTGTTCCGTTTTGCTCGCTCCTTTTGTATCAATAATAGCTTTTTTGCTTTGACGTCTACTTGGGCTTGATTGGAGAGGCGAAGCGAGCTGTACGTGATTCGAGACGCGCACGCCTCTCTCTCTCTCTTTCCTCGTTCGCTTCGCATGCTCCCCCGACGGTTCAGCGTTTTCACCACTAGGCGACAACCCAGCCCACCTCAGCTACACGCTCTCTACACCCCATCTCTCGCTACTGCTCTCGTCCTCCGACCGCGTCTCCCCTCCTCAAGCTCAAGACGGAGCATGTCGACCGTCCCTTCGCCGTTCTCTGGCCGGCAGAGTCAACCTTTCGACCTTGAATCTCTAGGACCTAAATGGGAGATCAGGCAGAGTGACAAGAGAGAGCGATACAGCGTCTTGAAGCAGGCCACCGAGGTCAGCGAGAATGATTCGAGGAAGTATCGGTTAGCTCTGAGCTCTCTATACTCGAGGGAAGATGGGGAGTAAGCTCACGACCCCCGCTTCGCTACCACAGGATGATCACCCTCTCCAATGGCTTGACGGCGCTACTCATTGAGGATCCTAAGACGGATAAGGCGGCAGCGGCGATGAGTGTTGGGGTGGGACATTTGTCGGATCCTGTAGGTTTAGCTCAGGAGTGCTCGCGTCTGCTTTGGGGAGAGCGCTGACGAGGTCGGATTGGCTGAATAGGATGACCTGCCCGGGTAGGTTCGACTTTCGCCGTTCTGCACCTTTACAAACCTTTCCTCGAACCCCGAGCACTATCCTACACCTTTTACGACCTCGCTTCGTGTACTCCGCCTCACCCTGGGCGCGAATCTCGCTCGCCTGATCCTCGAGTTGACCGCTCGGCGCTGACCTCTTTCCCCTTTCTCCTCCCCTCGTCCCTTCACTGCCCCTTCACAGCCTCGCACACTACTGCGAGCACATGCTATTCCTCGGCACCTCCACTTATCCGGAAGAAGCCTCGTACAAGCACTACCTGTCCCAAAACTCGGGCTCCTCCAACGCCTTCACCTCCCTCGCCGAAACAAACTACTACGCCGACGTCGCTCCCTCTGGCCTACCCGGTTTTCTCTCCCGCCATGCAGCCTTCTTTGTCAGCCCGCTCTTTGATGCCAGTTGCGCAGAGAGGGAGGTCAATGCCGTTCATTCGGAGCAGAGCAGGAACTTGCAGCTTGATGCGAGGAGGTTGTTTCAGTTGGGGAAGTCGACGAGTTGGAGAGGGGAAGGGAGTAGGTACTGGAAGTTTGGGACGGGGAATAAGGAGACGTTGTGGGAGGGGCCGAGGAAGAGGGGGATGGATGGTGAGTCGGCTGGGTTCGGCGATGTGACGGTGGGCCGGCGCTGATCCTCTTAAATCCCGGCAGTGAGGGACAAGCTACTTGAATGGTACGCCAACAATTACTCGGCTAATATCATGAACCTCGTCATCCTCAGCACCCGTGGGTCGCTCTCATTCTCTCTCGGCTCTCCTCCTTCGCCGCTGACTATCCTTCGGTTCCACAGACTCCCTCGACGAGCTCACCGACCTTGTCCTCGCTGAATACTCTGCCATTCCCAACCTCAACCTCGAGCACAACGTTTTCGATGCCCCCGTCCTCACACCCACCGAGCTCAGCACCGAGATCAGCTATCGCACCATCAAGGACGTCCCGACCCTTCGCATCGAGTTCCCTCTGCCCGACCTACGCCAATTCTGGTCGAGCAAACCCGGTCGGTTTATTGCCCATTACGTCGGTCACGAGGGACCGGGCTCCATCCTCGCCGAGCTCAAGAAGCTGGGATGGGCGACTTCCCTCTCCGCTTCCTCGTCGAACGGCTCCCCCGGCTTCGAGTTCTTCCGAATCAACATTAACTTGACTGCCGTCGGACTCAGTGCATCTCTTCACTTCGCCTTAGCTAACGCCTCGCTGACCTCTCTTCGATCGCGCAGCCAACTACAAGGTCGTCCTTCAACACGTCTTCTCCTACCTCTCCCTCCTCCGCTCAACCCCACCTCAACAGTGGTCCTTCCTCGAGATGCAAAAGCTCGGTCAAATCGGCTGGCGATGGAAGGAGAATGGTCAACCCTCCCCTCTCGTCAAGGGTCTCGCCTCGCGCTTGACGGACCGCGAGTACCCTGCTGAGCGGGTGCTTGTGGGGCCGTGGTTCGCTACCGAGTTTGATGAGAACGCTATTAGGGAGTGCTTGGAGAGGTTGACGGTGGCAGGATGTAGGGTTTTGGTGGGGAGCAAGGAGCCGCTGGAGGGGAGGGGCGATTGGAGTGAGAGGGAGCAGTATTATGGGACGGAGTTTGAGAAGAGGCCATTGGATATCGAGGTCATCAAGGTAAGCTCTTGCTCGCTGTAGCATGAGACGGAAGATAGGTGGCTGATCATCTCGCATTGCAGACTCCCGCCACCGCGGAGCTCGCCCTTCCCGAGCCGAACATGTTCATTCCCTCCGACCTCAAGCTCGTCACGCCGACGCCAGTGGACGAAGTGAGCTCGATGCTCTTTTTTTCTCCTTTGAGTCGTCGCTGATGCCGCTCTCACCCTTGCAGCCCGCCAAACGCCCCTCGCTCATTCGCCAGACCTCCTCAGCGCGCCTCTTCTTCAAGAAGGACGACACTTGGTGTGTTCCTCGAGCAACAGCTTACTTCTTGCTAAAATCGTGAGTCGCCGTCGATTCCCTCGGTCTTGTCTCTGGCTCTCGGCGCCCCTCATTAAATGACTACCCTCTGCGACAGACCCCTCGCCGATCGCACCGCCGTCGCCGCCATCAAGTCCCAGATCTTCGCCTCTCTCGTTGAAGAATCCCTCGCTTCCTACTCCTACGACGCCACCCTCGCTGGACTCGCCTACTCCGTCGGCAACGAGGTCGACGGCCTCCAGCTCGTCGTCTCGGGCTACTCGGACAAGCTGCCTCTGCTGCTCAAGGTCGTGCTCGAGAAGCTCAGGAACTTCGAGGCCGACCCCAAGCAGTTTGAGGTCGTCCGCGAGCGACTGACGAGGGCGTACAAGAATACCAAGCAGAACAACCCGTCAACGATGGCCGACTCGCACCTGCGCCATTTGACGAGGCAGACGCATTGGACCTTCGATGACAGGCTTGAGGCTCTGAAGGGCGAGTATTTCCGTCATCGACATTTCTACTACTCTCTAGGGAGCGCGACCTGACTGACTCCCGTCGCTCGCAGGCCTCACCCCTGGTGACATCGAGGAGCACTCGAAGGCGCTGCTTGCTGAGTTGCAGATCGAAGGACTCGTGCACGGAAACGCTACAAAGGAGGTGAGAAGCCCTATTTTTTGAACGAGGCGGCCGTGACGGCGGCTGACTCGTTTCTTTCCCCCTTCGCAGTCCGCTCTCAACATGCTCAAGCTCATCGAGACCATCCTCGAGGCCGAGCCCGCCGATCCTGCACAGAATGATTACCACCGCGCTCTTGTACTGCCTTCCCGTGAGACTCGGCTACTTTCACCACCCGCCTTGACGGCCGACGAGCTAATCGGTCGCTCTACGCCGAGCAGCTTCCAACCTCGTCTACCGCTCCGAAGTGCCATCACCGCAGAACATTAACTCGGCAGCAGGCGTCTACTATGAAGTAGGATCGACCACCGACTACGACCAGCTCGCTCGGCTGCACCTCTTTGCTCAAATCGCCAAGGTCCCCATCTTCTCCACCGTTCGTTCTCTTCTTTCGCTCTTGCGCCTCTACCTTTGCGCTCGACTAAATCCTGATCTCTTCCCCAGCTTCGCACCAAGGAGGCCCTCGGCTACATCGTCAGTTCAGCGGTCTGGAGCGTCAATCAGCGTCAAGGCTTGCGCATCATGGTCCAGTCCGAGCGGACGGCCGAGTACCTCGAGGATCGTATCGAGGCGTTCTGGACCGAGACGTTCGAGCAGTACTTGGCGGAGATGAGTGAGGAGGAATTTGAGAAGCAGAAGGAGAGCTTGGTGCTGAGGAAGAGGGAGAAGGTCAAGAACTTGGGCCAGGAGTAAGTGGCACTGACACTATCAACATCCACTACTCGTAGGATGCGGAGACGGACAAAGAGCTGACTAATTCTCTTCTCACAGGACTTCGCGATACTGGTCCGAGATCGAGTCGGGCGAGCTCGACTTCTTCCATCGCGAGTCACTCCTCGTTCTTCATTTCTTCGCCCATCACTGACTCTTCATACTACCCTCTCACAGGCGAACGGGAAGCCACCCTCGTCCTCACTCTCACCAAAGCCGACATCACCACTTTCTTCCACGCCTTCTTCCACCCCACATCTCCCTCTCGGGCCAAGCTCTCCATCCTCATGCGCTCCCAACGCCTCCAACCGTCCGCTTTGGCGCCTCTCCTTGACCTCATTCAACAGCAAGAGCCTGCTCTGCCCTCGGAGAAGCTCGAAGAGGTTCGTCAGCTGCTCGAGGAGGGCAAGCCGACGGTGGAGGATCTCCGAGCGGTGTTGGAGAAGGTCTTTGGCGGAGAGGTGCCCAGTGGAGTCACGGCTGAGGTCGAGCGGGTATCTGAGAAGGTTCAGCTGCGTGAGGGGACGAAGGAGATCGAGGAGGGTGAGGTTGAGAGTTGGCGAGCGGGGCTGGAGAAGGGCGAAGGAGTAAAGCCGGTGGGAGATTTTGCGACTGATCTAGAGGCGCATCTGTAGATTCGAGATCTGAACTACAACCGAACAACCGAGCTATCGCGCAGCACCCTCCGTAGCAGCGACCTTTGCTTCGCGCCTCACTTCTCGGCGCTCGCTGCCCGGCTCGGCATTGATCTCGCGCATGCGCTGTTCGCTTGCTGACATCCAGAGGAGCATTTGCCAGCTGTAGTCAATTAATGCAGCTTAAACTAGGAGTGTCCTTTGCAACCTATCGCACTCCTTTACCTTAGCAGCGTCGACGACCTGCGCCTCCGCTCGAGCTCAAATCGTCCGTACATCCTCCTGACGCTCCCCTATTCTCGCCAATGTCCAGCGCCGCCGTCACCTGATCTCCTTCTCCCTCTTCTTCCGCTCTCCCTCCTCCCTCGGGCTCGCCCTGACCTTCTCGCCCTTCCCGCTCATTCTCAAGTGCCCATCACCTCTCCTTCCTCCTCTGTGTCCCTTCCCCAGAAACCATCCAAACCATCCCTCCTCTCCCTTCTCCTCCACCTCCTCACTAACATCCCAAACGATGTCGATCTCCCTCAGTCCTCCCTGCACTTCTGCGTGGGGGCACGTGTGGCGGAAGAGAGTGAGGGAGGGTGAAAGAGGTTCGACGGAAGTGAGGTAGTAGGTGAGTTTCTGGGTGCCTTCGAGGAGGGCGGGACGGGAGGGGCGGTGGGGGGCGAAGCCGGACCAGGTGTGCTCCTGCGAGGGGAGGAGAAGGAGGGTCAGTGAGAGGTTGCAGACGAGAGTGAAGGAGCCATCGAGTTGGAGAAGGTGTGCAGAAGCTCTTCGCTCGAATTGGTGTAGGGGGAGAGGGGGCAAGGAAGGAAAGAACCGCAACTCACCACCTCGCCGAGCATCCTCTCGGTCAACGCCTCCTTGTACACCGTCACGCTATACCCAACACTCCAGGCTACCTTCCCACCGTCGAAGATCCAGCGTCTCAGGAAGTTACGACCTCCAACGACGTTGACTGCTTGAGCGAAGAGCGAGATTGCCTCCAGAGGGGAGCGAGAGTCGGGGAAGAGGTCCAACCATCCTGCCCAGTGGCTGTGGAGAGTTGAGAAGGAGTGCGAAGAGATAATTATGACATTGAAGAGAGATCGAGGAGAGAAAGGACGAAGGTGGAAAGGTTAGCGCCGAGTGAAGACGGGGAAGCGACCGAGTGGAACTCACTGCAGGGTCAAGAAGGGCGTCGCGCCACTCGAGAGGTAGCCACTAGCGTCTCCTTGGACGTCCATCTGCTTGAGTGCGGGCACTTCGGAGACGACGTGGTCGAGGGGTGTCTGCAGTGCCCAGGCGGCGCAGTTGGACTGCATAGAGAAAGGGCTCAGCGCAAGCTTGCGGGAGCGGACAAAGTAGAGTAAGTGCTTACAATGAGACCATCTCCTCCGAAGACGTTGGCAAATCTCTCGGCGCATCGGTCGACTGTGAAGATGAACAGCGTCAGTTCGGCTCGGTTCGACATGACTCACTGCGGCCGCACTCACCCATAGGCTGCATCTTCCTCACAAGCGCCCTCGAAACAATGATTCCAGCCCCTCCGTACGAGATCCTGCCGTTATCAGCGAGATTCTGCGTGGCCTCGGAGAAGGAGCCGAGCAGCCAATCCTCGGCGGGATCGTAACCGGTGAGAAGGGAGCGAACGAGGGATATGTCGGACCACCAGGTGTCGTCATCGCTGTGAATCAAAGGGTGAGCAAGAGGAGAGAGAGGATGAAAGACGAGTGAACGCACCCAAAGATGAACCACTCGACAACGTCGCCTCCCTCTTGCCAGCGCCGACGCTCAGACTCAAGCCAGGCGTCCTTGACAAGACCCAGTACGCGCATCTCGTATCGCTGTCCACTCTTTTGCGGCGGAAGAAGGTCAGCTCGTTGTACTCCCCTCCCCCTCACCATCGCCGAAGCACTCACCCTCGAGCTCTCCCTCATGGTGCAACTGCTACCCATCTTCTTCAACTCCTCATTTGCCCTCTTCTTGCCCTCCTCATCCCAGACTCCCATAGCGTCCGTCACCAAGCACCCAGGCTTCTGACCACCCTCCACGGCGGGTTGGAGGAAATGGGACCAAATGGGCGAGTAGTCGATCACGCGTTGAGGGCCGGTGCACAGGGAGAAGAAGAGGTTTGGGGCATGGGGTGGAGGAATGTCGGGCGAGGACGAGGATGCGAGAGCGTTGGAAGGTGGGTGAAGAGGGAGGTAGTGAGTTGAGGAGGGGGCGAGGCAGTCGGAAGGGGGAGTGATGGCCGCCGAGGGAGCGGCGGCGTCGAGGGAGGCTGAGATGGGCATGCTGGGGTACTCGAAAAGGATGGGAAGATGTTCCGTGAGACGAGCGTCGAAGGATTGAGAAAGGAGGGTGTTGTCGGGGTTGGCGAGGGCTGGTTCGGCGATGGTTGGCCGCCTGGCCGAGGGCGAAGTCGATGGCCTGACCCTCACTACCAGACGATGAGTGTCGTTGAAACCCTCGGAGGTGAGCCACCCCTGCTTCTCACAACTACCATCCGCTCCGAAGGTGACCTGCTCGCTCCTTCTCCGCCTGGTGCCCTCCGCCATCCGCAGATCATCCTTTACAGCTGCCTCGCCCGGAGAGCTGCTGCTAGTCCACACGAATAGGGCTGTCCCTATCAGCAGGAAGCATACTGCTCGGAGCTGAGTTGACCGTGTGCGTGCTGTCGAAGCGCGGTTCCCGCTAGGCGACGACGAACGGGAGGAAGGGAGGAGTTGGGTGGCCGAAGCTCGTCGTGGTGAAGAGAGGGCGCGAGGTGCCGAGGGTGAACTTGGTCGTGTGAAGAACATGCTGCTCTGGCTCCGTCGCGTAGAGAAAGGCGAAGTTGTGGCTGTGCGAAAGCGCGGAGGAGGGCTCGGGCGGCGGAGGTCCTTGCTGCTGCCTTTGCTGCTCGCGAGTGAACGTCGAGTAGTGAGTGGTGCAAGAGAGAGCAGCGAAAGAACTCTTGCTGCCCCCCAACTGAAACTGCTCGTTGTACTAACTAGCGACGCGCTGCTGCTGCTAGAAGACTGCGAGCGGCCGCTCGCTTTAGTTTCAGTTTCTGGGGAGGGGCCAAACTTGGATCATCCATGTGCTGAGGTGATGGCGTGATGATTGCAAGGGTGCGGTGGGGTACAGAAAATCAACGCTGTACCGAAGCAGCTCGGCGGAAACGGTCAAAGGGAGAGGAGTTCGCTGGCTTCGGCTCTTTCGCTCTCCCCGCATCTTCTGGCTTCTCACCAGCAACTATGATGCAGCAAACAGCAGATCAAGTGAGCATTTCCTTGAGCTCTCCGAGACTACAGCAACTGACCTCCAACTCCCATACAGCGCGAGCTCCTCGCTCTCCAAAGTACGCGCCCGTCTCGTCTCTTCGCAGTCTCCCGTTTGCCTGGCAATCTTCTGCGCGCGGGGTTGACAAGCGTTCGGATCTCTAAAACTAACCTTTCAACCCTCTGCACCGTTCCAACAGCCATGCGCGCCTCGCTGGAAGCGCTACGCGCGTCGACAGCAACCCTCGCGTCGGATCTGGAGCAGCATCAAACGAGCTACGAGAAGCTGGGCGAGGTCAGCGAAGCCTGGAAGAAGGTGTTGGAGCAGACCAGTGCTTTGGGTGAAGCTGAGCCGGCGAATGGGGTGTGAGAAGGAGCGCGAGGTGAGTCGAGTGAGCTCGTACTTAGCGGATGGAGCTGATCACTTCTCAAAGTGCGCGAGGAGGTAACCCACTTAGCTACCGACATTTAAAGAGCGGGTTCGAGGCATTCGAGGGCCACTTCGGGTGAGCTGCCGCTCCTCCCCTCACGTTGCGCCCCTTCCTTCCTCCTCGCTGATCACGTCGTCTTCACGTAGCGCGCTCAAGACTTCTGAGCGTTACCCTGCATACTCGGCGCGACCGTATCGCATCCTCGGCGCCAGAGGGGAGGACGAGCCGCCCAGAACCCCCCGCCGAGCAGACAGCCCTCATTCTTCGCCGAGGCTGCACCGTAGCGCACTGTGCAGGCATCCAAATCGAGCACACCGTCTTTTTGAAGAGTCAACGGAGGTTGCGAGAGCTTCGCGAGCCATATCGCGCGCTGAACTTCGCCGAACCGCTCTCCGCCAGAGGACACCGTGGACGAGTAAAACGAGTATTGCACAACTGCGAGGGCAGAACACGAATCAGCAAAACAAAAAGTCCGTACTCGATATGAAGAGCGCTACTCACCAAGCAAGTCGCATATCGCAAGCGCCGAACCGCTTCAGTCGAGCTCAATCGTCTCGATCTTGCCGTTTCCACCCCTCGAGCCCAACAAACCACCGCCATTAGACGTGCCCTGCTCCTTCTTGACCCTCTTCAAACTCGGCTTCCTCTCCTCCTCGACCTTGAGGCCGGGCTCGACCTTCACGCGCTCACGCTCAGCTTTCTCCAACTCGGCGACTCGCGCACGAAGGCGCTCGACCTCGGTCAATCCGTCGTCGTCGTCGTCCGAATCGATGATGATTTCGGCGTGGCGCTTGTGCTTGACGTTCTGGGAGGCGGGAGGCGGTTTGAGGGCGGGAGGGGGAGGTTTGGGAGCGGCGATGAGAGGAGCGGGGGCTGGATCGGGACAACGAAGGTCAGCGGCGGCCTCGTGAATAGTCTCTAGAGCCCAAAGCTACCAGGAGCATGACCCTCGAGTTCGAGAAGATCTGTGAGGTATGAAGAGAGTGACTACCCGCATCGCCGAGTTCGGACTGGATCGCAGCTCACCCAAGGAGCGGTACTTGAACTCAAAGATGCAGAAGGGCTGGCCGACCGAGTCAATCGAAGTGTATTCGACCGTCCTATCCGCTTCATGAGTCTGTACTTGTCCCAAACTGCGCAAAGAGCAGTCAGCTCGAGACTGGCCGCCAACAGCGAACGACCC
The DNA here is from genome assembly GCA_003054985.1 of Leucosporidium scottii. Classification (NCBI taxonomy): domain Eukaryota; kingdom Fungi; phylum Basidiomycota; class Microbotryomycetes; order Leucosporidiales; family Leucosporidiaceae; genus Leucosporidium; species Leucosporidium scottii. The sequence continues at coordinate 388,249 of MWVB01000008.1, forward strand.
TCACGTCGTTTGATGGCTCAGTTTGGCCTTCTTGGATTCTTCATGAAGATGGAAAGTCGGGAAGTCGTTGCTGTGAAACTCTCCGGGGTCGTCGTGAACGTCCTTGTTGCGCCGAATCCTCAACTGAATCGTGCCCATCGACTTGACCACCCCTTCCTCCTTGCAAGCGACATTTTCGTCGTCGGTGAGAAGGAGTTTGGAGAAGAGAAAGGGACGCTCGGAGGTGGAAGTGACTCGGGCGGAGCTGTAGGTCTTGATGCGAGCTCGGTCGTCCAGAGGGGTGCGAAAGAGGGGGGAGTCGCGGCGGATGATGTACCCTCTCACCCTGCAGGAGTCGGTCCTACGAGTCAGCAAGGGAGCCAGAAACCTCAGCGGATCACTCACCAGCGCCCATCGAGGTAGACCTGTGCCGTGTAGTCGTGCGCAGGCTGCTCCTCACGCCCTTCGCGGTACTTGACCTCGAAGTGAGCGCCCTCGACGGCAGCGACGTAGCCGAAGCTCTTGTTACCCTCAACGTGAACCGAGTAGACCGAGAAAGGCTTGTCATCGACGGTGAGCCAAGCCTCACAGCCGGGAAGCAAGGGCGAGGTCCTAGCGACGAGCGAGAACGCATGAGCAGCAGCTCAAGAAGGGCGAGTAGTAGTGCAGAGGGCTCACAGCTTGGTGAGAGTTTCCTGCTGCTCCATCCTAGAGAACCGGTGAGTCGAGCGAGAAAAGACAAAGTGAGCGGTTGAAGGAAGAGCGGCGCGAGCTCGCAACGCGCTGGCTTGAGGTCGTTCAGGGGTAGCCAGTTCAGGTCTTTCAGCTGCTCAAAGCTTGAGATGTAGAGTAATAATCACTTCTGAGGCCCCCCCTCCTTCCACCGACGGCCTGTTGCTGAGCAGACCTCCCTCTAGAGCTCCCTTTCTTCTCGCCGAGCTCGCTTGCAGCCGTAGCAAGGTCACTCTCGTTGTGCTGGGCGGTCGGAGTTACATTCGAGGACTCTAAAAGGAAGTAAGGCCTCTAGATGAGGGTCTGCAATCGCCCAAAGCAGGAGGATTCGATCGCCGAAACGCCGCGCCGAAGTACTCTGCGGTTTGCTGAGTGAGGTGCAGAGCAGCAAGGAGCATGTCGTGGGCTCGAAAGGACGCTATCGGTGTTGACTGATCAAATTGGTTGAGGTGGAGCTCCAACTCGCAAGCCCTGTTCTCTTCTCACAGTCGGCCAAAGTACTCTCCGCCGAAAGGCTCGCTCGACGAAGCAGCTCAAGGGCGAGAGAACCGCTAAAGGACAGACGAGGGAATTAGTAGCGCCGTTCTATTACATGTATCTCTTCGGATTTTCCGCCCATTTGATCACTCGCACCCGTCCAGTCGGCGCCGCGCTCACAACGCGACGATCTTCCTATTGCGGAGCTCAAACCTGATAGGCCTTCCTTCCTCAGACTGTGGCTGGTCATCTTCTTCTTGGTTCTCTCCTGCGATTCGAGGCACCGGCTGCCCGCCATCGCTGCTCGTCTTGCGCGCCATCTCCCTCTCGGCGAGAGCGGCGGCGTTCATTCGACATTGCTCTTCGTCGTCGTCGGAGGAGCTGACGTATCCGGTGTGGTCGTGAGATGAGAAAGTCTGGTGCTGAGTGTTTGAATGGCTGGAGGCGGGCGTGGCATGGCTTCGGAGAGGGTCCTCGGTGGAGGAGGCGACGAGAGAGGAAGAAGGCGTGCGCAAGGCTTTTGAGCCGGAGACGATCAGCCAACGCAATTAACAAACATAGCAAAGAAAATCTCCTCACAAATAAGGCCAGATGACTGGAGGAAGCCTGAAAGAGGGGCCGAGAGTCAGCGAAGGTCATCGCCGAGCATCGAGCAAAGCGAACCTACGCCGAGTGCAAAACCTGAACCCGAATGCCCAGACCACGTCGTCAAAGCTGCACGGTGCATAGCTCTCCTCGTCCTTGCGAGCGACCTCAGCGCCCAATCTGCAAATGGTGAAGGTCAGCCCTCGGCTTCGGTTTGACAGCCCTCACGATCTCACGCTGCTTGAGAGGCCACTCCCTCTTTCAGCTGCTCTTCAGTCAGATCAAGCTCCTCATACGTCTCCTTGACCGTCTCCTTGACCGTCTCCTCCGAAGACTTTAGACCCGAAATGGACCAGAACGCAAGCACAACGGTGCCGAGGTTCTCGGCGATGGTCGAGTCCGAGCTAGCGAGCTCCTCGTGATCGATAGAGCGGTGCTTGGCAAAGATGAAGGGACGCTCGAGGTCCGAGGTGACCATCGCCGAGTCGATCTTGCGGTAGCGACTCCCGCTGTCGAGATCTGAGCGGAAGATCGGCGAACTCTTCTCGATGGCTAAGCCGTCGACACTGCGATTGCGAATCGGTGAGACGCAGTCGAAAGGAAGAATAATGTTTCGTGACCCACCTGGAACCGTTCAACCACACCTCGATGCCACAGTCCCCTGCAGGCGGCTCTTGCACCCCGTTGTAGAACCAAACCTCGAACGGCTTTCCCTCCACGGCTGCGACGTATCCGAAGCTCGCCTTTCGTTCGAGATCAAATTGAGTAGAGTAGGTTTGAAGTCCCTCTCCCTCCGAGCGGATCCAAGCGCGGCATCCAGGGAGCTTGGGCGAGGTGCTACGGGAGAGCGATGAGCGAGAAGGGTCAGTAGGGAGCTGGCGAGGGGCTGGGTGGTGAGCGGATGGCCTACAGAGCAGTTTTCGGAATGTACCGAGCCATTCGAGGGTCAGCGGTTCAGTGAGAGCGAACGAGGTGAGTGGTCGAAGGGAAACAAAGGGAAGTCGAGCTCGCTTTGACCGCGTCGAGCGACGAGGTATGTAGCAAAGTAGTTTGCTGGAGCTCTCGGATCTTGTCAGGGACAGGGCTGTATCTCTTTATACCATACGACCAACCTGCAGATCTCTCACTTCCCCTCCCCCTTTCGAGCGCCGACGATTCGGAGCCCAAAGGGAGTCTAAGGAGAGTCATCTCGGAGCCGTGAGGCTTGGAAAGGTGACTTATTACGCTCTCTCTGATGAAGGTAAGCTCGCTCACACCTCAGTAAGCCGCTGCTAACATCGTCCACCGCGCCAGAATTCGTTCGCCGAGATGCCGCTTCGTCTGAGGAGCAAGGTGTAGTGAGGCAGACGAGGCATTGAGAGCTTGAAGGACCTTGATAAAGATCGGAAAAGCTTCGTGCCTATTTTTCGAGCCTTCCATAGCTTTCGAGCACGTTTAAAGCTCGCTCGCCGAAGCTGCGGCATCGCCGAGGTGCTCTCTCGCTTGCTTCAGCAGACGGAAGAGACGCCTTCAGCATCTAGACGAGGCTTAGCGTAGCTCTTATATGCCACAGGGGACGATGAGCGACTCGCGAGCTCGCCCAAACTCGCAACTCGAAGAGAGCGAAAGTCATCTTCGCCGAACCGCTCGACCGACCGAAGAAGCGACAGGACGACGTATTGCAGACCGGTGAGAGAGCTCGAGAGTCTATGAAGTCTCTGATGCTGCAAAGTTGGAGGAGGATCAGCTCAATGACAAAGATCGCGAAAAGACCAAAGAAGCAGCGCGAAGGACTTCGCCGAGCTCCCTTCTACCGTCCTTCGATCAAAAACAAAGCCTTACAACACGTACTGACGACATGAAATACGACCCTCCATCTCTTCAAACCACCCCCCTTTGCTTCCTACGATCCCTCCTCCCCTCCTCCCACCCCACCACCCACTCCAGCACCCACCCCTCAACCCGTTCCTCGCACTTCTCCCTCTCCGCACCCAACACCTTCAACTGGCTCCCCACTTGCTCCCTTTCCACCGCTAGTTCGTCGAGAGTAGTTGAGGATAATTGAGTCAGAGCGTGCAGGCGGGAGAGCTCGGCGCGTGTGGATTGGGAGGTGGAGGAGGTGGAGAGACGGGCGAGGAGGGTGGAGGTGCGGTGGGAGGAGGTTTGGAGGGAGTGGGAGAGGTAGGCGAGCTGGGATTGTTAGTCGGGCGTCAGTAAAGGAGGGAAGGGAGGAGCGAGAAGGAGAGAAAGAACCCACCTGCCGCCTGTACAACTCCCCCCTCTCCTCCCTCAACTTTCTCTCCTCAGTCCAAACATGACTAGCTTCCTCCCATTCCCTCTCCAACCTCTCAGCATCGGGAGAAACCACGCCCTCTTCACTCCACCCCCTCGGCGCACCACTAACGTCCAACCCCTCCCCCTCGGCCCTCGAGTAGAGCGTCTCAATCTCTCGAGTCCAGGATTCTTGCAGAGCCATTTCGCGGCGGCAGGTGGTGAGGAGCTCGCGGGAACGTTGTTGGGCTGTTAGTCAGGCGAGAGGAGTTGGGGTCAGCGAGCGGGGGAGAAGGAGCGAGAGAGAGAGAGAGAGAGAACGGACCGGCGAATTCAAGTTGGAGGACCGTGTCGCGTTCGAGGCGGAGTTGGTTCAAGCGGGAGACGGTGGCTACTCGTTGTTGAGCGTTTTGAACGATTAAAGTGAGGAGGGAGAGGATGGAATGGGTGAGATTGTCGGTTTGGGCGGTGAGGGCGTTGAAGGAGGCGATGGAGTGGTCGGTGGGATGTAGTTGAGCAGGAGGGGGAGATGGAGAGGATGGGAGGGGAGGAGTTTGAGGAAAGTCGAGGGAGGAGGAGGAGGAGGAGGATGGCAATGGGTGACAAGTGAGGGAGAGTTGAGAGAGTTGAGGGAGAGAGGAAGGTTGCATGATCCAAGTCAAGTTGGATTGACTGGAGGAGGAAGAGCAAGTGAGGGGTAAAAGGAAAGAAGTGAGAGATTCCTGTAGGGTTCTATCTGCCGTGAAGAGGGCAGAGAGATGAGGAGAAGGAGGAGGGAATGATGACAAGAGCGATCCGAGCGAAGTCATGGGGGGGATTAGCGAGGAGGAGAGAGCAGTGGAGAGAAGCAAGAAGAGAGCTCACATTGACCCGTGCAGCCCCCTACAACCCCCGTAATACCGAGAGCACAAGAACGAAGGAGAAGGACGGGAAGGAAGGAGGAAGACAACCTCCGCGACCGTTGGTCTCGATCAACTTGCCTTGTTGTATGTATCACTTGAAACGCAACCAGTCTCGACCCTGTAATCACAGTCAATGAGGATCCCCCTCGCTCTCTCTCCGCGTCTCTGTATCAAACGAGAGGGACGCGCCGAACCCCGAGCGCGAAGGGGCCGTCTTGCTCTTTCGGGAGGGACTGTTCGGGTGTACGTTGATAGAGCAAGATGAAGCAGGCCAGAACAGCTACATTCTACATCTCAATGTACAATAAGACCGAGCGATTGACCCCTGACTGACTCTTTCCCCTTGGGCAGCTTCGCCGCGCAACCCTCTCTCTCTTCGCTACTCACTCTACGCCTCTCAGACTCGTTCGTTCGCAGCTCTCAAGGTCGGCTCGGCAGCAGCTTCGGCTCTAGTACAGAATCAACCATGGCCTCGGCCACTCCACTGCGCCTGTTGAGCAGCAGGACTAGCCTCACTGCAGCAGCAACAACACGCACTCTCACCCTCACTTGTCGCACTCATCTCCGCCCTTCCCTGCGGCCGTACCTCTGCCCAATCATCTACACTTCACCTCGTCTGTTACACACTACTCGCTCTCGTACCGCTCCTGCACCTTCCAACCCATCCAACAACAACTCATCATCTTCGACCTCGACCTCGACCTCGACCTCGTCGGAAAAGGCCCTCGCTACAAAGGACAAGCCCAAGGGCACTAGGCTACAGCGCATTTGGGCGGGCATTAAAAAGGAAGCGGTACACTACTGGCATGGCACCAAGCTACTCGGCAAGGAGATTCGCATCTCTGCTAGGATTCAAGGAAGGTTGCTCGCGGGCAAGAAGCTCACTCGTAGGGAGCATCGTCAGGTGGGTTATAGTAGCTCGGGTCTGTTCCGTACACTGCTAACAACGCCCCTGCTCCCACTACAGCTCAAGCGCACGACTCAGGACCTCCTTCGTTTGATCCCCTTCTCCGTCTTCCTCATCGTACCCTTCATGGAACTCTTGCTCCCCGTTGCCCTCAAGCTCTTCCCCAACATGCTCCCTTCCACCTTTACCGACAAGTTCAAGGAGGTGCGCTATTTGTCTCTGCTCTCCCCCTTTCTTCACTCAGCTCGGCCTGTTGCCAACGTTCCATCCCGCTGACCTTGCTCGCGCGATACAACACAGGACGAGAAGAAGCGCAAGTTGCTCAAGGTCCGCCTCGAGATGGCCAAGTTCCTCCAAGAGACGATTCGCGAGAGTGGCATCAAGTCGCCCGACAAGATCAAAGAGTCCGAGGATTTCAAGGAGTTCTTCCGCAAGGTGAGCTCTTGCCCTTCCTCTCCTACAGCTCGAGCATGAGCTGATGATGTTGTCTATAAAACAGGTCCGATCTACCGGAGAGTCCCCTACCACCGATGAAGTCGTCAACGTCTCCAAGCTCTTCGAAGACGATCTCACCCTCGACAACTTGTCCCGTCCTCAACTCGTCTCTATGTGCCGGTGAGTCGTCTGTGCTCCCTCTAATATCGATTGAAGAGCTCGAGCTAAACCCGAGAACGATTGCACAAAAGCTACATGAACATCAACGCTTTCGGAACCGATAACTTTTTGCGCTACACCATTCGCTCGAGGATGAGGCAAATCAAGGAGGACGACAAGGTGTGTAGTCGACCCGCTCTCATTTTCCCCCACCCTCACAGTACACCGAACAAGCTTCAGGAAGCTGACCTCGGCTCTCCACCTCGGCGCTCCCTCTCCCTCGCTCTCCTCTTCTTCCCCTTCACACAAATCAATAAAACAGGTCATCGAATCCGAAGGTCTCTCAGCCCTCTCCCTCCCCGAATTGCAACACGCCTGCCACTCTCGCGGGATCCGAACCATCAACGTCTCCGAGGAGCACCTCCGCTCCGAACTGGCCCAATGGGTCGAATTGCACGTGAACCGAGGATTGAGCGGCACGCTCCTCATTTTGAGCAAGGCGTTTGCGTTCAATAGGGGTTCGGGCACGGATGGTGAAGGGGATGAGATTATGAGGAGTTTGAAGGATACGTTGGCGAGCTTGCCGGATAACTTGGTGCGGGTTTTTTTTTTTGTGTGCTGTCGTTGTCTTTCGCTGGTTGTTTGCTGACACTCATGCTCACTCTTTTCGCTCTTCCCTCGCCTCCTGCTTCCTCGCCGTCGCCTCCCCTCCCTCCCCTTCTCTCCCTCGCCCACCAACCAGGTCAACGAAACCGAACTGGAAGTCTCCTCCGACTCGGCCTCCTACAAGCAACGTCTCGAAGTGCTGCAACAGCAAGAAGAGCTGATTGAGGATGAGGAGGAGCAGGAGATGAAGGAGAGTGAGGCCAGGCGGTTGAAGAAGGAGAGTGAGGAGGAGGCCAAGAGGGTGGCTGCGGAGGAGGAGAAGCAAGCGGGGGAGCAGGAGGAGAAGGAGGAGGAGAGGAAGGTGGGAGAGGAGAAGGATAAGGCCGAGGTAATGTTGCCGAAGGAGGAGGTGCGTTTGTGGCTCTTTTCTCTTTCTCTTTCTCCCTCTCTCGCCACTCTCTCTCTTTCTCTTTTCTCTCGTTGAGCACGCGCTGACCCCCTCTTCTCCCATCGTACATCACAAAGGCCAAGCAAGCCGCCGCCGATGCGACCGAATCGCCCGCTGGCGAGACGATCAACCCCGAGGACGTTCGCATGACTTCGGAGCAAGTGACGGAACTGGGACAGGCCCTCGAGATCTTGTCGGCCAAGAGTAGTGTCATGAAGGAGAGGACAGAGTTGAGGAAGTTGATTGAGGAGAATTCAAAGGCCGAGGAGGAGGTGAGTTGGAGGATTTGTCTGGCGTGCGCGAGAAGGGGGAGTCGCTGACCCTTCCTTCCTTCTTTCTTTCTCGCTCTCTCTCTCTCTCTCTCTCTCTCGCTCCTACACCCCTCCAACCTCCCTCTTCGCCCACGAACGAACGAACGAAAACACAGGGCGGCAAACCCAACCCCCTCGCCAAGCGGCTCAAGTCGATCCTCACGAAAATCGACACTCAACTGGAAGACTACGACAACTCGGTCGGATCGCGTCTCAACATGTTCGAAGTGGACTACCAAGGCCGAATCGCCGTGCGGGATTTGAAGGTCGCCTTGGAATCCATCGCGCACCGTCCTTCGGATGAAGCGATTTCGGTCTTGCTGGAGAAATTGGACGTGGATCATGATTCGTGGGTCCCGTTGGAGGATATTGTGAGCTTGGCGGAAGGGGAGGGGTTGGGGATTGTGATTAGTGAGGAAGGGGCGGTGGAGTTGACTAAGGATGTGGATCAGGCGGCGAGTGAGTTGAAGAGTGTTGGGCTTGGGGTCAAGGAGAAGAAGAGTGGGGAGGAGGTGGCGGTCAAGAAGGAGAAGGAGCCAAAGTTGAAGAAGGAGGATGTGGTGGAGGCTTGAGTGGAGAGGAGAAGAGGAAGGGGAAGGGAGAAAGGAAGAGGACACTACTACTACTCGCCACTCTCTTGTTCTAGTTTAGAACATCGCACAAAAATGGATGACGCGCATTTGAACGCGTTGGTTGTACCACATTCTTCCGTCCTTGGATCACCCACAGCGAGCGAGCTGGCGAGAGTGAGGAGCAGCTCGGCGATGCTTTTGAGGTGGCGCGGCGAGCCCAGCTCGGGGGCTGCCTCGCTGGCAAGGTGTTTGCTACTGCTGCATGAGTTGAATGGAACGCTGGTCGACCCGTAGAAGCTCAAGGAGATGGCCACTGCTGCACGGCGACCTGCGAAGGGGGTGCGAATCGCCGAGCAGGGAAAGGATGGCTCTTCGGCGGCTCGGCACGGTACTCAAGGCAGTGTGAGCCTTCAAGCTATCTTCCTAAGTCCTCTTCTTTTCACTTGGCTGATTCAAGTCGGAGAAAGGGAGCTCATACCTCTTGCACCGGACGGGGAGACGAACCCGAGAGTTTCATGTCTGCGCTTGCTCCTGCCACACGCTTCTCTCCTCCTTTTAACGCGTCAAACCTCGAATCTCATCGTTCACCACCCGCGTGTCGACCTACACATCCCTCCTACACTCCCTCCCCTTCGTCCAGCCCGCGCGCGCGCGAAGGAGAGCTCTCAAACAACAAGCATCCAACTCGTGTTCCGCTCGCCCTCTCTCGCATCAGTTCGGCTACAGCAAGAGCAAGAATATGGAGCGCACTCTAGCCGTCTTCTATCACCCCACCTCTCCCTCCCTTCGCACCTCGCTCGAACAAGCCCTCACTCAAGCGGGCTTCATCCTTCGCGCCCAAGTCGACGCTGTCGATGAGGAGTTGGAGGAAGCTGGATTGGAGGGAAGTGGACAGGGAGAGGAGGTCAAGCATTGGGCCGTCGTGTTGGAGAGAGGGGATGCGGTGAAAGCGCTCAAGGACTTGAAAGGGGAGGGTCATGCCGCTTTGAACTCGAAAGCGTGAGTCCTTCGTTCGCTGGCAGGATCGGAGCACTACAGAAGGGATCATCAGATTGTTCCGGTGCTCTGTCGCTCTCCGATACGCGTGTACTGACCCGCTTCATCCTCGAACGCGCTTCGCAGCCTCTCGTCCCTCTTCCCCGAGCTCAAGATGCACTGCTCCCCCTCCGTCTCGGCTGCCAACATGTCCATCTCGACCCTCTTCCCCCAACTCGCCTCCGACCCCTCGTCCTCGCCCTCTCCTACCACCACCACCATCGCCTCCTCGGTCGAGACGACCCCCACTCCCAGCGCCCCTCCCAAGCCTTTCGCGCTCTCCAACCTCGCTCATCCCGCTCCTCTCGTGCTCAATACCAATGCGAGGGAGAAGCAGCTCTCGCCGAGTATTGAGAGGGCCTTGAGGGATTTGGAGTTGAAGGAGGAGAGCAGGAGGAGGAAGATTAGTGGGGGGAGCGCGGGGAGTAGGAGTAGCTTGGGAAGGGCTTTTGAGGCTGAGAAGCAGGGTGAGGAGGAGCAACAGCAGAATGAGGACAGTGAGGAGGAGGAGTTCGCGGAGGGAGACGGCAGGAGGGTCTTCTCGGCCAGGTCGAGGGATACGACCGCCGAGTTCAACGTCTTCCCCGAGGCCGAAGACGTCACTCTGCACGCCCAAGATACCTACCACGACGACAACCAGCAGGAGGAGCTCAACTCGCCGGCCGAGGACGACGAGCAACCCTTCTCGCCTCTCGCCCCCTCCGACTCGGTCTCCCTCTCCTCCGACCACCGCCTCACTCGCCAAAACTCAACCATCTCTTCCACCGCTTCCACGACATCTCTCACCTCCTCCCACCGCCGCGCTCGCTCCTCCCTCTCCGCCCCGGCCATCCAACCTCGCAGGACCAAAGCCGCCGCCCTCCGCCTCGGAATCCCCTACGA
>MWVB01000008.1:398563-409909 GCA_003054985.1 Leucosporidium scottii
CTCCGGTTCGAACATGATAATCAAAGCCGCCGCTCTCCGCCTCGGAATCCCCTACGAGCCCACCTCCATGCGCCGTCAAAGCTCTGTCAACAGCGTTACCACCACTACCACGGTCTCTTCCTCCTCTGAATCCCGCGTCATCCCTACTCCCAAATCCCTCGCCGCTCCTTCCATCGCTCCTCGCCCGACTAAAGCTTCCGCCCTTCGCGACGGCACGGGAGCTCCTGTGTCTGCTACGCCTGCCAAGAGGCGCGAGACGATCGGGACGGCTGAGCGTGCGGCGTTGGATAGGCAGAGGAGGGCGAGTTTGGCGGGTGGGGAGGTTTCGGCGCTCGCGTCGCAGCAGCAGCAGAGGCCCAAGGTTGAGGTCAGGATGAGCAAGGCGGCAATGTTGAGGCAAGGGATGGAGCTTCCTCCTTCGGCGGCGGCAATGAGAAGGCAGGCTTCGGAATTGTCGGCTACTTCGGACGTCAGCATCAGCGCCAGCGCCGCCGAGTCGGTCAAGGCGACGAGAAGGCAGAGCCTTAGCGGCGCCATCAAGTCCACCGCGCCTCCCAAGATCCTTCCTCGTCAAACCAAAGCTTCGAACCCCCGCACCGGTGTCGACAGCCCCATCATGACTCGCCATCGCAGCGCCTCAACCTTGGAGGACCTTCGCGAGGAGGATGGACCCGCCGCTCCTCCCATGCTTCGCGCCAAGACGACCACCTCCTTCGAAGGCGTTCCAGGACACAAACGTCGCGAGTCAGTCGGCGTACCCTCCCTTTCGGCGCCGCCTAAGATTGCCGTGAGGTTGACCAAGGCTGCTGCGCTGAGAGCTGGGCAGGAGGTGGCGCCGAGTCCGGCGATGAGGCGGCAAGCGTCGGGGACTGGTAGTGAGGGTGGCGGAGAAGGAGGGTTTGAGGGTGTGCCGGGTCACAAGAGGCGCGAGAGCATTCAGGTCGCTTCGACGGCCAAGCCCAAGATTCAGCCGAGGATGTCGAGGGCCAGTATGCTGAGGCTGGGGTTAGAGGTCGAGAGTCCTTCGCTCAAGAGGACGAGCTCGACGCCCGCTCCTGTCGATTACGAAGGAGGTGAGTTTGACCTCTCGTTCCCGATCGACGACTCTCGAGCAGAGCTGATACTCCTCTTTTGAGCAGTACCCGGCCATCCTCGTCGACGCGATTCTCTCTCGGTCGCTTCTCTCACCAAGCCTCCTTCCATCACGCCCCGCCTCAACCGCTCAACCCTCCTTCGTCAAGGCTCGTCGGATTCCAACCCCGCCTCCGTCTCTCCCACCCTCCAGCGCCGTGCCCGATCCTCCCTCGGCCTCGCTCCTCCTCCTTCCGCAGCTCGTCCTTCGTCCGCCCTCTCATCAATCTCCAACCTCACCCTTCCCACCACCTCCACCGCTGGAACTCGAACCCGCCCGGCCCATTCCTCATCTTCCTCTCATTCGGCTTCTCCTACCCCCGCTCCCACCACCACCATCAGCAAACCCCCCTCCACTCCTCGCGCACCAACCATCACACCTCGCAGCAACAAGAGCGCCACGCTCCGCGCCGCCAAGATGGAGGCCGAAGCTCAGAAGGCTCGGAAGGCGGCGGCGCCGAAGTCGAGGGTGAGCAAGGCGGCAGGACCGCCGAGCTTGATCATGGGGAAGGGGAGGCCTAGTACTGCTTTGGGGCTGACGAGGGAGGCGAAGGGGAGTGAGGAGAATGTGGAGGTCTTTTGAGTGGGAGGAGGGGAGGGAGGGCGGCGCTGGTCGTCGCTTGTTGGTGACGGATCCTGCTCTGTATTAGGTACTTCGGGTCTCGCTTAGTTTAGTTTCTCTTGGGTTTTGCGTGTTCAAGCTCGCGCGGTGGGAATCGACTGTCGAATGATTTGCTTTACTTCTCGCTCGGCGAGAGAGTAGGAGAAGGGAAAGCAGCGAGACAGCGATAGGCGACAGCGAGGCGTGTTTGGAGCTGAGCTCTTGTCGTTCTGTTCGTCTGAGTGCACACCGCTTGACCACACGTACGCGGAGGACACAACAGCCAACGATCGCTGCCGTCCCCTGCTCGGCGCAAGGCTCGGCGCTTGACTCTTTTGCGATGCTGAGGTGGGTTCGGCTATTGCCTGATCCCCACATGCACCTGTATCTATGACCTACCTCCAAGAGGTCGCAACGTAGGCATACACGCCTCTCGTAGAGCCCGGTTGAAGCTCGGCGAACACCCCGCCGCCTGATCACCTCTTCACAGGCATGCACGGGTCGTTCATGGGGTGTCTGGAGGGACCTTTGTTATTTGATGATGTCAACACGCTATTATTCCTTCTCGACGCTACGCTGTGCAATGTTTGCTTGAATTGAAGCTTGCTCTCCCTTCGACGACCGCTGAAACGCTGGTGCCATTTCACTGTGCTCTGCTTGCACTTGTTGCACTTTTGTACATCTTGCAAGCAAATGTGGGTGTCTAACAACACATTCACATTTACAAACCCGCCAGGCAATGGTGACACCCGACCGAGCGAGGCTAGCGGTCTTCTCGGCGAAGGGAAAGACAGTCCGCGCCGTCCCAATGTGCTTTGCTGGCCCGCAAAGCTCTCTCGCGCATCTCGCAAGCAGTAATGAGCATCAGTCTTTGTGTCCGAACGCACCACGGCGCCTGAGGATCGCAAACCTGCTCAGAGCGAAGGTTGACCGTCTCCTCGGCGAGGGGTGAAACACGATCCGAGCCTGTTCACTCTACTTGGATTGCTCTCCTTGCCTTCTCCCGCAGCTTGTAGGTACTATAGGATGTTTATCACTTCAGTCAAAATGCTGCAGCGGCTGAATTGTGAGATAATTCGGTCGAGCGCCTCAGCTTGCCTCTCACTCGGCGAAGAGTACGAATGCCAATTTGAACTCAGAAGCGGTGGCGAGCAGGGCTGGTACACTCATATGTAATCTGGACGCTTGACTGAGGCTCGGAGACCGTAAAAAGCTGGAGCAAAACGCAGGTAGGATGGCAGCGAATTCGGCGCCAAACGACGCCGAGCGCGAAGGGCAAGGTGAAGACTAGCAAAACAACGAGCGGGTGCTATACTACATACAAGTACTCTGAAACGGCCAAGCGCGCTTTGCCATCCGCCTACTTCGACTGCGAGGAAGAAGAAGGCGCCGTTGAGTCAGCTTTCGTCCGTTGATCGATCGCCGCCGAGCTCGCCTTTCCAGACGAGGGCAGACTCACCGCTTCGATGATGAGCTCAATGTGACGATGACACTTCTTGAAGTGCTGGATCCTCCTCTCGAGCGGCTTGGTCGATTTGGAGGGGAATTCATCGGGGCAGAGGGGGCAGGAGCTCAAGCCGAGGAAGGAAGAGAGCGCCACGGCGACCGAGACTTTGACGAGAGCAACCTGTGAGAATCGACAGCGTGTCAGCGCAAACTGAAAAGAGAGCAAGATCTTCGCAGAGTGAAGCTCACATGTCCACCAAGCGCCGTCTCCAGGCTCCTCAACTGCTTACATCCCTCCTCAACCGTCAAAGTCTCTTTGCAAGCCTCGTGCATGGACAACGCCCTCTCGCTCGCGCCGGTCGAGGAGGAGGAGCCGAGAGAGCTACTTGAGGAACTCGTCGAGTGCGAAGCGCGAGTCCTGGAGGGAGTGCCGTCGAGAGTGTTGGTGTCGCGGGAGAGGGAGAGGGAGCCGAAGGAGGTGAGGGTCGAACCGGCGCCGGTAGTAGCGCGAGGGGTGCGATCGGAGTCCTCCGAATACTGTATGAGGGGTTGAAGTGCGTCAGTGTAGAGCAGGACGTCGAAGAAAAAGATCTCGGCGCACCTCGGTGACGTTGGTCAACGCGGGCTTCTTGTTCCTGCTCTTGAGCTGCGGTGGGTTGAGAAGGGGTATCAATTTACGAGTTTGTGTATGGAACCTTACGCAAAGAGCTCACCTTGGCCATCGTATCTCTCGCCTGAGTGCAAACAATCAGTCAATGCTCGGCGGAGGTTGTTGTGACAAACTTGAAAGGAAGGACCACTCACTTCTTGTTCGCGCTGTAGAAGCAGTGGAGAACTGTGTCAGTGATCACCGCTGCTTTTGGATACGTCTCTCGAGGCTCACCTGAGCCAACGCCGCCATCCTCTCCTCAATTGCTCTGTGAGCCGCTCGTCCCGTCTCGTTGGTGTCCTTGATGGGCGAGGGGTAGTGCTCATCACCTGGGATGAGCATCAAAGCCGGTCAGCTCGGACTTTAAGCTCCCTTTTACCGTGCTGCAGCAGCAAACGAGAGCAAACTCACCGGGCCTTGCTGTGACCAACGGCAAACCACCAAGGCGCCACTGGTTCCCGAACCGGGACCACTCTTGCTACTGCCACTGTTCTTGCTGCTGTTCGACTTGCTGCCTCCGAAGACGTGGGAAGCGAGGGAAGCGGTGGGCGTCGAGGGTGCGACGAGCGAGTTGGAGGAGGAGGCGGAGAGGGAAGAGAGCGAGTCGGAGGAGGCGGAGTTGGACCTCGAAGCAGAAGACGTAGCTTTGGTGGGGCTTGAACGAGTCGTGCGTTTGGACATGGCAAAATTGAGGAGACGAGCGAAAGGCAGGAGGGCAAGAGGCGAAAGCGCTCTTTGAGCTCGACTTGGGCTGCCAGCTGTCGACTTGGTCGAGGTGAGTCGAGTAGGGATGTCAGAAAAAGCTCAAGAGCTGTTCAAAAAGTCCCTTTGAGTCTTCGTCACCCTTTCTCGGCGACATCGGCGCTCAGCTCGGCGGTCGACCCCTCTCTCCCCTTCGCTGTTCTACTCTCCCTGCTCTTCTCGTTAAGTCGCCCTGCTTCTCGCTCAGAAGCCAGAAGAATTGACGTTTGAAGAAAGCTGGCGGGCTGGCTCCCGTCCAGGTAAGCTAGAAGGACAGGCTCGGCCTCGCCAAACCATCCTGTCCCCTTCCGCCGAACTTGCTCTTTCGGCTGTCTTCGCACCGGCTCACTTCGAGCGGAGACTGGTGGTCGCCGAGGGTAGCAGCTAGCTTCCGTTAGCCCTAAATCCGGCTCTGCCCTCCCCATTCCCGGCTTCTTGAATCGCTCTGCCTCGCGAGGAGCATCGCCGAACCCGTTCATCAAGCTTCAGCGCTCGGAGCCCGCTCATCCTCGAAGTGTACGGCCGATAGAAAGAAAGAGGTGATGTATCATATTCACTGCATCGGAAAGAGTTGTTGTTCTCGTGCTCCTAGCTCCTCACCTTCCACTCCGCGAAACGCAGTGTCCCTCGCCGAGCCGGGGAGGCATCGCCTGCCGCGCCGTCTTGCTGAGCCATCCTGCAGGACCGTAGGCCTTGGTTCGTCGCCCATGATTGCTAGGCGTCGGTGAGGAGGGAAGAAGCGGAAGGAGAGAACACTGGCTCGAGCCAGAGTCGAGGTGGTGAGCATTGAAACGATCTTCCGGAGGCTGCCGGTTACGAGGAGAGAGAGCGGCGATCTCTGAGAGGGGTAGCGTGAGGATGGCCTAGCTCGTCTTCTGTCGCGAGCCCGCCGGTACGGCCGCCTTCTCGAGCTTGACGGTCCAGCGGCAGGCGAGGGGGAGACAGAGGTTGGATGGGGAAGGAAGAGGGGTGCAGTGTCGAGGAAGCGAGTTGCAAGGGGAGAGGACGTGTCGGAAGAGTATCATTGAGGGTTAGGGTCGGTAGAGATGGCGAGACGAATAAGGTTCGATTCGAGCGTTTCCGAAGGCCAATAGCGGCGAAGCTCCTCTTCCCTCCCTCTCCCTCCATCGACTACCAGCTCTCCTTGCTCGCCTTCCATCGACCGAACCACTCTCTCGGTTCTGCCCCTCGCTCCCGCCTGCCTGCGGCTCTCCCTGACCGCCGGTGCTGGCGCCGAATCACATTTCCGCCAGCCTCAAGCCTCCCACCGCCCTCCTACGCGAATTGTCTCGAGCAGGCGCCATCGAATGCGATGCTTGGATGCGTCGGCCGACTTGGCGCAAGCTCAGCGGCCCCTCAAGTTGGCTCAAACCGTCGAAGAGGCTGAAGGAGCGTCTAAAGGACGCGTCCCGAGTCTTTGGAGGGGCGGATGAGGAGATGCGGACGTCCTTGAGCGTGCGTTGTCTGACGATGGAATTGGTTGGAGTGACGAAGTGAAGAGAAAGTGTGACTTTGAAGGAAGAGAAGAGGGTTCGGCGACGGTCGAGGTGGGCGCGGAGGGTCGAGCGGCGGTGTTGACGGGTGAAGGGTGAGCTTGAGCTGATGCGTCTACCACTGGAGGCCTTGTACTGCTTCTACAACTCGCTTGCTTCCTCGGACGAGAAGGGCTGAGCAGTCGGCGAGGGGTCAGCGCTCGAAGCTGCTGTGTGGGAGGACGAGCGTCAGCTCGGACAGACTGCAGGGGCTGTCATCGACTCACACATGCTCTAGTAAACCTTGATATCACTGCTCGTACGGCTTCAGCGTCTCGGGACCCATCTCGAGCTGGCGGGAGGGAGCGAGGGCGTTCAAAGCGGTCCAGCGCTGTAGTCTTTGGTCGCCTCCAAGGTGAGAGCATATCACGCTGTAGTTGAGCAGAGCTTCACTGATCCCTTCCACATCCCCAGCTGAAACACGCAGGAAGAAGACGAAGAGAGACCCCTCAGCGCTTCGACTCGAGCTTGAGCCCGTTCGACTCGCTCTCAGGCTTGGCTTCTGACCGTATCGCTGCTCGTCTTGCTTTCGCCTGGAAGAGCTCGTCTATACTACAGACTACTTGCATACAACCTCAGCTGTCACCCTCGCCCGTACCAACGCCTCCTCAACCTTCCTTACAGCGCTCCAAGAACGCCTTGAGCGCTTGTTCCCTCGCCTGATCTATCATCGAATCACCTACAGCTGTAGAGCTCAACTTTGCTCGCTCAAGTACAGCTGCGAGCTCGCTCCCACCTCTCCTCTCCTCCTATCCGCCTACAAGCTCGCCTCGATTCTCCAACCTCCGCACCCCTCGCTCGTCTGTTCAGCATGAAGGCGTCGGAGCCGACCGACCTCATCTCCTCCAAGGGAGAGCTCGTCAGACAGATCGGGCGCGACCTCGTTTCTCTCCGCTACTTCCTACCTTCCCTCATCGCCACCCTTCGCGGGTTGGAGCCCAACGACGTCCATGTCACTTGGCATCAGCGCTTTTTCGACACCGTCATGGCAGGGGTGGATGGGTGCCAGAACCATGATGTACTGCGCGAATCGTTGAGGATCTTGGCGACGATGCTGGCGTGGAAGGAGGAGGTAGAACCGCGCGTTGCTTCGCGCATAAAAGTGGGCTCGGCGATGATGGCCGACTTGCAAAGGGTGGAGAGGTTGAGGGAGACGATCCTGACGGCGTGCGAGCGCAAGGCCTTTGGATTTCGTGGGCAGATCGTAGCAGCGGCCATTCGACGCGGTTGGAGTCGCGGATCGAGGTCCGGCTTTGGTCGGTTTAAGTCTGCTTTGTGGGGCAAGGACGAGGCTGACTGGCTGCAAATTCGAGAAGCGGTGAGCTTTACTTGTTCACATCCTTCCCTCCTTTTGCTGACCTATAGCTTAACAGGACCACACTCTCCGCACTCAAGAAAGTCTCCTCCGTTCGGCCGAGCGCTCGCACGCCAATCTCTCGATCGCCAATTCGTCTTTCGCATCCTCCATCTACCCTTCTTCCCCCAAACAATCTCCGCTCACCGCTCTCCCCACCACTTACCCCAATTCTCCCCCCTCCGCTCCCACTCCTCCTTCGGACGTCAACGTCGTCTCGAGCCGCGCCTTCCCTCCTAGCGACTCGGGAAGCATCGACCTCGACGCTTCGCGCTCTAGTGGGGACATCTCGATGCTCAGTGCGATTAGTGAGGTTGAGAGCAAGAGCGCCACCGCGGGCGAGGGCGAGGGCGAGGGCGAGGGCGAGGGCGAGAGCGAGAGCGAGAGCTCGGCGGTCGAGTGGATCTCGGAGGCTGGTGCGGGAGAAGGAGCTGGTGTGGACAAGAGCAAGGACGTGTACAAGGAAAGTTGGCAGTCGAAGGAGATGTCAGTGCTCTTTTCTTCGACTCGCCGCATCGCTCTCAACGCTGACGCTCTTCAACTCGCACGCAGGATCCCGCCGAGCCGCTCTCTCCTTCTTCGCCCGACACTTCTTTCTCCTCCGACGTCCACAACTTGCCTCTCCCTCATTTCAGCATCATCAACCCTCCGCCCGTCACGCATCAATCCACCTCGCCCTTCACCTCCCCCACCTCGCCCTTCACCTCTCCCGCCTCTCGCTCGCTCGCTCTCAACCCGGGCATCGCCTCGCCCTCACCGTCGATCGTGTCGAGCGAAGGTGGCAATCTTGACGTGCCGTTTGAGGGTGATTTGAGCGTGGGAGAGGGCAGTGGGATTCTGAGTAGGAGAGCTGGAGACGGAGGGCGTCAGTTTGTCGGGGTTGGTGTCAGCGCGAGCGATGAGAGCGAGTACGAAGGCTCGGATGAAGCGGCGGGAAACGATCAAGTGCGCTTTTTCGGCTCTTCTCACCTTCCTTCGCGAGAAAGCAGCGCTGACCATCCTCACCCGCTCAACAGAGCTCGACGACGGAGGGCAACCACGCCGATTCTCCCGCTTTGGCTCCAGCCTCCTCGCAGCTCGAGGGAGCCGAGTACGACGACGAATCGATCCAGTTGGGTGGTCTGCAGCAACAGGTGAGCACGAAGAAGAAGTCCTTCGTTTCGTTGCCTGTCTGACGCTCTCTCCGCCGCAGAACGAGCCGAGGACACCTTCTCGCCCCGCGCGCCTCATGGCGCAGCCTCGCTTCTCCGTCGGAGGATCCACCATTGCGTCGGTCGGCTCGTCTCCCGTCGCTGGGAGCCCGTGTGTCGCCTTTGAAGCCGGTCCCATGGTGAGTAGGCACTCGGAGGCCTCTCTCCCCACCGCTCGCTCAGCCAGCTGACTTTGATGATCCCTCTGAACCCGCAGGACGACATTCTCTTCGGATTGTCCTTCCTCAACGACCGTTCGAGACTGGGATCCGTCCTCGAGCATCTTGACTCGAGTGCCGAGGATGATCTCCTCACTCTTCTTGTACGTCGCCCCGACTCGCCTCGCTTCTAGGGAGCGTTAGCTGACTTCCGGTCGTACTCGTAGATTGATCGCAAGCTAGCGAGGTCGGACAATCCTGATGTGGACGTCTTCAGCGTCGGCGAGATCACTTACGGCAGCGTGCGTGCTCTCTCGCCAGCTCTTCCTCTTTCGAAGGCGACGAGCTGATCGCTCTACCCCACAGATCGAGGATGCGGAGACCCAAGAGATCGTTGTCAACGAGATGGTGAGCTCAGTCGCTTTGAATCTGCCGCCCACCTTCGCCGAGACGGGCGCGCCGAATTGCTCACCAACTTCGTCCTTTTTCTCGCAGCTCGAGAACCCCGCCGGATCCCGCGTTCTCGTCAACAAGATTGTGAGCTTCAAGCCTTTTCAGTTGTTACTGCTTCTCGAGCGCTCACGATCGCCCTACCTCGATTGACGAGCAGCTGGACAACGTCAGCGCCATCTCGTCGCTCGTAGATCATCTTGTAAGTCTATTTTGCTCATCTTTCTCTCGAAGAGCTCCGCCATCTTTCAACACACAGGGCTGACCCTATCTTCCCAAAGTGGGTAGCCGATGCTGCGATCAACGGCAAACGGGTCCTCGCTATGTCGGGAGACGGCCTTCGCGGTCGTTCGGGCGATTTGAGCGAGACGTGGATCTCGGTGAGTGGTCACATATCGCTCTCCTCTCAGTTCTCCACCCCACTAAAACTCCGCTCTCCTGCAGACGACCGCACCTTCCCTCATCGCGGCGCTTCAAGACTCAGTGCGTTAGCGCTCTTCCGAACTTCCTCTGCTTCACGCGAGACGCTGCTCATTCTTCCTCTTTGTCCCGACTTGCAGACAGAGCTCGGACTCGTCCTCTTCCCCGACAGCAAAGTCAACGGCCACTTCATTGCCGCCGCCCTCTCCCTCATTCGCGCTCTCCGTTCCGGCTCCCCCATCAACTTTGATGAACCTTTCGATGCGGTCCCTCCCGACCCCGAGCTCTTTTATCAACTGAGCCTCGCCCTCTCCACCCTCCAACGAACCCCTCCCCTCCCCGTCGACTCGCCCGGCCAGTGCGCCGAGCTTCTCAAGCAAATCGCCGTCGTCTCAGCTCGTCTCAACGCGACTTCGGGCGGTAAATGCATCTCATCATTGCATCGCAAAGCTTGCGATGCCGTCCAATACGAAGTCTTTATCGCTCTGAGGCGTCTCGAGGGATGGAGGAGCTTGGCGTACTCGGTTTCCCTCGTTGGTGAGTTGCTCGAGATGGGCTCGCCGTTCGGAGTGGGAAAGGCGGACATGCCCGAGCACAGTGTACAGGACTATAGCGTCGCGGCGGCGGCAAAGGGTCTGGGCCAGATGGAGCTTTTGCACGCTTTGGGGAGCAAGCAGGAGGGGAGCAAGCAGGAGGGCAGCGAGGCTTTCGAAAATGGCCAAGCGAGCGACGGTGAGGAAGAGGGAGGGCAGTCAACCGCCTCACGCCACGACGACCACGCCGTCAACATCTCCGCCTCTCCCTCCTCCCTCCCGACTCCCAGGTCGCCTGCTTCCATCGAGCCCTCCATCCTCAACACCACCGCCACCTCGTCCGCCCCTACTCCGTTCCTCACCGACCAGCTCTCTGCAACCCCCCACCTCACCACCACCATTACCTCCTCTCCCTCGACCGCCGACCTTTCCAGCGCCGACGTCTCCGCCGCCGACCTCTCCACCGCCGGCCTTTGCTCGGCGGAGCCCTCCCCACTCCCCTCCTCTCCTCCGCTCGTCACCCTCCAGACTTTCGAGCAGATGGTCGCGGCGTACTCAGTGGACAGGGTGGTCAACATTCGTGGCATTTGGATGGAGCCGGAGGATGATCTGGCGGTCAGTGAGGAGGAGAAGATGGCGAGCGCCTTCGCCGAGGATGCCCTCAGGCGGACGCTCAACCAGGCTGTCAAAAACGGTCAGGAGGGGTTGGACGAGCTGTACGCTGAGCATCCAGATTATCTGCCGGGTGAGTAGCTTGTCCTTCGTCTTTGAACCACCCTCCGCCGCCTCATCGCTGACCCTTCTCCTTCCACAGATCTGCTGCGCTGCCTCGACCGCTACGAGGACGAGGGTGAGCTTGCTTTCGCACCACATCAGAGCTTGTGCTGACCTCGTCGTATTCTACAGCCGAGAAACCCACCTCCCTCATCCCTTCCACTCCGACCGGTCCCGACCTCCTCGCCGTCGCCGCCGAGACCGACACCGACTCACCTTTGTCGGATCAGCAGAAGGCCGAGAAGGTCTTCTCCTTCACCAAAACGATCAGGTCTGCTAGGCAGAAGTTCGGTGGAGTGTTTAGGAAGGCGGGAAAGAAGGGTTGAAGGACTGTGTGCTCGGAGGCTCACGACACCGTTCTCGACCG
>MWVB01000008.1:419443-458839 GCA_003054985.1 Leucosporidium scottii
TAGAAGAGAGAAGGAAAGACTCACAGCTCGCCGACCTCCTCACCCATGGTTCCTCCCAACCGCAGCACCACCGTCATCTCCCTTCCACTCCCTCGGACCTCGACGACGAAGATCTCCTGGATCATGACCTCCTGGAGGGATCGTCCTCCTCGTCCTCGTCGACTACCGCAACGACCAAGCAGCACTTGTTCTCCCTCCTTAGAACTACCAAGGCAGTGCTGAGGGATCGAGCGGCGAGGACGACGACGTTTGGGTTCCTCTTCTTGATCGATTCATTGCTCTATCTCGCGTGAGTTCTTCTCGCATCTCTCTTCTTCCAGCGCACGCCGAGCTGATTCCATTCGAACTGGCTTGCAAATGTTATACAGCTACGGTCCCGACCATTTCCTCCCCGCCTTCTGTTCCGAAACGGCCCTCTCCCCCCACAATCGTCCTTTCCTCTCTCCCTCCCTCTCCTCGGAAATCTCTCGCTCCCTCCAACGCGGCCAACGCTCCCCCTCCTCACCCTCGACCCATTACCCAGCCGAACAAATTGCCCCTCACGCCGCCCTCAAGTTTTGGTCCCTCCTCAACCCCGGCAACTCCAGTTCGGCAGTCCATCTCCTCGTGGAACCAGTGACGGCGGTGCAGTTATTTGATGTGGAGGGAACTTTAGCTGCGCCGGAGAGTTTGTTGCTCGGCGTTGCTTCTGGAGGGGGAGCGGGAGCGGGAGCGGGAGAAGGCATCGTGGAGCAAGGATGGTGGAGTCGTGTTGGGATGATCATACTTCCTATTGCGGGGACTATTGCCATTTTGTACCTCCTCCTCCTTTACCTCCTCAAGGATGCCGAGTTGCTTGAGGGGGAGAGGGAGAGGAAATTGAAGGAGAGGGAGGAGAGGAGGAAAGTGAGGGAGGGGGCTGGGGTTGAGGGGAGGAGGTTGGAGGCGGGGTGGAAGGGGGATGTTGAGCTTGTGGCGAGTGGGAGGGAGGCGATCGTTTGTTGGGCGGGGTTGGAGGATCGGGTCGTCCTTTGGCGCAAGGGCAAGAAGAGGGGGGCCCTCAGCACGACTTTTGACTCGCCTCCCCCCATCCCACTGGAAATCCCTCTTGCGGCGGATCCTCCCTCACTCACCCTCCTCGCTATGGACCCTGGTTCGAGGTTTTGTGCCACGGCGACGACGGCGGGGAGGATTCTCGTGTGGTCGTTGGAGAGGCAGTTGTTGATTGATTTTAGTCCGAGGGGGGAGGGAGAGGGGGAGGAGGTGACCACGTCGACCAAGATTGGGAGGCCGGTGGCCTTGTTTGCTGGGCCCGAGGGGGAGAGGGGAGCAGGAGTGATTGGACCGCCGAGTAGTCGAGGAGGGGCGTGAGGAGCCAAGAAGGAGGAAGCGAGGGTTTGCTCGGTCCATGCGAGTGGAGTGGTCGTCCTTTGGGATTGTGTCGCCTGTACCTCGACCGTCGTTTTCCGCCCGCCTCCTCCTCCTTCTGCCATCGCCGACGCCTCCCCTCCTTCTTCGCCCAACTCGGCTCCTCCTCCCCCTCCTTCGCCCGTACGACCCACCCCCAAGATCAAAACCACCGTCATCATCCCCTCGCCTCATCTCTCCCACTCTTCCACCCCTTCCTGGCCCATCTACGCTCGTCATTCCTCGAACGGTCGACTCGCTCTCTACCGCGCCAACGCCGCCGCGCCTCAGCGACTCTGGACCTCGATCTTTGATGAGCAGGTCACGAGTGAAGGAGATCCTATTACTGCGTTGGCGTGCGGGGAGGTCGAGTTGGGAGGAGCGGAAGGCTCAGCGGGAAGGAGAGGGATCCTCATCGTCGGTACGCTGGAAGGCGTCGTTTCGGTCTACTCGGTACCACTTTCCGGCGACTCCTCCTCTTCCTCTCCTTCGACTACATCGCCTCCCTCCTCCCGCCTAGCAACACTCGCCGACCTCTCCTCCCCCATTCGCCAACTTCGACTCGCCCCTACCACTCGACGCACCTCTTCGCCTACTTCCTCACCTTCCTCCTCCTCCTCGAACGGCGCCGAGAAATGTCCCACCTGCGCCCAACTCCTCCACGAAGGGTTCCTCGCCATCATCTCGAGCAAGGAGAGCCTGCAAGTCGTTCGAGTTTCGCTCGGCGGTGGAGGAGGAGCGGGAAGTGGCAAGGGATGTATGTGCCCGCCACGAGCGGTGGGTTCGGGAACTGGAGCTGGGGCAGGAGCGATGAGGCAGAGGTCCGAGAGTTTGGGATTGGGAGTGGCGAGGACTACGCCGAAGAAGGGGAGGAGGGCGAGTCATGGCAGGGTCGCGATGAATGGTGCTGCTGCTGCTGGGGGTGAGGATGGGAGTGGGAGTGAGAGTGGAGTGGGGAGGAAGGAGAGGGAGAGGGAGTCGAGCGAGGGAAGTCAGGCCACCCCGAATAGGACGCCGTTGAGGACGCCCGTGACGCCGACGTTCAAGATTGATCAACCCCCCGAGCCGCTCATCAACGATGATGCCTCCTCCATCGACAACTCACCGCTCCCTGATGTCTTCTCCGTCCCCCTCTTCGACACTTCCACCTCGGACGACTCGTTCCTCCCTTCCACCCTTCCATCTTCCACCGCCGACCAGCTCCAAATCCACGAGCTCTTCGGCACCTACACGGACGAACGAGGAGGATGGGAGCTCGTAGGCGATCGGATCGTCGGCGTTCGGAGGACGAAACGAGGGAGCTCTTTGCTTGCCGAGGCGGGCGGAGGAGGGAGAGGAGTCGGTCGATGGGAGATGTGGAGCTTCGAGCTGACGATGGGCGCGGTAATTGGGCAGAGCGAGTTGGAGAACCTCCTTCGGTTGGCTCCGACCGTCGGATCCGCCACCACTTCGGCCGACAATTCGCTGGATGATCCCACTTCCTCCTCCCTTCGTCGCCGTCATCAAGCCTCCGTGTCCTCCACCGCTACAACCACCTGCCGCCGTTTTCTCGAACCTCTCAACCCCTCCGTCCGTTTCCTACAAACCCCCAACCTCCCCTTCTCCCGCGCTCGACCTCTGGTCGCAGCTCTCGATTCCTCGGCCATCGCAGTAGGGTTGGGAAATCAGTTGGTACTGTTCTCATTGAGGCAGGCGGCGGGGAGAGGGGGAGGAGGATTGTTGGCGCTGCCGAGGACGAAGGGGAGGGGAGGCGGGGAGGGTAAGAAGGGGCTTTGAGCGACAGGGATGAGAAGCTCTTAAGGATTTGTTGTCTATATTAGAGCAGTACATATTCTTTTGTTTGGTGCTAGAATGATATGCTTGATTTTGTTCAGTGCAGTCCAAGTCGAGCGCGGCGAGCTGGAGAGAAGGATTCGGCGATTGAGAGGACAAGATCTGCAGGCGTGGATCAAGTCGGAGGGAAGGTTGGCGCGAAAGCGTCTCGCCAAGTGACCTGTGCTGTAGCTTTGTGAGCTTGAACTCGAGCGAGAAAGCTCTGAAGGAACCCATCACACTCGACCGAACTTCGCAGCCAGCGCCGAGCCTTGTGCCCGCTCTCATTTTCTCCTTCGCCTCCCATGAAAGCAGATACAGCTTCCTCTACTCGTGTTAATTTTCGCTGCAGCTCCCTTCCCGCTGGGTCGGGGTCTCCACGAAACGGGGGCCTGGGACTCACCCGACGCGTGCGAAGCGAAAGTATGCGCCGAGCGAGCAGCAACAGAGGCTACAAGATGCGGGAGCGACCGACAGGAATCTTGTGTAATGCAAACCAACGCCCTCAGGCTTGTCTGTACCCTTTCGCTGCCTTGTATGAGCCAGAAACCTTCGCGACGGGGAGGTCGACCGTTGAGGCAGCTTTGACCGAATTTGGAGAGGTACAGTTTCTGTTCACTCCCGTTACTCGTCAGTTCAGTACAGCTTCCGTTCACTGCTTTCTGTCCCCCTTTAACGCCCCTTGAGCCCTAGCCTCAACCCAAGGCTGCCGCCGTCTCCCCCCGCTCGAACCTCGCGACGACCTCCTCCTTTCTACTTCACGCTTTCGCCTTCAACTCGACCAACTGCAGCAGCCTCGTCTCGGCGCCGAGCACACACACCAGGCAATCCACGCCACCACACTCCTTTCATCGCCTGTACCTCACCGACACTCATTTCTCCTCCGCTCGCCAGGCTCAAACGCTGAGAGACGCGCTCGGATCCAAAGAATGCTCGGAGCACACGACTTGGATGCGCGATGGCTCAAGCTGCACAAGCGAGCTCCTACTAGTACAACTACACGTCGGCGCAGTGAGTCCCGTCCTGCACCTCTTCAGGCAGAGCTGAGCGCTGACCCTCGATCCGCCTCCCCGCGTCTCTCTAGCGACGAGCGCAACGGCCACCACGGCAGCACCAGTAGCAGCGACAACCAGCGCTACATCTTTCGGTCGCTCAGGTGCAGCTGATACTGCTACAGGAGCGGACCGGACAGTCGGTCAGTAGTCGCTCTCCTCCCGTCCTTGGAGCTCAACCGCCGGGCTAACACGCGCGCCCCTCTCGTTTCAGCCGCGACCACCCCTCCTACTGTCGCCGCGACCACATCCTCAGTACCTCAACGCTCCTTTGTCACCACCCTCGCCTCGGAAGACAGCAGCTACCATCCAAACGCCGCGGGCGCGACCTCGGCGCTGGTCGCGTGCGCCTCAGCTGCGAGCTCCTCTGCAGGAGGCTCGTCTTCAGCCGGCTCGAGTACCGGGACTGGCGCTCAACCTGTTTTGAGTCAAACCGCTTTCATTGGTATCATCGCCGGAGGAGGAGCGCTCGTTCTCATCCTCGTCGCCACGGTCGCCTGCTGCTGTTGGAAGAGGAAGAAGGCCAAGAAGGACGAGGCGCAGTGGTGGAAGTTGAATGAGAGTCAGGCTAGCGTTGGTGGAGCAGTCGGTGGAGCAACGGCGATGAGGAGCATAGGCAAGGAGACCGCGCCGAGCCGAGGTCTCGGAGGAGCGGCAGGAGCGGGAGGCGAGAAGGATTGGGACAGTCCGTTTGGGGATGAGAAGGTTGCTCCAGGACGACGATTCGACAGCAGCAGCAACCTCTCGGGCCATCACTCGTTCGCATCGAGGGAGGCGTCCAACCTCCAGTCGGCGAGGGCGGAACTCTTCGCTGCGCCCGTCAATCGCTCGGGCTCGCCCAACAGCCAGCATCGCCCTCAACAGCCGCAATCTCAGCACCAGCAGCCTCAACGCGGACCCAATCCCTTCCTCTCCCGCGACGACAGCTCCTTCTCCCTCCACTCGCAATACCCTCCTCCTCGCCTCTCGCCTTCGCCCGCTCCTTCCCAGGCCCACACCGAGCGCTCCCTTTACTCCCACCCATCCGCCTCCTCCACCGCCGTCCCTCTCCTCGGCAACACACCTTCTCGTCCTCCTCGCCCGAGCGAGGTCCCCAGCATCGCTGTGGCGCCCAAACCTTCTCACCGGCAAGAAGAGGAGCGCGCCGATCGTCGCGATACGCAGGACCGGAATCAGCAGCTTGAATCGCGCTTTCGCGAGGTCATGACGGGCGCTGTGGGGCGACCAAACTCGGACGCCGTGAGGGACGAGGAACTGGAGCAGAAGAAGAAGCGACAGAGCATGCTGAGGAGGAAGAAGGATACGTTGATGAACTTTACCGATGCGTACGGTCAGGCGGATGATAAGGGCGAGACGGATTGGGGTGAGTAGCGACGATGCTTCAAGCGAGAGGTCTCTGCTGACCTTTCTCCCTCCTTGACAGACCACACTCCTTCACCAGCGGTCGATACCGCGCTGATCCCTCCGCAGCGCTCTTCGTCGAAGCGAGCAGCTGGCCAGCGACTCCCCTCTCCTACCCCTCCCATGCCTACCGCGCCCAGCGACTCCTACTTCCCTCCTTCGTCGCCCGCCGAGTCGGCCTCCTTCCCTCCGCAATCTCGCTCCGCGTTCGCCGCCACCGAGAACCCTACGCGGCGCCAGCCTCGGTACAGCAGTCGGGTCGACTCCAAGCCGCTGCGAGAGCTTGAGGACATTCTCGACTCGTTCGCCGACGACCCTCGCAGGACAACTCAGCCTCCTCTACCGGCAGACGAGTCGAGTCTCAGGAGCAACTCGGTCCACTCGGCCATGTCCAACGCCTCGCCTTTGCATTACCCTCGAGCACCGGGGAGCGGAATGGTCGCCTCCTCTTCGTCCTCCTCCTCCCTCTTCGCACCCGGCGTCCCGTACGGCAACTACGCTCTCAACCATCATCACAACTCGTTCCACTCCTCGGCTGGCGACATTGGCAACACCAGTCCCGTCAAGTCTCGCTCGGGCGCTCCTCTCTCCTCTCCTCCACTTTCGACTCTCTCCTCCTCTGACGACCTCGCTGCCGACCACCCTCTCGCCGCGCCTTCAAGACACATCTTCAACCCCTCGACGTCGAGCTCCATGCTCTCTTCAGCCGACGAGGCGAGCAGCCCAGTGGTCGCGACGACTCAGATGGTCCGCAAGATTAGCATCAAGAAGGACAACGACGCTCCCGTTCGACTCACGAGGAACGCGTCTCTGCAGCATCATCAACAGCAGCAGCAGCAGTCCGGAGCTTCTCGGCCCACCAACTTTGCTACTCCCGCCGAGCGCGACCTCTACTCGCAAATGATGTTCGACGGATCGCCTCGGTCGAGCGACGGTGTACCTTCAGCCAGCAACTCTCCCACCACCACCCCTACCACACCTTCGTCCTTCTCCCCTCCCATCGGCGGTCAGCAACAGCGTCAGAAGGACCCGGTCGTCGTCGGCGATCAGCACGGCTTTGCTCCCCTCTCTTCCCACAACCTCGACGTGAGCTACCGCTCGGCTACGCTGAGCATTTATGGCCTCTACGACGATGATGACGCGCCTAACGACCTCAAGGGCTTGCCCAGTGAGTTGCTTCCCCCTTCTCGAGATGAGAGGCCCGAGCGCCGAGCTGACCGATGTCTCCTTCCTTTGCTACAGTGAGCGATCCTCGAGTCTCGCGCCATCTTTCGGGACTGTACCCTGCTCAAGCAGCGAGATAGACCCCCCAGCCCTCAGAGTCGCCCCCCCCCCTCATTCATTACTATTCGGACTTGATCTCCACTCTCCTTTCATCTGTATCTAATCATTCGGCGAGATGTAGCTAGCTTTGATCGCATTCTGTAACACGGCATCTTTCTGCATCCCATCAATTCTCGCTTCTCCATGCAAGCTTCCCGCTAGAGTTCGATCAGCGCTCAGCGCTCAGCTCTGTTTGACCTTCCCTCCTTCGCTTCCGACGTCTCCCTCTTCCGTTCGACTTTCGGCGCGCTCGTAGCATAGAACAGGTCGTCAGGCTCTGCTACAGGAGGATCATGGCCTCGTCCGGCGTTCTCAACGTCTTGGGCGTCCCCATCCCCCTGGGCGCCCTCTCCCTCATCACCCTTACGCTGCAGAACTCGGCTCTCACTATCGTTCTGCATTACGTAGGTCGCTTTGATCGCTATACCAAGCTGTAGCAGAGCTCTCCAGAGCTGACCTTTCGCTTTCTATCCATCTCTCGCCCTTTCTCGACACGCTGGCTCGTCTCATCTCGCAGTCGCGCATCTCTGTACCAGCCGACAAGATGTACTCGGCAGCGTCAGCAGTGCTATTGAACGAGTGCTTGAAGGGGACCATCTCCATCTCTATCGCCTTCTACAACACGCTCCTCGCGACACCAGGCTCAGGGTACGCGCCGCTCAGCCCAGAGGATAGGTCGGATGAGGAGAAGGCGGAGCGGCCGAAACGGTGGGATGAGCTCATGACGGCGTCGAGGGTCAAGAAGGCGGGCGCAAAGCTCAGGAAGGAGATCTTTAGGTGCGTAGGGAGCTTCGCTCGGGAGACGGGACGCGAACTCTACAGCTCACGCGTCCTTCACCTCTACAGCTCTGACTGCTGGAAGCTATCAATCCCGGCTTGCCTCTATGTTATTCAGAACAACGTGAGTGCTGCTGCACGAGCTCAAACCGCCGAGCAGAGCTGACCTTCGTTCGTGCGTGTCTGCAGCTCCAATTCGTCGCGGCCAGCAACCTCGATGTACCAACATTCCAGGTCACCTACGTGAGCATGAGGTCTCTATACGCCCTCTATAGTACTTCTGACCCTCGCTCGTCCCCGCAGAACCTCAAAATCCTCACGACGGCCCTCTTCTCCGTCGTCCTTCTTCGCAAGCGCCTCAC
Source organism: Leucosporidium scottii (assembly GCA_003054985.1). Taxonomy (NCBI): domain Eukaryota; kingdom Fungi; phylum Basidiomycota; class Microbotryomycetes; order Leucosporidiales; family Leucosporidiaceae; genus Leucosporidium; species Leucosporidium scottii. The sequence goes on from MWVB01000008.1 coordinate 427,557, forward strand.
GCCCAAAAAGTGGCTCGCCCTCTTCTTTCTCGCCGCTGGAGTCGGAGTCGTCCAGCTGCAGTCGAGCGCCGCTGCGGGATCGCACAAAGACGTGGCCGGCGCGCACCAGATGGAGAGGGCAAAGGGGCTGCTCGCCGTCGCCAGCGCCTGCATGACCAGTGGACTCGCCGGCGTCTACTTTGAGATGGTGCTCAAGGGTTCCAAGGCCGACCTCTGGATTCGCAACGTCCAACTCTCCTTCTTCTCCCTCCTCCCCGCCGCTGCGGCCGTCTTCCTCCCCGACCTATCCCTCTTCTCCTCCGCTGCTGCCTCGGCACCACCAGTCGAACGGCAACCCATCTTTGCGCACTTTGGAGTTTGGGCGTGGGCCGTCGTCATGATCCAGGTGCTCGGAGGACTCGTTACGGCGCTCGTGATCAAGTTCAGGTGCGCCGAGCTCGACCGAGGTTTGATCGAGGCTGAGGCTGACCTCCTTGACCCCAACAGCGACAACATCATGAAGGGATTTGCTACCTCTCTCGCCATCGTCCTCTCCTTCTGCGCCGGCATCATCCTCTTTGATTTCCAAGTCACCCTCTCCTTCCTCGTTGGCACCTGTATCGTCGTCGGCGCCACCTACCTCTACAACCAGCCCGACGCAGCAGAACGACGTGCTCGGTCCAACTCGTACTCGCTCGCTACCGTTTCTCCTTCCGCCTCCGGCTCGCCAAGACACTTCATCCCCGCCGTCCACGACAGCCCGGGCAGGCGCATCTACCCCAATCACTCGCATTCCTCCTCCCAAAGCGGCATCTCTTCTCACAGCGCGCTTCGCAATCAATCCTTCTCCGCCGTCACCGCCTCTCCACCAACCTACCGTCGGCCGTCGGGCGCGCCCTCAACCCTCGCCGGCTCGCAGACCCCAGACCACATCCTCGGCTTTTCGCAAGGCCTCGGGATCCTCGACGGCGCTGCACCGAGTAGTCGAGCGACGACGCCCAACGGCACCGTCATCGAGGGAGGGATCGCCATTCCCATGCTCAACGAGAAGCTCTCGGCGCAGCAGCATGGAGCGGGAGGACCAGTGGGGCCGGGAGGGGCGCCAATGCAGATCGAGACGTCGCCGTGGGTGCCGTACGGTCCAGGAGTGCCGTCGTTGGCGCAGAGGAGGGGGTTAAACGATAGCGATTATGAAAGCCCGCTGACGCCCTAGCGCGGTGTGGCCTTCTCGATTCGTTTCTTTGCATGGGTTGCTTCTCGGTTATAGATCATTATCTCTTCTCTCCATCCTCCCCGTCTTTGCTATACCCTTCCTCATTCTCCCTCTCCATCCTTCCCCTCTCTCGCTTGGTCGAGTACTTCTGCGTATCGCTGTCGATTTGTGCGGTAGAGGTGTGACGTTGCGATGCAGACGTGCATCAAAGTTGACGGGAAGACAGTGGAAACGAGCTCGGCGAAGGCTTCGGCGCTGCTTCTTTGCTCTTTTTGCGGTTCGAGAGGCTGAGCTGGTGCGCTTTAATCCATTCGAGTAACAGCTCATCACCACCGCATGCTCTCCTGCACGCGAGGTACCGCGAAACCTGCCCTTTGGCGGTGCGGCTTGCGGCGGCGCCGAGCTCGGCGACTAAGGTGAGTCGCTTGCGCTGAAGGCGAGGGAGAATCGCGCCCTGCTCGAGGCTAGCGCCGAGGGCTGACCGTCAATCTATAGGCTGATCCAGGAGGACCAAGGTATACACGAACAGTCTTCAATCAAACACACCAAACAGGACAAGCGCAACAACCCCTGTGTGACCTTCCTCTTCTTGTGCAAGTCGAAGGGTGAGCTCAAGCTTCGGCGTTTCGCTTGATGGAACATGGAACCTTGGCTGACCGTGTTCGCGTTGCAAAACAGAATCCAAGGGGAACATGCATCTCAACAAGAATCCCATCATTAGCGCCTCATATGGCAGCACTAACACCCTTAGCAGCGCCCCCCTCGGCAGCGGCACCATCCCCCCCGCTCACGATCCCACTTTGAGCTTTGGCAGCCTCGACCTCACCAACAATCAGACCAACACCGCCTCCAAACCTACCCCCATCCAGCTCAGGACCTACACTGACGACGAGCAGCTCGCCGTGGTCGCGCTTATGGAGATGCACGGCGGCGAAGGCGCTGAGGGTAGCTCGGCTGCTCTCTGAGGCGCTCAGCGGAAGAAGACAAAGGGAAAAGAGCGGGAAAAGGGGTGGACGGGCTGACAAAACTTCTTGGCAGCATCCTCATCATGGTTTGCGCCCCTGCGCCGAGTATCATTGGCAGCAACGTTATTGGACCTGAGCGTGTCGCGTATTCCCCCTTGCTTAGCTTTGTGTGCCTGGTTTCGTGCTTCTGATAGCTTTTTTCTTTCCTTGCTGGAGAAATCTTACCCCCATTGAGTGCAATGCACCATCATCTCGCTCATTCGCCTGTCGAGCGCAATTCGGCGAAGATGGCTTACGCTCGCTTAGAGGTCGGGCGAGCTCACGGGCCATCCCTTTCTCTTGCGACATCCTCATAATGTTTTTTGGCCTCTGTGAACGGCCGAGGGGTCTCTTTCGTATGTTGAAACCAGCGAGAGAGGAACTCGGAGATGGCTCATTTTCGGCGAGCGAGACTGGGGCGTGCTCGAGAGCTGTGGAAGGCTCGACAAACAGGCTCAAAGGCTCTCAACTCTCTCGGATCATCCTTCGCGCTCTCACTCCCTCGTCTGCCTCACTACACCTTGCTGCACAGACGAAGGAGAACCTCGGCGAACGAGCTCGGCGCCGGCTCGAAGCTCGAAGCTCGAACAAACAGGTCAATCTTCCACTTGCATCAAGTAGTGGCTGGTGTAGATATCAAGTACAGCATCTAGAACCGATACCGCACGCTATTCGGCTTCTTCTCGCCCCTCCCCACTCGGCTCTCTCCCTCCTCGCCGCCAAGAATCCCCTCCAACCCCGCCTCTCTCTCCCTTTCCCGCTCCTCGTCCCGCTCATCCCTCTCCCTACTCAACTTCTCCGCCTCTCTCATCCCCTCAACCCCACCGACCCACCGCGACGCCTCGGCCAACGCCTTTGCTCGTTTCGGATCGAGATCCTCGCCTTCCTCGACGTCGAGGGCGTGGGAGGAGCGTTTCCTGTTGCTGTTGCTGCTCGGTGGACGAGAGGTGGGAGGAGCTAGTTCCCGCAAGCGAATCTTGACCCTCGTCAGATCTTCGACGCCTTTGATTCCCAGTCCTGCTCCCTCGGGCGATCCTCCCTTCCCTCCCACCGCTCCACCTCCAAGCCATCCCGCCCATCCCAAGCTCAAGCTAGCCGGTACGCCCGTCTGTAGTAGGTGCTTCTCCCGGTCTCGTGCTGAGCTGCTGGTTGAGGAGGAGGAGTTGTTGAGGGGACCGCCTTCGGAGGGAGAGGCGAGCGAGAGAGGGGAGGGACCGGAGAAGGAGGGCGAGGGGCCAGAGAGGTTGGTGGAGGTTGAAGCGGTGGGAGCGGGAGGACAAAGGAGGATGAGAAGGTCAAGGAGGGAGTGGCAGATTTCTGCGAGCGCGAGGAAGAACGAGAAGGGTCAGCGGTTGCTCGAACAAGGAAGGGGCGGAGAGTTCAGAACTGGAGAAGCGCCAAACTCACCTTGTACATCCTCTACCCTCGTCTCGCACTCTTCCACCCACCCCTCCATCAACTCCCATTTCTCTCCCTCCGCCGGCGCCACCTGCCACCCTTCCCACTCCTTGCAACCCCTCCACAAAAAGCTCGCCAAATACACGCACGCAAGCGCACAAGTATGTGGCGGGTACGCGAGGGGCATGATCGTCCTCTGCAGATCAATAGCGAGGAGATGAGCGAGGTAGGTGAAGGGCTTGATTTCGGCGGGTGGAAGGGCGCTTGGTGGTGGTGGAGAGGTTGGGGTGAAGGAAGTGGGGAAGAGAAGGCGGGAGATGCGGAAGACGTAGGTGAAGATGTCGCGGCCTTGGGGTGAGGAGCCGGAGGAGGAGCCTGAGGCTGACGCAGCGGAGAGGGCGGCGGAGAGCGAGGCGGAGAGTGATGAGGTGCTGGATGAAGTGAGGGAGCGGTGGAGGTTGAAGTTGAAGCAGATGGTTTGGAGGAGGAGCCGTTCGATGGCGATGAGGTTTGGTCGGTGGGCTTCTTGGGCCTGTCAAGAGAGATGGGAGGTCAGCGCCGAAGCTCGCTCTAGGGGCGGAGGAGAGCAACTCACCGCCACATCGCCCTCTCCTACTCCCGTCCCTCCCTCCAGTAGATTCAATACCTGCCAGCCGGCAATCTGAATCTCTCGCAGCTTCTTGAGCGTGTCCTCGAGCTTCGATGCGACGAGGAGAGCCGAGAGGGAGACGTCCTGTTCGAGGTGGAGGAAGGATGTCAGCCATGGGCGCTGCCAGCTGATTTATGAGCTGACGAGGGAAGATGACAATGTCCCGACTTCTCTGCGCCACGCCGCCCGCTGGCCCCTCGAGCAGGGAACAGCGATCGCGAAAGCCGAGCCAGCATCCTCTTTCAGGTGGCCCGAAGCAAGCCGCCGGGACAGATCGACAAGATGGCAGACAGGACCGCAGAGCATCGTTCCGCGACTATCATCAGACTCCCCTACTTCTCCTGCGAGCAGCAAGCGAGCTCTGCAGAGCCGTCGAATCGTGCTCCCCCCTCATTGCGCCGCGAGCGCCCGCTCGCGACGACTGTCTGTGGGTCATGCGGAGAGGTGAGAGCTGATCAACCATCCGCGTCATCGAAGCCTGCCCCACCTCGTCGAGGTGCAGAAGAGCTCGAAGGGGAGTCGAGTCAGCCTCCCGCTCGGCGCCGAGATCGAATCGCGCTCCCTCGCATCGTGTCGAATCGAGCCGTTAAGCATGGCACGATCCAGTGAGGAGAAGAAAGCAAGCGGCGAACCTTATCAGACTCGTCAACAGATCTCCCGGAGAGCGTTGACCAGCTCCGAGAAGCGATGTCGGCCCGCTCCTGCTCGCAGCTCGGCGAGGCGATAGCGAGCAAAGCCAAGTTCAGAACGTGAGGCGACCAGGGAAACCCACGAGATCATCGATCGAAGCCTGTTTGCACCTTTATGAGGCGCACACGGGCTTCGCAAGCGGTGTCTCTGAGCCCCCTCCGCCGAGCCGAGCAGCCCTCCGCTGAGGGGTACGCCACGGTGCACGATACCGCCAGTGGAGAGCGAGAGTGTGACTAGATAAGAGAGGCACTCTGCGTCCCACGGACGAGCAAAGCGAGCTCTGCAGGTGAGCGCCACCTCGCTCTCATCCTCCCTCGCGATTTCCGAGGTGCCGAGCCGGTGGAGCTCTAGGCTGAGGTGCTGGTCTTCGACCTCTGAGGCGGGGAGGGGGTTGTGGTAGACTACATTTATCAGACTCCGCCGCACCTTCACAAGGCGCAGAGCAAGACTGCAAGGCCACTCGAGTCCCCTCGCAACCATCGACGCGGTGTAGCATTCTCGACCCAACCGCGATGCAACCTTGTGCTCCACAGCAAACGAGAGTGCACACCTTTTCCAGATCCAATGAAGCGGACCCCGCGCCTCATGTACGAGGTGCAGAGCAGCTCCGCAAGAGTGGAGCGCACCATCCTCTCCTGCGCGCCAAGAGCCCCGCTAACGGTCACCAGAGCGACCCCAGGAGATCGAGACAGTAGTGCAGTCCTGCAGCAGACTCCACTGTAGCTCGACGAGGTACAGAGGGAGGTCTGCGCCGAATCGTGCAGCCTCCCCCCGTTTGGACTAGAGCCAAGGCTCGGTCTCTCCGACAATGAAGAGCAGGCGGATCGAAGAGGAACGAACACAGATTGCTGCGAACCTCTGCGGAGGTGCAGGGCCCGATCCGTGACGCTCGTCGAGCGCGCCTTCCCGCTTCTCAACGCCGAGAGAGCAGCAGCCTCAGTTCTCCTGAGGAATACCTCCCGCTTCGCCAGGGGAAGCAACAACTCGACCTGATCAGCAGAGCGTCCTCACCCAAATCGAGGGGTAGGAGACCTCCGCGAAAGGGTTGAGAAGCGCGCCGCCGCCGCCGCTGCGAGAGGTCGCCGCTAGAGGTGCCAACCTGCAGAATTGGAGCTCGCGAGCGGCGAAGGGTCATGCTGAAGATCAAGCACAGTCTCCCCGCATCTCCAGAGATGGAAGAGAGCCAGCGCGACGAGCTCTCTCGCAACCTCCCAGCTCCTTCCCCAGCTACTGGCGCCCAATCCAGCTCAACCCAGCAGCCTTACCAGCAGCCAGCCCTTGCCTGTACTGCAACTCACATGATACGGGTAGTCCTTGAGCGGGTAATGCAGGTGAAAGCGGTGGTAGAGCTGCTGAGCCGTTGCGATGGTCCTTCGAGGGCAATTGTCGGTTCGGCGCAGATGATGAGCTACAACTTGCGCAGAGCGGAAGCAGAGGCTGGAATGTACATACAATCCTAATCTACTTCCTACTCGTTCAATATACCCATAAGCCAATTGCCTCCAGCCCTCGACCGTAGCTTCGCTGAGCTCCTTGCGCTGTCCATTGGAATCTCGTAGAGGAGCGGTAGAGCGGGAGGAATGAGCTGCAGATTGTAGGCGAATCAAATGCTGTAGAGTTGTAGGTGGGTAGTAAGGGCGGAAGGAGCGAGTTGTTGAGAGTGAGCTGTAAGGCTGTTGCTGAGAGGTGCTGCTGAGAGGGCGAGAAGGAGGGTAGGCGGCCATTTCCAAGTTGTAGGACGGTAGAGCTGTAGCCTTGTAATTCGAGGCGAGGCGGGTTGAAACGAGTGAGAGCAGTCAGACGTAAGAGCTCAACCCTGTCCCGACGCGTCTCCCTCTCTCTTCTACGGCTCGCCTGCTCTGAGAGATCTGTAGGACAGCATGTCGGATCATTCCAGGGCCATCATCGGCAGTCTATTCTCTCCTCCACCAGGTACTAATGCACAACGTGAGTCTCTCTCTCTCTGCTCGACTACAGCTCTTCCAACTCTCCCCCACTAACTGACGCCCCTCGCTCGGCTCAATCTACTCGGCTACAGCTCAAGAGTCCTTCATCGCCTACGTACAGACATTTGAATCCCAACCTGATACACCACAGCGTAAAGCTCGCTTCTTGATCCTCGCCGGTACGCTTCCGCTCCCTCTCGCCTGCCTGCTCGCGCTCAGCGCCCAAACACGCACGAGCTCAGCTTCGGTTCTCGATTCCATACAGCGGCAAGGGATGGTCGCTTGAAGCTACATAAAGCTAAACAGAATGGCAACGGCACCTTCTCCATTGGCAAGACGTGGGCGCTGGAGGAGCTCAGGACGGTAGAGGTCGTCAAGGTGGGTGCTAGCCATGCTGACTGGGAGGGAAAGGGGCGGACGGAGAGTAGCGTGGGGTAGCAGAGGATATGGTGCTGTACACCCTCCGCCCGCCGCTTCCCTCTAGGGCCTTCCCTCGCCCTTCTCTCTTTCGTCGCGCGCCGCTCGGGGTCCCTTCGTTCGCTAAGCTGACCTCCTTGCCCTCTCTTCATTCTCATCCTCGCGACCCTATTGCACCTTCCTAAACACTATGATCCCACAGCCCCTCGAATTCCTCCTCCAAATCACGACCAAATCCTACCGCTACGAAACCGAGCTTCCCACCTCCCTTCAAGCCGCTTTTCTCGTCACCGTTGTCAGATGCTGGAGGAGGTACATGGCTGGTCCGTCTCTTTCTACTCTCTCTCGCATTCTGCCACGCTGACACGCCTGCGACCACAGGACGAGGCCAGCCCGACCTCACCTTAATTGGCTTCTCGGTCGACTCGCCCACCCCCGGTCGAGACACCCAATCCCAATCACAACCTCAATCATCTTCTTCTCGCCCTTCCACCTCTTCATCTCGCCCCCAAGCACCTCACGCCCCTCCATCTTCCTCCGGCGTTCCCCCTCCCGGCCGACCGCCCGCCTCCTCGTCGCGACAACCTCCATCATCCCAGCCTCACCAACCTCCACCTCAACAGCAACCAGCTCCCCGCGATCGAGCCCCACCCCAAGAGCGAGATCAACAACGCCCCTCCGTCACCTCTCAATACTCGGTCGCCCCTCCCAGCGGCAGCAGCGGCGAAGGTCGAAAACCCTCCACCTCTTCTTCCTCAACAGCAGCAGCGACTTCCCCACCAACAGCTCCTCCCGTTTCTTCAGGTCCAGGACCGAGGGATCGACCCCGACCGACGAGCGGCGTAGGAGGGGGTTGGAGGAAAGGGTCTACTGAGGCTTCTTCTGGTGGTGCGAGGCCGGGGAACGGGAGGCAGGGATCCAGTAGTGAGGGACCGACGGGGTTGGGGATTGGGATCTCCACTTCGGCTGTTGCTGGAGTGGTAGGCGACCGAACGCCTTCGAGGGAGAGGAGAGGGGCTGCTGCTGAACCTCCTGCTCCTAGCGCGGTGGTAGCTACGGGTAACCCGGCAGGGAATGACGAGGTCTTGTCTAATGTGGAGGAGATGCTCGAGGGGTTTGAGTGGAGGGGAGGGGGTGCGGGAGGTGCAGGTGCAGGTGCAGGTGGTGGCGGTGGAGGAGGGACGGGAGGTAAGGGTAAGGCGGATGAGATTGAGAAGAGGTTGGTCGGCGAGTTGAAGGCTTTGGAGGCGGTGAGTTGGTTCCTTCTGGGCTGGGGGGGTTGAGCGAGCGCCGGGCTGATCTTCCTCTTTCTTTCTCTTTTCTCTCGCGACAGGCTTCCATCCACGCTATCATGGAATCCGACGACCGAGTTACTGGAGTCATCAAGCTGTTGGATGATGGATTGGCTGAGCTGGAACGGCTGGAGCAGATGGTAGGAGTTTATCGGACGGGTTTGAGCGTGAGTTTCGAGCCGAGCGAGGAGGACCGAGCCGAGCTCGGAACGCTGACTGACTCTCTTCCACTACTTCTTCGCTCTCTTCCTCATCCCTCCTCCATCCTCACGTCTTCCCATCTTCCCTCCCCCTTCCTTCCCTCTCCTCCGTCGCTCGCCCGCCCCAATAGCTCATGACGGACGACATCGCGCACATCGAATCCCAGAACCGAGGACTACAAGTGCAGACGAGTAATCAGAGGAGCTTGCTGAGCGAGCTGGAGAGATTAATGGTGAGTTTCGAGCTCACCTCTCCAGGCAAGGAGGAAGAGAAATCGCTCGACTGACGCCCCGTGCCTTCCACCAGTCCACCATTCACATCCCCCCCTCCTCTCTCACCGCCCTCTCGCAAGAATCGCTCGAGAATCCCGCCGGCATCGAACGACTGGAGAAGGCCGCCGTCTCGCTCTACAAGGCGCTTCTTTCGACAAGGGACACGGCCGTGGGAGATATGGCCGCTGCTAGTGAGAGGGTCGAGGAGTACAGGAGTAGCGCCGCTAGCTTCTGCAAGAGGGTGGCGGATTTCTTGGGCGTGATGTTTAGGTTCCAGGTGAGTTTGTCATCGCTTTCCCTCCTCCCTCGCCGCCGAGTCGCTGACACGTCCTTCTTCTCCTCGCCTCCCCTCCTTTCGCCCTCGCCGACGCTACACAAAGGTCGACCAAATCCTCAACCCCGACTCCAAGTCGTCCAGCGTCAAACCGGCCTCGGGCAAGAAGACCTCCCTCCCCTCCCACGATGCGATGGAGGACTTCCTCGGTCGGTACTGCGGGTTGATGCTCTTTGTCAAGGAGATTGATGAGAAGAGGTATCAGCTCATCTGCACGGTACGTCCCCACCTCTTCTCTCCTGTTTATCCTTGCTCGAAAGCGAGAGCCGAGCCGAAAGAGCGCCGACTGACCTCGCTCGCTCGTCAAAAGGCCTACTTTACGACAATGAGCGACCTCCACCGTACCGAGATCCAACAGCTCATGTCGACCCTACGAGGCCAGATCAAGAAGACCTCGGAGGATGAGTTGGAAGCTAGTGAGGACACATCGCCTGCTCTTCGCGATCCGAACAGAAGCTGACCTGTTGATCTACGAACAGACTTCTCAACCAAGGAGTCGCCGACGCTGAGGCAGCAATCGATGAGGAGGGCGGGAACGCTCGTGCGAAGCCCGATGGAGGGAGGAGCCAAGAAGGACAACAAGGATGGCAAGCTGACGGGTAGCGAGGTTCGTCCTTCTTGCTCGTCTCGATCGTTTTGAAGAATGATCGGCTGAACCCCTCTCCCTCCACAGGCCTTCGGACTCGCCCTTTCGCAAATCTCTCCGCACCTCATCCGCGAACAAGGCTTCATCTCCGATTTCCTTCATATCAACCCTCTCGACGCCTCCATCACTTTCGCTGACTACATGGTCCTCGAGACTTTCTTCCGCCGAGGGGCCATGACCTACCTCACGGCGCAGCAGAACAAGCTCAAGGATATTCGGAGCGCCATGGAGACGGTGTTTGGGTGGTTGGAGGCCGAGTTGAAGGATTGGATCGAGGGAGTGTTGGGGAGGGATTCGATGTGAGTTGCTACTTCGTCTCTGCCTTCGCTCGTGGGAGAAGCTGACCTCGGCGCTGCTCGACAGGCAAATCGTTGGCATCCTCGCCGCTCTCGATCGCTTCATTCTTCAAGGTCAAGAGCAGGGCAACGATTTCCTTATGCGTACGCTGCAGAAGCAGTACTCGCGGAGCATCACTGCGCTGGAAAGGGCTTGCGTACGTCGTGGCTTTCTCGTCTCCTTCTCGGCGCAAGCTGACCACCTTTGACAACACCGAGCAGAAGGAGCAAATCAAGAGCATTGAGCAGACCAAGCTTACTCTCAAGAAGCGCAAGGGCGTCGTCCCCTTCGTTCGAGTCTTCCCCGTCCATCGCCTTCCCTTTTTCCTAGGCTCTCGCTTTTGCTGACCTCTCCTCTTTCGTCCACAGCTCTTTGTCGGTCGCGTGGAGAACCAACTCGAAGGCGCCGACGACCTCAACATCCGCAAAGTCATCAATTCGAACTACGAGAGGATCGTCTCGACCATGTTCGACTGCCTGCAGCAGATGGCAAAGATGGATGGCGAGGGACAAGGTCAAGGTGGCGAGGGCAAGGATCAGCTCAACTACCACGTCATTCTCATCGGTCAGTCATCCCGGCCATCGTAAAAAGGAGGGCCGGGAGATGAGGAAGCTGACCCTCTCCCCGCCGAGTAGAGAACATGCACCACATTATCGCCGTCTTCTCCAAGCAGAAGGTTCCGGCACTCGTCACCTTTGTTGCACAAGCTCGCGAGAAGTACACGCAGAACTTGGACGCCTACATCCGCCTCATCCTCCGTCGTCCTCTCTCTCGAGTGCTCGTGCGTCTCATCACCCTCTGCCCCTCTGCTCACCCAAACACTGCTGACCTCTCTTCCTACCAACAGGACTACTTTCAAGGCCTCGAGCAACTCCTCCGCACGACCCCACCAACCGAAGTCTCGCTCCACTCGGCCTACACCAAATCGGCTCTGCGGCGCACCCTGTCCGACCTGCGCGCTAAAGATCTTCGCAAAGCAGTGGACGCGCTGTACAAGCGTGTTGATAAGCACTTTGGCGACGCCTCGGTTACAAATCCGAGTGCCGAGCATGTTGTCGTGCTCAAGGCGGTTTGGACGGCTTGCGAGGACGAGATGCAGAGGTTGACGAGTGCCTGGAGGGGACTGATCGAGAAGTGCTACCCCGTGCGACCTTGTTCCTCATCTCTCGTCGCTTACAACCGCTGACCTTCCCTTCTCTCTTCGCCGAGCAGGACGACAAGGTCGGCCTCGAGTTCGGGCGAGACGAGGTGCACGACTACTTTGTGAAGGCGCAGATGCCCTGAGCGGGAGGGAGTCATAAATGTAGAGCTGTTTCGTCCTGTATATTAGCTTCGCAGCGTCGTCGTCTTTCTTCGTCGCGCCCGGTGCTCGGTGCCCGGTGCCCGGTGCCCGGTGCTCGGCGCTCGCTGGCTCGCTGGCTCGTTCTCTGCCTCGGCTCTCGACCTGCTTCTCTGCAGACAGTGCTGGTACAAGCTGCTGACAGCCTGAGAGCAACAGTCGACGGCTCGGGTTCATCTCTTTGAGAGCGAGGACGACAGGCGAAGAAAGGGAGTATGTCATTGGACGACACTGGAGTTGCTGGGAACAAATGAGGGCAGAGCGAGCGATTGCTACAGAGCAGCAGTGTGAAGCTACGGCCCATCCTGTGCGAGTCGACACCAGCGAGCGATTTGGCGGAGGGAAAGAGCAGCAGCTGTTGCTCCTTTCCTTCGTCTGCCCTGCTTGTGTCTCCTCTTCGCTTCCCGACTGCCTGTACAGCTCCTACGACCCTACATCGCCTTTCTACAGCCCTCTGTCGCCCACCAAGATGGTTCACTCGCCTGCTCGAGGCCTCAATCTTCAAACGCTCCTCGAGCATGCACCCTTGGACTCGCGGCCGCTAAATGTCGTCGAGCACTACAAGAAGCTGCTGGACGAGGACGATGTACGTCTCTCCCTGTACCTACTGAGCTACAGAGGGTTCTCTAGCGCACAACAAGGCAGGCTGACTCGAGCGCGTCGCTTCGCAGAGCCTGAGCATGCCCATCGCTGCCGTCGAGACATTGGCCGAGCTCATCGCACACTCGGATTCGACTACCACCACCACCGAGCTCTTCACCCTCCTCCGTACCGCTTCCTCGGAGCTCGCCAGCGCGTCCTTCAATCCCATCTCCCTCATCTCCGGCACCAGCCTCTTTGTACGTCCTCGAAGGCCCACAAAAAGTCGAACGATAGCTCACCTACCTATCGTTACAGCTCCGCTTCCTCACCCTGCAACGGCCACCACCAGACATGTCGTTCGCTGCCTTCAAGGGGGAGCTGGTGAGTCGGCGACGAGCTGTCTCTTCGGCGCTACTATTGGGGCTCACCTTGCCTCTACTACAGATCGAACGAGCGCGAGAGTTTGTCACTGGAAGCGGGCGCTGTCGCGAGCTCATTGCGGAAAACATGAACGACTTCATCGTCGACGGCAGCGTAAGTGGGCGGTTCGGCTTCGGGAAGTGAGGCGAAGTCGGAAGAGAAGCTAACTATTCTATGACTCGCTAGACTATCCTCGTTCATAGCTACAGTGTATGGCTCCAACCCGACCATGGCTCTCCTCGCCGCCTGATGTTCGCTGACCTCTGCCAACCTCTTCTCTCCGACAGCGAGTCGTCGTTCAAGCTCTGCTGTATGCTGCCAAGCAAAAGAAGCGCTTCCAGGTCTACGTGACCGAATCGAGGCCTGTAAGGGTCTCACTCAGCGGCCTCTCCTCGAAACTCCGTCTACTGAGACTGACCCCCTTCGCTCGCTGGCAGTTCGGACTTGGGCTCAAAACTCAAGCCATCCTCACTGAGGCCGGGATCCCTACCAACGTCGTCCTGGACAGCGCCGTCTGCTACATCATGCCCAAATGCGACCTCGCCATCGTTGGTGCGGAAGCCGTTTGCGAGTCGGGAGGGTTGGTCAACTTCGTGAGCTCCTTCCCACCGCAGCCCGAATCGAGCAGCCGTCGAAGCGTGGAGCTGACTCGCAACTTCTTGGCCACACCACCAGATCGGAGGGTACTCCATGGCCATTGCCGCCAAAGCGATGGGGAAGCCTTTCTATGGTGAGCTTACCGTCAGCGGGCGAGCGGCGCTCGGCGAGGGAGACCAAGTTCCTGACCCTCTTTCTCTCCGTGGCAGCTCTCGCGGAGTCGTTCAAGTTCACGAGGCTCTTCGTGCGTCCTCTGATGCTAGGATATCTGTACCTCATCCCGCTTCCTGACCCTTGTCACTTGTTCGACCAGCCACTCTCCCAATACGACCTCCCCTCTTCACTGGCCTCTCCTCCCCTCTCCTTCTCTCCTCCCACGAGCTCGCCGGCAAAGTCGACCATCCCGGCGACACCATCTCGGCCCATGATTGACAGCGGGATGCCTACACCACTGGAGATGACCGAGGAAACCCTTGCGAAACAGCCCCTTCTCGACTATACGACCCCCGAGCTCGTGAGTGCCCGCTCTCCGAGATCGGGCCCTCTTCCCTCGTTTTTGTCGTGGGCTAACGCGTTGTGGTCTACACCCGTAGATCACCCTCATCCTGAGCGATGTGGGAGCGCTGACTCCGTCGGTGAGTTTGCTCTCTCGAGCCCAGCCTCTCGGCGGGAAGCTCTGCTGACCTGATCTCCAACAACAGGGCGTGGTGGATGTCTTGTTGCAGATATATCAAGCCCAGTAGGTTCCGTGGATTTGGACATAAGCAGCGATTCTCTGCAATAAGAGTGTCTCAGCTATTCGCCTCGACCAACCCTCCTGACCCTCCTCGCTCCATCCGAACATTCGAAAAGCCCAAGGTTTTGTCTCGTCCTAATGGCAATTCCGAGGCCAACCCAGGCTGCCGAGCAAGGTGCGCTCGGCGCTCAGAGACACTTTCCTCGACGAGCGATCGCTTGTCCTAATCCGGCGATCTCGTCAAAGTGGAGTCCTCCTCGTCGGACCTCCAAGGCTGAGGGGCAGTCGGCAGTCGGTCGGTCGGCTTGGGCGACGACGAAGGTACGGTATTAGAGCTTAACTTTCATGGCAGCACTTGAGCCAAACTGCGGCGTTCATAGAGCTTTGCGCTTCCTGGCGAGGAAGAGAGGGTTCGGCGAGCTCCACGCCAGATGCCTGGCCTTCATTACACGAAGGCTCGCTCTCCGCCCATCAAGAACCCAGAGGGTGGCCATCGCCTCTCTTTCTCCTTCACTACACTCGTCTGCCTCTCGAGCTCTTCACCGCCGCCGCCGCTCGTCTTCGTTCCCTCTTCCCGACTCCAGCATCTTCAAGCGCCTTTCCGCCCCGATGGAGTCCTTCACTACTCCCGCCATGAACCGTCGTCATCCTGCCTCTCTCCTTCCCAAATTCATGCACGACCCTGCTCTGCTCGAGCTCGTTCGCAGCCCCGTCACGCCCGAGATGATCTGTAAGTCTATAGAAGCTGCTTCCCGGCCTCGGGTCCGATGCGGAGCTGACTTTGCGTCTTTCCCCATCCTTTCCCCACAGCTTACATCGCGGCTAAGACGACCGAGGTTATCCAGATCTCGCCCGCAACGATTCCCCCTTCGCCTCCTGCTACTCCTACTCGCACCAAGTTTCCCGCTTTGGAGCCCGAGATCCCCTCACTGGAAGCCTTCATCACCGTCCTATGCCACAAGTCGAACGTCCAGGTCCCCACCCTTCTCTGCACCCTCGTCTACCTCGAGCGCCTGCGCACTCGCCTCCCCAAGGTTGCGCACGGAATGGAGTCCACTCGCCACCGCGTGTTCCTTGCATCTTTGATCATCACTGCCAAGTACTTGAACGGTGCGCTACATTTCTCCACCTCTGTAGCGACCTCGAGAACCTTCGGCTGACTCTTCCTCCTTCCCTCAGACTCGTCGCCCAAGAACAAGCACTGGCGCAACTACGCCACCATCTTCCCTCTCCAGGAGGTTGGTCTCATGGAGCGTCAGCTTCTCTTCCTTCTCGACTTTGACCTCCGCACCGACGAAGCTGGTGAGTTTCGGCGCTCCGCTCGGTCGAGCCTTCTCGTCCCTTTTGCGCAGCTCGCTGACTGTCCACTTCACCACAGAGCTTCTCCAGCACTTCAAGCCCTTCCTTCGCGAGTCGGTGGCCTCCACCTCCACCCTGCACGTCCGCGCCGAGATTCACACTCCCAAGACCCCCTCCTCGCCCTCAACCATCGTCGACTCCCTCCCTTCCCCTCAGTCGCCCGCTCTTCGTCGTCCTTCTCGCAACCCTATCCAGCTCGCTCCTCCACCAGTCGCCTCGCAACGCCGCCGTGGCTCTGCCCTCAGCATGTCTAGCCGAGGATCCGAGGTCAGCCCGACCGAGAGCGATACCTCCGCCTCCTCTTGCTCCCCCATCACTCCCGCCGACGAGCTCTCTTCATACCCTGGAATTCCCGTCTCATACCCTACACCAGACTCCCGCCGCGGCTCGTACGCCAACGGCCACGAGCACCCAGCTCTTCGGACCACTCGCTCGGGCTCGCTGCTGAGGATGCTCGGCCTTGGAGCCAAGTCGCCCAAGAGCCAGATGGCCACTAGGGAGGTCAATCCTTCCGACCTTCAGATGATCTAGTATTGTAGGGCCTTACCGCCGTCGTTTCCGGAGCTGGTCTCTTCGCCGCTCGCAACTTTATCTCTCACCTTGTCGTTAGCCCTTTAGTGTTGTCACATCTGTAGCATACCATCTACCGTCTTATTTAGACTTTGTTCGAACACAGCCACGCATTTTGCACATCATCCTCGGCAGCGCCCAGCGAAGCGAAGTGAGCCTGGCGAAGGACTTGGACGAGCGCCGAGCCTCCTCCGATAATCGCGATTTGCAGTGCAATACAGCGAGCAGGGCGCTGCAGGGCTTTATTGAGATACACTCGAGCTGATCAGCACTCCTGCACCTCGGTCCCACCTCAAATCCGATCTCATCAGCGCCGAACTTCGTTGTTGTCCTCCCACCAACTCCGCCATGCCCTCGACAGCCAAACCCTCGGGATCGTACCGCTCATCAAAGGGCACAACGCTCAAGGTAGCAAAGAAGGTGTCGCGCCCCAAGACCACTCGACCAGCGGGCAAGGACAAGCCGACCAAAAAACTGCCTCCCCCCGCCGCTTCGAAGGCAGCACACGAGGAGAGCGAGGAGGAGGGAGAAGCAGAGGAGGAGGCAGAGGATGATGAGGATAAGGTGGATGCTGAGCCGCCCAAGAAGAAGAAGAAGGGCAAGAAGTTTGTCGAGAGCAAGGTGCGTTCACAGGGTTGAAGCTGCGAAGGAGCAGAGTGGGTTCGCTAGCTGACTGTAGGGTCCGCTACAGGATGCGATGTTGGCTATGGTAGCATCCATTGCCGGCGCACAGGACTCGAAGAGGAAGGAGAAGCTGCAGAAGACCGTAAGTCGCTTGTCTTTCGCCCCTCGCTACTTTTGTAGCTCTTGCTGATCTTCCAGAATCTACAGAGAAAGCCCAAGCCCTGTGTACCCGAGATTGAGCGCGATAATAAGAAGAAGCAGCAGCTGGTACGCTCTTCTTGCCTTCTCTGCCCATCGCCGAAGCTGACTTTCTCCCTTTCGCCCTCGCAGGACGCCGCCAAAGCTGCCGTCGTCAACCAGCGATCCAAGGCGAAGCAAGACCGTAAAGATGGCGAGGCTCTCACCGAGGCGTACATTGCATCTCGGGCCAAGGGAGAGCCACCAGTGGCGGGAGGAAAGAAGAGGGTCATGTTTGCTTGAGCTGGGAAGGTCGGCTAGACGGAGAGTGCTGCTGTTGTAACGATAAGATTCTATAATGCATGATCCGAGATCTACTGCGAATGCTGCGAATGCGAATGTCCGTCTCTATACCTCGGCTCTACAACCCCCTCGTCATTCCCTCACCGGCAGCCTCTTCCGCCGCCTCGTTATGGATCTCCTCCTTGATCAGCTTGAACCCAACTTCGGGCTTGCCCTTGAGCAAGACCATTTCATCCCCAACCTTCGGCTTCTTTCCCTCCTCCCTCTTCGGCACCGTCTCATAACTCGCCCTCTTCTCCCCATCCGCCTCCTCCAACGCCCGCAGAAATTCGACGACAGGCGTCGAGATCCACCTCCTTGGCCTCCAGAAGCCCTGGAACCAGCCCAAGTGGCCTCCGTGCTTCGTTTCGGCGAAGACGAGGTTCGGGTTGGTTGCGGCGGCCGAGTGGGGAACGGTAGAGGCCGCGACGATGGGGTCATCAGCGGCAGAGAAGGTGAGGAGGGGAACGGCGACGTCGTGGATGTGGTTGGACGCGCCGGCCCAGCGGTAGTAGGCCGTTGCCGAAGGCTGCGAGTAGGAAACGGGAGAGGCGAGGCGGGGCGGAGGAGAGAGCAAGGGAGGGGGTGGAGGATAGGGAAAGATCAAAATGTGGAAGAGTGAAGAGAGAACAGGGTCAGCGCTCTCTCGGCCTTGCGGGATCAGAACGTCGACTTACGAAGCCTCCGAGCGGCGCGGTGACGATCGAGTCGAACTCGTAGCTGTGCGTGATGGGGAAACGACGGTCAACTCGTGGAACGAGTGCGAGGACAAGGGCAGCCACGCACAGGGTCTGATGAGGGTTGCCGTAGATGGCAGGGTAGTCCAGTCGCTCGTCGTCCTTGAAGATCGGGTGTCGCGCAAGGAGTCGCCTGCGACGGATAGTTGCAAGTCAATGATTGCTCTTCATTCGTCGAACTTCCGCCGTCTCAGCACGGAAGAGGAAACCTTGCCGAAAGAGCATCGTCCCGAACTTCGGCTTCACTCACCTCAAGTTGGACGCCATCGCCCTGCTGTATACCAGCTGTAGCCAGCTCGAGCTAATGAAGACATGGCCATCGACGAAATCCCATGGCGCGCCGAGGATAAGGCCAGCTTTGAGAGGCGTCGCTTCGCCGTCTTGGCCGATGAGCTTGGCCATTTGGTTGGCGCCGAGGGAGAAGCCAGCGCCGTAGAGGGGAGCGTCGGGGGCGTAGTGGGAGAGAAAGGCGAGGGCGCACTGTATTGTTTAAAGAGCGAGGAGGCAAGAGGGGGGAAGGAAAGTCAGTTCCGAGCTTCGGCGGGCGCCGAACGAGATCTGAAGAAGACTCACTCGTAGATCGTTCGTAACCCCTCCGTTGTACAAAACCTTACTCGTACACTCAACTCCTGCGCAACCCCTCGAATTGACGACTACGCCCCTCCAGCCAAGCCCTCCTTCCTCCTTGCTCTTGGTCACTTTGCACAGCACGTCCCTCACGTAACTCTCATGACTTCCTCCCGTCAGTCCATGAGCAACCACAAGGATAGGCCGAGAGTCAATAGGATCTTCGGCCGTGATGGGAGGGGTGAAGTCCAGGCCGAGTTGCCCGCCGTCTGGCACTCGAAGAAGCTCCCGAGAGTAGATGAGGTGGTCGTAGTCAAAAGCCGCCAGCGTGCAGTAGATAGTGGCAAAGTGGCCGCTGTGGACGAGAGAGGAGGAGGTCAGCGCTGAGCGGAGCGGACGACGAGCTGCGAAGGGACGAGCGGAGCGCTGTAGCTCGTTGAGACGCTGTGACGGCTCCGACAGAGCACAGAGCAGCTCGAAAAAGCCACGCAAAAGATACTGCGTCTCTGCTACAGCTTCTAGCTGCTCCCTGCTGCTCCACGCGCCCCTTTGCCCCTGACGCGCCCTCTTCGCCCATTTCTGCACCCTACAAACTCACCTACTGAGCCAACTCGTAGGCGTATACCAAGCCTTCTTGCCCCAAAGACTTGGACACTTCTCCAAAACCTCCAGCAGCGTCGTCTTCTTCTTCTCGCCCGACTCTCCGTCCAGTGAGGTCAGAACGCGCGGGTTGGCAGGGAGGGTGAGCTGCACTCGGGCAGAGAGCTGTAGCAGACCCAAAAGGCGCCGGAAGAGGTCCATTAGGGCGTCGAGCATTGAGCTCGGCGAGACGAGGTGCTGGCAGGAGCAGAAGCCCGAGTTTCACGCTCGAGCAGCGAAGGGAACGGCCTTTGACCGGCCAGGCTTGGTTGGCTGAGGAGTGCAAAAGAGCTCGGTGCCGAAGCGGAGCGAGGTTAATAGCCAATATTCGAAAGCATGCAGCAGTAATAAGATTTCCTATGCCCCTCGTTCCGTCTAAGCTTGGCTCCCCGCCGAGATCGCTCATCGCCGAGCCTCTTCCTCCCTCCTTTCCACCTCCATAGAGTTCCCTCTCGACCTCGCCGCCCCTTCTAAAGTAGGGACGTTTTGTTGCACACCCCGCTCGAGGTCGATAGATGTATCAAAGTCCTCCAGGATCGAGAGAGGGCGGTAGGAAGGGGTGTTGGCTGGCGAAGGGCGCGGGTTGGGCGTGTAGTCGAGCGAGTGCACTGTAGAGCGGTCTCAAAGTCGTTAGCCACTGTCACCATCATTTCCGAGCTCGACCGAAGCACGACTCACCCTGTTCCAACTCGTGTCCCTCCTCCGAATCCAACGAGAAATTCGCCAACCGCCTCCCCTCTCCAGGGTATCTCGGATCCTCCTTTCGCTCCTCGTACGGGTTACGATACATCGAGCTCGACATGGAAGCGGGATCTACCGATACCGAGGTGTATTGCTTGCCATCGCCGTTTGAAGGGGTCGAGAATCCTGAGCCTTCGGCGCCGGGGCGAGGTTGCGGCTGCTGCCGGCGACGGGAGGAGGGGATGAAAGTGTGAAAGAGGAATGACATAACTGGTCCGTTGCGGGAAGGAGAAGGACCACCGTGCAGCTTGTGCTTGACGCTTTGAAGAGGGAGGGTCAGTTTTCGGTCGACTTGGGAGAAAGAAAGGAGCACCGAGCCCGACTCACTGGGCCGTCAGACCCCAAATTTGATCACAAAACTTGACTTGAAGGATGAGTAAGATGGTGACGAGGCTGATGAACCAGCCGAGCCAGAAGCGGCCCATCACTTCGTCGTCGATTCCGGTCCACATCACTGACGTCCAGTAGAAGGCGAAGGCGACGGGAACGACCTGTTGTGTCGGAAGCAGATAACATCAGCGCTAGACTCCTTCTCCCACTCCCACCTTGCCCCCGCGCCTCGCCACGTCGAGCCATCACCATCGCCGAGCGCTCGCCCATAGCCCAACTCACCTTCTGAGGATAAGTGATGACTTTCGTGAAGACCAACAACACCCATGCAGCCCACAACGCTCTTCTTTGCCCCTTGGGTGCATAGTCCTGCAGGCGGAGGTATGAGGAGTAATGATAGAAGACCATCGCGCCGTAGGTCGATTGCTCGAGTGTCGCTTGAAGGAGGATGTAGGTGGCTAGGCGGAAGAAGGTGGGGCCTGTAGTGAGGTGGGGTTCGGGAGCGTCAGTGCTCGCAGTGGAGAAGGGGAGCGCGCCAGAGAAGCAAGAAGACGAACTGTTCGTATGAAATGCCGCGAGCTGACCGACGAGGAGCAGGCCGAAAGTGAAGAGATGGTGCAGGTAGATCGAAGGGTGAACATCTCCGAAAATGAGATCGCTGGCGTACGCGCAGGAGATGAGCTTGATGGCGAGCGAGAGGTATTGGATGTCGAGGAGGCGAAAGGGCTGCCCGTTCGACGGGTTAGCTGCAACTGGGGGGACGCAGAAGAGACTGGAAAATAAGGAAATAGGACCCACCATGGAGGGAAGAATGAAGAGCCTCCAAGCGAGACCTTGGAGGACCAGAGCCGCACTGCGGACCGAAAGGGATCAGCGCCGAGCGCCGAGCCTTTCTCTCTTCGGTGCGCGTTAGAGACCACTTACGTCGAGATCACCAAGTTGACAACGTGACCTAGCCTTTTGAAGGTCTATCGTCAGCTTTCTATGCATCAGAACGAGTGAAAGCAGACTCACATAGCTCTTGCCGGCTTGTTCAGCAAGCTCCTCGCATTCTCCCTAGTAACGAGCGCCTGCTCGCTCCTCATTCCAGTCTGTCTGACCCTCTCCACCGCCTTTTTGGTGAGCATGAAGATCAATCCGAGCTTGAGGAAAACGGCGAGGAAGAACATGATGCAGAGGGCTTTGAATCGACCGGGATCAGCTCGGCCGAGCACCAACGGAGGGGGTGAAAGCACTCACCAAACAGCTCCGGGGCCCACCACGTCTCGATATCGTACATTCCTAATCCCAGCTGTACCATAGCGACCAATGTGCTTTCATCTGCGCCGTTCTTGTCCCTACTCGGCACCTTCTCCAAAGCGACGGCGAGCAACGAGGTCTGAGTGGTGAGCCATGTAAAGTTGTTGAGAAGGGTCTGCTGCTCGTAGGATGTAAGAGTGGAGTACGCGGGCGAGGCGGAAGCGAAGGAATCGAGTGAGGAGACGAGGGAGGAAGTGTCGAAACCGGTAGGGAGGGAGGAGAGGGTCGAGCTGAGCGTCGAAAGGACAGCGGGAAGGGAGCTAAGGGTCGCGTTGAAGTCGAGGGCCATTCTCGCTGCTTGAAGGGAGACGATTCAGGAAGACAAGTCGCAATCCCGCTCCCAGCCCGCCGCGAAAAGTCGAAGGGCTCGCTCCGAGGTGTCCGTCGAGAGGAGCGAGGGGCGGGGAGAGGACACGCCGGAGCGGAGGAGTCGTGCAGAGTCATTCTTGAGGCGTCGCCGAGAGTCATGCTGCATGTCACCAGGAATCAGAGGGGAACAGCAGCGAGAAAGCACCAGAGCGGACGAAGGAAGAAGAAAGAAGGGAAAAGCGAAGTCGAGACTTCGAGCGTTTCATTTCTTCCCTCTCGCCAGCTCACTTCTGCCTTCGACTCGCGTCGGTGACACCAAACTTCGTGAAAGACCTCAATCCCCGTACTTCTCACCTCTGTACACTCCTACGAATCTCCCGCCCCTGTCAATTCCAGCATCCGTACTGCCTGCCTCGGAGCTCTCTTGGCGCTCGCGCCGTTTGAGGAAGGGCTGGGCCCTGAGAACGAAGCCACACAACAGAAGCGCGAGCCAACCACGAATAGTTCTTAGCCCCAATGCAACCAGTACTGCTTTGCACCGTCCGATACGACCAGAGCGAGCGAGCGAGCGAATCTCCGCCCCTCGCTTCCCACCCTCCTCCTCAATGCTTCTTCGTCGCCCCTCGCCACTTGGAAAACGTCTCCTTGACTCCCTTACCCTCCAAGATATCCTTCCTGCACCTCTCATCCACCTCCTTCCCCTCTGCTGCCGCCTGCAAGACCTCGCCAATGATCGGCGACGGGACGACGACCACTCCATCTTCGTCAGCAAGGACAAGGTCTCCGGGGTGGACGTCGATGGAGGGCCAGATGGGTGTGGGAGTGGAGGAGGAGGAGGTTGGCGCGAGAGAGGAGAATGGCGAGATGGTGAGTGGAATTTGGACGGCCGAGGGACGAGTGAAGGGGGATTGGCCGAGGGTGGAGTGACCGCGAGCGAAGACCTGTTCATAGTGGGAAGGGGAGTGTTAGGATGTTGGTCTCTCGAGATAGAGGATCGAGGGAAGCGAATCGTCAACGCACCGGCAGCTTCAATCCCCTCAGCTCGGCGAGATCGCGACATCTCCCATCAATCACTACGCCCTTGACGCCCTTAACCGATGCTCCAGCTCCCAGCAGCCCACCGAAAGAAGCAGACTTGACGTCTGCAGAGCGCAAGGTCAGCTTTGAAGCGCTCGGCGCGAGCTTGAGCCGAACGAAACTCACGCGAAGGCGACGAGATGACCATGATGCTGCCCGAGGGGGCGAGGTCGACCTGTAGACTGATATTCAGCTTCATCTGATCACTATCAGACGGTAGCGACTTACAAAATGTCCCTCCAACTTGGGCGCCTCGGTATCTCGCTGATCCACCATCTGTTCTCTCAACTTGTCAGCTTTTCCCTCATCTGACAGAGCAGTGTGAGCTCACCTTGACCGTGTAAGCCTCTCCCACTACCGTCCCTTCCTTTCCCTCGCTGAATACTTCGAGGTCCGGCAGGTAGCCCCCACCCGGTTGCTTGAGCTTGAGGAGGGCGTCTGAGATCTGTTGTCGAGTAGCAGAGTCAGCTGAGGCATCCAGGCGAGCGATAAGTAGAGATGAGCTCACCTCGCAAGTGGAGAAAGTGCCCAGCTGCTGCACTTGCTCTGCAGTGGCCCGGGGACGCGCGGAGTCGTTCTGGCTGGCCGGGATGCTGGACATGGGGCGGTGAAGCTGCAGCTGAGTAGCAAGCGTGTGAGGTCGGAGAAGCTGCTGCAGTGGTGCGCGGCGGATGAGCATCAAGTGAGAAGGAGAAGAGAGAGAGAGCGGTCGAGCGTAACGGAGGTGGGGAAGGTGCTTGGGCGGAGGGTACTATGAGCAGAGCAGAGGGGCAGTGGGAGCCGAGTTGTGGAATGTAAAATGCCTCGATTTGCGAGCTCTCAGGGGGGCGAGCTCGGGGTCGGAATAGCGCAGCGAGAGGGGGCTCCCCTTCGCCGAGGTAGAGACTGAACCCCTTGAGGTACATCAGGCCGGCGAAAAGTATTTCTGCCGGATAGAGTAGTATCTCACACCCCTGGGCGAACCGACTCGATACTTCCAACGCGGTCCACAGCACTGCAGCTTGCGCTGGCTGGCTTCGGCGCTCGCTTGTTCATTGGGAGTGCGCAGTATTATTGACGAAAAGGTCGTTCGTGACATTGAGTAGATTGAACTATGCTCTAGAGGTCGAGCGGACGTATTTGGTGATCGCTAGAGGCCTGCAGGGGGAGATTGCAGTGGTCGAGCAGCGCTTGACCGGCTTCGGACCCCCCGTCATGCTCTACACTAACTTCGTGTAGCTGTGGAGGTCACCCATATCAATCAACAGGATCTCTCCCGAGCTCCCCACCTCAGCTTAGGCTCTTGTCGCGACGTGATGAGCTGGTGAGACGAGGACCGAGGGGTCGCCGAGCCGAGCAGGAGGGCGGCGGCGTCGCTGCCTCTGTAGGGACATTCAGGCTCCGCATTTCCGCTCAGGGGAAGCTTCGACGACCGCTCAGCACTGCCTACAGCTCACGAGTCAACTTGACCTACCTAAGCCGAGCTGGCCGTCTCGCGAAGGAGGCAAAGGCTGCAGGATGGCGTCCCCTACAGCAGCCTGAGAGCAGGGGGACGAGCTTGAATGGTTTAGTATGCAGTTGTGGTGATACTCAGAAGCTGTAGCAGCTCTACGGCTCCACATAAGCTCGTCGTAAGCAGCCAACGTGCCGCTTCGTCCTGGTTGGCTGGTTGTTCGGGTCTTGCTCGCGTTGCAGCAGCACAAGCGGTGGATGACGATCAGATGTATTCCGATGGCGCGCCCTCACCGGCCAACTTGCCGTGTAGTGTAGCAGCAAGAGCGGCGCGAGAGGAGCTCGAAGTTTTGCCTCGAGCGAGCGAAATCGCCCGCGCGAGGCCGTTTTCTCGCTTCACGTCCTTTGCTTCCTCCCCTTCTCCCCCCTCATCACTCCCAAGACGATGCACGGAGTTTCGCGCGGGCTGAGGCCCATCACCAAGCGTGCCGCTAAGGCTGCTACCAAGAACGCCGCCGTCCTCCAGGGAGCGCGCACCCTCGTCTCCAAGGCTGCCACGCCTTCGGTTGCTCAGGCTACCCTCCTCAAGGCTTCCCAGGCCCAGGCCGGCTCTGGTGAGTGATCTTCTGCAGCAGTATATACCTCTAGCAATCCCCTCCTACCCTAGGGGGAGTAGCAGTACCCTACAGCAGCCGTTGGGGATTGCTAGCGATGGAAGAATGCCGAATGAGACTTGGGCGGGTCGTCGCGCTTTCTTCGCTCAGTAGCTGACCGATATAATCAACTACAGCCCGCAAGTACGCTACCGAGGCCAAGGGAGCCGTCGGACAGGTCAAGACCGTCATCGGAGCCGTCGTCGATGTGAGGCCTTTCGTCGTCGTCGGAGCCCACCGGGCGCGCTGGGAGCGGCAGATGGCTAGGGATCTCGAGAGCTGACCGTCTGGCTCGCGCTTCTTACACGCCTACAGGTTCAGTTCGATACCGATGATCTTCCCCCCATCCTCAACGCCCTCGAGGTTCAGGGATTCGAGCACCGTCTCGTCCTTGAGGTCTCGATGCACTTGGGAGAGAACACCGTCCGCACCATCGCCATGGACGGTGAGCTGCCTTCTCACTACCCTTCCGCGCACTGTTACGCGCCGATTCAGAACAATGTCACTGATCAATTTCGCTTTCGATTCGGCGCAATAGGAACCGAGGGACTCGTTCGTGGCCAGAAGGTCGTCGACACCGGAAACCCCATCATGATCCCCGTCGGTCCCGGCTGCCTCGGTCGCATCATCAACGTTATCGGAGAGCCCATCGACGAGCGTGGACCCATTGACGCCGTCACTTACCGCCCCATCCACGCCGACCCTCCCGCCTTCGTTGACCAGTCGACCGCCCCCGAGGTCCTCGAGACTGGAATCAAGGTCGTCGACCTCCTCGCCCCCTACGCTCGTGGAGGAAAGATTGGACTCTTCGGTGGAGCCGGAGTCGGAAAGACCGTCCTCATCCAGGAGCTCATCAACAACGTCGCCAAGGCCCACGGAGGATACTCCGTCTTCACTGGTGTCGGAGAGCGCACCCGTGAGGGTAACGGTGCGTTTGTTTGGACTCATATACATCTACATTGATCGCCGAAAGCTGACTTTCGCTGTTTCCACCGCTCCCAGATCTCTACCACGAGATGATTGAGACCGGTGTCATCCAGCTCAACAACGACAAGTCCAAGACCGCCCTCGTCTTCGGACAGATGAACGAGCCCCCTGGTGCCCGTGCCCGTGTCGCCCTTACCGGTCTTACCATCGCCGAGTACTTCCGTGACGACGAGGGACAGGACGTGCTTCTCTTCATCGACAACATTTTCCGCTTCACCCAGGGTGCGTTGGCGCTACTCGTCTACACGCGTCGCTTGCGGCGCTCGTTCGAGTACAATTGCTGATCTTTCTGTCCGACTACAGCCGGATCTGAGGTGTCCGCTCTTCTCGGACGTATCCCCTCCGCTGTCGGATACCAGCCCACCCTCTCGACCGACATGGGAGGTATGCAGGAGCGTATCACGTGAGTTGTCACCCTCGAGGTCGTCTACTCTCGCGCAGTGAGCTAATCGCCTCGCTCGCTCTTCTCCAGCACCACCAAGAAGGGATCCATCACCTGTGTCCAGGCCGTCTACGTCCCCGCTGATGATTTGACCGATCCCGCCCCCGCCACCACCTTCGCCCATCTCGATGCTACCACCACCCTCTCGCGTGGTATCGCCGAGCTCGGTATCTACCCCGCCGTCGACCCCCTCGACTCCAAGTCGCGTATGCTCGACCCCCGTATCGTCGGACAGGAGCACTACGACATTGCCACCAACGTTCAGCGTATCCTCCAGGACTACAAGGGGTGCGTTTTCCCGCGCTTCGAGGTCGACTTGCAAGGCTTCGAACGAGCGCTGACCTTCTTTGCCCTTTGCCCATTCTTCTTTCCCTCTCGCTACCACCCCGATTCACCTACAACAGTCTCCAGGATATCATTGCCATTCTCGGAATGGACGAGCTTTCCGAGGAGGACAAGCTTACCGTGAGTTTCTTGAGACTTGAGCGGTCGACCTTCGCGCCGAGTTGCTTCGGCGCTGAAGGCTTTCCGCTGAGCTCTCTCGAGCGGGCCTGAATCGATCGAGCAATCCGCTGATCTTTCCACAACTCTGCTACACAGGTCGAGCGTGCTCGCAAGATCCAGCGTTTCATGTCGCAGCCCTTCGCCGTCGCCGAGGTGAGCACGCTTTCTTCGCTCTTCGCGCCCGTTCCGCACTCCCCAGCGATTGTACATGTTTCACGATAGCTGACCTTCTTCCTCCACGCCCCAATCAGGTCTTCACTGGAATCGAGGGTCGTCTCGTTGGTCTTAAGGAGACCGTCGCCTCCTTCAAGGTGAGTTGGACGCTTCCTGCCTCGTTGAGGACCGAACGCTAAACCTACATCTTTCTTACAACAGTCCATTCTCAACGGAGAGCTCGATGACCTCCCCGAGTCCGCGTAAGTCACTCCTTCGACGCTTTTCGCCTCCAAAACCCTCCTGACCTCCTCTCTCTGCCCAGTTTCTACATGGTTGGTAACATCGCGGATGTTAGGGCTAAGGCCGAGGCCCTTGCTAAGGAGGTGGCTGACGGAGCATAAGTCTGGAGCTGTAGGACGTCAGAGAGTCGCGGTAGAGAGGGAATTGCCCCGCCCGAAAAGAAATTCATCGGTTTTGAGTGCGTACACCGACTTGCAGCGTCCCCAGCGAAGTGCAGAGGTGTATAAAAGTACATTTTACGGACCTTTACACCCTGCTGACTTCAGTGACGTCGCCTGCACCTGCAAACTCGAGCCGAACCCTTCGCCGAGGTGGTGGGCCGAGCTTGCTCTGGCTCTCCCCTCACTCTGAGGCGACTCGATTGCAGCTATCACACGCTGGTGCTACCTCTCTACAGGCTCGGAGAGGGTGTCGAACGGCCTACAACGTGACGCACGACGTGAGCTCGCACAACGCCGAGCTGTCTCTCCTTCTCGCTCGTTGGCTACCTCTCCTGCGGGGAGGATCAAGTAGCGAGCTTGGTGGATCAGGTTGCGATTCAAAGTTCTGTACACAGAAGGACTCTTGAGCTGTAGCCGAGTAGATTGAGCCGAGCGAGGGAGGCGTTAGTGGGGGAGATTTGGAAAGCTGTAGTCGAGCAGAGAGAGAGAGAGAGACTCACGTTGTGCATTAGTACCTGGTGGAGGAGAGAATAGACTGCCGATGATGGCCCTGGAATGATCCGACATGCTGTCCTACAGATCTCTCAGAGCAGGCGAGCCGTAGAAGAGAGAGAGAGACGCGTCGGGACAGGGTTGAGCTCTTACGTCTGACTGCTCTCACTCGTTTCAACTCGCCTCGCCTCGAATTACAAGGCTACAGCTCTACCGTCCTACAACTTGGAAATGGCCGCCTACCCTCCTTCTCGCCCTCTCAGCAGCACCTCTCAGCAACAGCCTTACAGCTCACTCTCAACAACTCGGTCCTTCCGCCCTTACTACCCACCTACAACTCTACAGCATTTGATTCGCCTACAATCTGCAGCTCATTCCTCCCGCTCTACCGCTCCTCTACGAGATTCCAATGGACAGCGCAAGGAGCTCAGCGAAGCTACGGTCGAAGGTTGGAGGCAATTGGCTTGTGGGTATATTGAACGAGTAGGGAGTAGATTGGGATTGTATGTACATTCTAGCCTCTGCTTCTGCTCTGCGCAAGTTGTAGCTCATCACTTTGAAACCGACATTAGCCCTCGAAGGACCATCGCTACCGCTCAGCAGCTCTACCACCGCTTTCACCTGCATTATCCGCTCAAGGACTACCCGTATCATGTGAGTTTTAGTACAGGCGAGGGCTGGCTGCTGAGAGGGCTGCTGGGTTAAGCTGGATTGGGCGCCAGTAGCTGGGGAAGGAGCTGGGAGGTTGCGGGAGAGCTCGTCGCGCTGGCTCTCTTCCATCTCTGGAGATGCGGGGAGACTGTGCTTCACTTCGGTCTTGCACCTTGCCGCTCGTGAGCTCCAAATGTGCAGGTTGGCACCTCAAGCGGCGACCTCTAGCGGCGGCGGCGGAGGCGCGGCTCTCAACCCTTTCGCGGAGGTCTCCTACCCCTCGATTTGGGTGAGGACGCTCTGCTGATGAATATGTCGAGCCGCTGCTTCCCCTGGCGAAGCGGGAGGTCTTCTTCAGGAGAAGTGAGGCTGCTGGGGTTGGCTGTTCGCCGCTCGAGGGGTCAGCGGGCGGCGTGGCGTAGATCGAGTTGGGGACCTGTCAGCCTCCCTCATCAGCTCATCAATCAGCTGGCAGCGCCCATCGCTGACATCCTTCCTCCACCTCGAACAGGACGTCTCCCTCTCGGCTCTCCTCGTCGCATCCAAGCTCGAGGACACGCTCAAGAAGCTGCGAGAGATTCAGATTGCTGGCTGGCAGGTATTGAATCTACTGGAGGGAGGGACGGGAGTAGGAGAGGGCGATGTGGCGGTGAGTTGCTCTCCTCCGCTCCTCGAGCCAGCCTCGGCGCTGACCTCCCATCTCTCTTGACAGGCTCAAGAAGCCCACCGACCGAACCTCATCGCCATCGAACGGCTCCTCCTCCAAACCATTTGCTTCAACTTCAACCTCCACCGCTCTCTCACCTCATTCAGCACCTCCTCACTCTCCGCCTCCCTCTCCACCGCCCTCTCCGCCGCCTCAGCCTCAGGCTCCTCCTCCGGCTCCTCACCCCAGGGCCGCGACGTCTTCACCTACGTCTTCCGCATCTCCCGCCTTCTCTTCCCCACTTCCTTCACCCCAACCTCTTCACCACCACCACGCGCCCCTCCACCCGCCGAAATCAAGTCCTTCACCTACCTCGCTCATCTCCTCGCTATTGATCTGCAGAGGACGATCATGCCCCTCGCGTACCCGCCACATACTTGTGCGCTTGCGTGCGTGTATTTGGCGAGCTTTTTGTGGAGGGGTTGCAAGGAGTGGGAAGGGTGGCAGGTGGCGCCGGCGGAGGGAGAGAAATGGGAGTTGATGGAGGGGTGGGTAGAGGAGTGCGAGACGAGAGTGGAAGATGTGCAAGGTGAGTTTGGCGCTTCTCGAGCTCGGGAATCTGCGCAGCCAGCGTTGCCTGTTTGACCGAACGCTAACCCTTCTCATTCTCCCTCGCGCTCGCAGAAATCTGTCACTCCCTCCTCGACCTTCTCATCCTCCTTTGTCCTCCCGCTCCCACCGCTTCAATCTCCAATAACCTCTCTGGCCCCTCACCATCCTTCTCCGGTCCCTCGCCTCTCTCGCTCGCCTCTCCCTCCGAAGGCGGTCCCCTCGTCAACTCGTCCTCCTCAACTAGCAGCTCAGCACGAGAACGGGAAAAGCACCTACTACAGACGGGCGTGCCCGCGAGCTTGAGCCTAGGTTGGGCAGGATGGCTTGGGGGTGGAGCGGTGGGAGGGAAGGGAGGATCGCCCGAAGGCGCAGGGCTGGGCATCAAAGGCGTCGAAGATCTGACGAGGGTCAAGATCCGCTTGAGGGAGTTGGCTCCTCCCCCTTCTCGTCCGCCGAGCAGCAACAGCACCAGGAAACGACCCTCCCACGCCCTCGACGTTGAGGAAGGCGAGGATCTCGATCCGAAACGAGCAAAGGCGTTTGCCGAGGCGTCGCGGTGGGTTGATGGAGTTGAGGGGATGAGAGAGGCGGAGAAGTTGAGTTGGGAGCGGGACGAAAGGGATGAGGAGCGGGAAAGGGAGAGAGAGGCGGGGTCGGAGGGGATTCTTGGCGGCGAGGAGGCAGAGAGCAGAGTGGGGAGGGGCGAGAAGAAGCCGAATAGTGTGCGGTATCGGTTCTAATTGCTGTATTTGAGATCAACACCGGCCTCTACTTGATCCAAGTGGGAGATTGACCTGTTTGCGTGAGCTTCGAGCCGAGAGCCAGCGCCGAGCTTCGTTCGCCTCCCCTTCTCGCTGAGCAGCTCAACTACCTACAGCTTAGTCTGTTACTTTCAATAATACCCAGTTAGTTCTTCTGCGAGACGTGCACAACACCGAGCGAAGCATTCTCTCCTCTTTCGCCCAGCTGGGCCGCGAAGCGAGGACGAGGAGCAGCGATTATTGCACAGCTGTGAGGTGAGAGGTCAGCAAAGAGTCGATCGAGTCGGCCAAAGCAAACTTCCAACTCACCAAGTAAACGACTACAAAGCACCGCCTCAATCCAGCTCAATCACCTCCGATTTGCCCTTCATTCCCTTCGGACTCGACGAAGCTCCGCCACTCGACGCTCCCTGCTCCATCTTGACCCTCTTCAAACTCGGCTTCTTCTCCTCTTTGATGTGAACTGCCCCAGGCTCAACCTTGACCGCGCGCTCAGCCCTCAGCTGAGCGTTCTCGGCTCGGAGGCGCTCGAGCTCAGTCATCTCATCCTCTTCATTGTCCAAGTCGATGGTGATGTCGATGGCGCGCTTCTTTCCCGTGGCCTTCGCTGGAGTAGGAGGTTGCTGAGCGTTGCCGGCGGCGGGGGGGGGGTTGTGCGTGGTTTC
>MWVB01000008.1:458874-469667 GCA_003054985.1 Leucosporidium scottii
GGTTGCTGAGCGTTGCCGGCGGCGGCGGGGGGGGGGAGCGAAGGGGCGGGGAGAGCTGTATCACGAGGGTCAGCGGGGTCGGCAAGGTGAAATTGTAGGAGAATCACTTACGAGGAACGTGCCCTTCGAGCTCGAGCCTGTTGGTAAAAGAATGTCAGCTTGAGCCATCGCCGAGCTTGATCAAGTCGACTCGCCTCTTGAGCGATAGCGAAACTCGAAGGTGTAGAACGGGTCGGCACGGAAGTCGATCTCGGTGCAGCTCGTGCTCTGCGCCACTGTTGTTGAAGCTTGTGCTGGTGCAAGGCTGCGAGGGAGAAAGGTCAGCGAGCGGAAGGTTCCGCTCGAGCCGAGGTTGACCCTCACCTAGTCTGATGGCTCAACGTGGCCTTCTTGGTCTGCTCGTGGAGAACTACGTTCGGCAAGCCCTCCTTCGTGTTGTACTGGTCTTGGGACACATTCTTGACCCGCAGGACTCGGATCTGGAGGGCGCCGCGCCCATGTTCTTGACGACCGCCTCGTCCTGACAAGCTACGGTCTCGTCGTCGGTCAAGGCGAGCTTGGAGAAAAAAAAGGGACGCTTCGTTGTAGCTGTGACTTGTACGCCGCTGTACACCTCAACGCGACTGGCGCTGTCGGCCGACGCCTGGAAACACGAGTCGGTCGCACGGATGACGGAGCCTGTCGTACTGCGAGTCGGGGGTGAGCAAGCTGAAGATGAATCGATACAAGGGAGGAGCTCACAAGCGTCCATCCATCCAGAGGTCCGGGGCGTAGTGGTAGCTGGGCGGCTGCTTCCGACCCTCACGCCAATGCACCTTGAACTGGGCTCCCTCGATGGCCTCGATGTATCCGAAGGTCTTTTTCGGCCCTGTACTTGTTGAGTATACGGGCAGCGGCTTGTCGTCGACCGTGACCCAGGCAGAGCACTCGGGCAACTGAGGCGAGGTTCTTGCGCGCGCACGAGAGAATCAGCAGCAGCTTGTTGAGATTGAGGAACAGCACGAGGGGCTCACAGCTCAGTAGGAGTACTATTCGATGCCATTTCTGCCGCTTAACGAGTCGAGAAGCGAAAGACGAGGAGAGCGGCGGAGGAAGAGGCAGCGAGGAGGAGCCCGCTCAAGTCGTCGAGGCTGGGAACAAGCTGGAACAAGCGGAAAGGTGTCGGCAGCATACAGAGCAGTTCAATCGAGAACTACTCCTCGCCAGCTCGCACAGCAGCTCGTCGAGACCCCATTGCAAGCCCAACCCCTTTCCAACGCGCCGAGCTCGCTCGAAGCTGTAGCAAGGCAACTCTCGTCTTGCTGGCCTGTCGGAGTTGCAGGTCAGGACTTTAGCAGCAAGATGGAGTGGCAGATGAGCGTCTGTCATCGCTCGCACAAAGAATAATGCTCGCCGGAAGTCCCGCCGAGCTTCTCAAGATCCTGTCGAGCAGAACACAGAGTGACAAGGGGGATGAGCTGAGCTCGAGAGGCAGACCAGTGCTCTTTAGTTGACCCGGAGATGATTCACAGAGCTGACTTTGGTGATGTGAGCATGAGGCGCCGAAGGGCAGCGTTCGCCGAAACGGCTCCCTGCTTGCTATGTGCCCCGATGCAAGGGTCGAGGGAAAGCTCAGAGCCATCTGAGTATTTACCGATTGATTCGGATCCAGCTCCAGCTCGCAAAACTTCACGTACAGCTTTGACGAGCGAAAGGGAGAGGTCTTCGCCGAAAAACGCTCACTCAACCGATGAAGCATGATTGGGAGCTGCATGACTACGTCAAGTTGCAAAGCGATCCCAAAGAAGTACGCAGACTCGACTCACAAAGCCTCTCCACTATCGAATGTCCCATCCCTCGCCCTCCTCCGCTGAGTCTGATCCGAGCTCACACCGGCTCCTCCTTGACGCGGCGTTTGAGTCCGGAATGCGCTCCTCCATTATACTGCCTCACATCTTTGTCTCCTTCCACGGTGCTTCCGAGGGCAGTAGCCGACCTCGAGCGGCTTGAGCGACCGCTCTTTCGGCGCTTGATCTCGGCGAAAGCGGCGTTGATCGCCTCCTCGTCGTCGTCCGATGAGCTGACGTAGCCCGCCTGATTGTTAGCCGCTGATGCTTGATCTGTATCGTAAACATTGTTGTCGCTGGCGGCTGCTGCTGCTTGAGGAGTAGGACTTTGCTCGGGCGTAACGATGATGGGAGGGGTTGAGGCGTCGCGGAGGGCTGCTTGTAGAAGAGGGGTCAGTGAGGGGTTGGAGGAAGTGGATTGAACGAAGAACAAACGAGGTGCCACTCCCTCGAGCTCGAGAAATTCTGTTCGAGCGTGGGAGGTCAGCGGAGAGGATCGCCGAGCGTGGATTAGAGCCGACCCACCCCTCGAGCGGTACTTGAACGTGAAGCTTGCGTAGGGCGATTCCTCCGACTCAAAACAGCTGTACGTAGTGATTACGATCTCCTCGGCATCTCGGACTGGTCCAAAGCTGCGAGAGAATGTGCCAGAGAGTCAGCGCTACAACCCTCGGCGCTGAACGATACGGTCTCCTCCCTCACCTCGTCTGATGAGTAAGCTTGACCTTCCGGTCTTCATGAACCTTGACCTCCTCAATCTCATCCTCGCTAGCCCTCTCCTCCTCCACCACTTCCCTGATCCGGAAGACCCGAAGCTCGATACTGCCCATGTGCTGAATCAGGCCCTCGTCCTGGCAGGCGACACCCTCGTCATCGGTAGTCGAGAATCTAGAAAAGCTAAAGGGCTGCTCGGTGGTGGACGAGGTGCGAGTTCAGTCGAAGGCTGCGATGCGCTCGTCGTCGTCGAGCGGCGAGTCGAACAGGGCGTCGTTGCGATCAAAGGGGATACTTCGGACCCTGTGAGAAGATTCTTCAACTTATGCGATGAGGAGACAGATGGTGAGATTGACTCACCAGAGCCCATCGAGGTACAGAGCGACCGAGAAGTCCTCGGCAGGAGGATCCTCCCTTCCCTCACGGTAGTACACCTCGAAGCTGGCTCCTTCGACCGATTCGATGTAGCCGCTACTCTTGTTCCCTCTCACTTTTCCTGCGTAGATGGGAGCCGGCTCTCCATCGACCTCGACCCAGGCCTCGCACGCCGACATGAGACGAGGCGCGGCTCTGGAGCGGGAAGGGAGTTAGCAGCGGCTGGTGAAGAAGGCGGGGAAAGTCGAGGGGCGTACAGTGTAGTGGGAGCGTCGGTTCTTGCCATCAAAGTCGTGTAGCGAGTCGGCAGAAGCAGAGACGAGGTGAGCGTGGGAGAGCAAGAGAGGAATCGAGGCGGTAGCCCTCCCATATCCATCTCGGAGCAAGCAGCCGACTCTGCTGCCGTACAGAACGAAGCTGAAAAGATTGCTGCTCAGCTGCCTCAGCCTCTCTCCTGCTGCTGCAGCTCTCCAGCTCTTCTCGAGGCGCTCCCTCGGCGTTCTCCCTCGCCTCTCCCCTCGTCGACAAGCTCAAACGCAAAGACATTCGCGATAGCAATATGCACAGATGAATGAAGAAAAGCTGAAGTATCAGAAAGAAAAGGAAGGGGACCAGCGCCGACCTCTATAGGTTAAGGATCTCTCAGCGTTGAACAGCGCCGAGAAGGGTGTGTGGGAGGACAGGCGGGGTTTGGGGGTATACAGCGGGCTGATGATGATGAAAACATAAAAACGAAAACTCCGTCTACTACTCCATCGTCTACGCCTTAACATCGTCCCGCCCGAGCACCTCGCCGAGGGCAACGAACAAGTCGGCATCCCTCGACGCTATCAAACTGCTCGTCCTCTTGCTCTTCTCACCCTCCCTATTCTTCACTCCATCGACCGCTCCTCCCCCAGCCTGCAAACTCTTGGGCACGCCCTCCTCCTTCTCGCCGCCAAAGTAATCCCCCGTCGCCTCGGTCGCCGACGAAGTGGTATCCTCTCCCGAAGGATCAGAAATCTGGATCGAAGGCATCGTGAATTCGGAGGTGGTAGCCGAGAGCGGGGCGTTGGCGGGAGCGGTAGCGGAAGAAGGAGGCGAGGAGAAATCGATGGGCGAGTCGGAGCGGAGGTTAGGCAGTTGAGGAGGGAGTTGGGAGGTGATGGATGAGTGAGAGGAGGAAGACGTGGTGGGGGGTTGCTCGGGTTCGGGCTCGTTGTCGTAGGCGAGGTAACCGAGGGAATCGTCCTCCTGCTGCTGTTGCTGGGCGGCGGCGAGAGGGGGAGGGCCCGACTTGGCAGCGGTGGGAGAAGGAGGGACCGAATCGGCTTCGGCGATGGTGTGGAGGGGCTGTTGAGCTTGAGATTGGGGCTGGGGAGCGACGGCAGCGATGGGAGCGGATGCCGAAGCGCCAGAGGGAAGGACCTCGCCGAGGCAGTCGAAGGGGAAGACTCTGCGGGCGAGAGAAGATTAGCTCGGCGGTTGAATCGGACGAAGCGATCAGACTCACCCCTTGGCGGGATGGTTGCTATCCGAATCGAGATTGATACCGAGAGCCCATCCATCGTCGTACTTGATGAGCATTTGCACGCGGTTGCCGGGCTGTAAAGGCGAGGAGGGAGGGAGGGAAGGAGGGAGAGAGCCAGGGTCAGATCGGCGTTTCACTCCTCCAAAGAGATACAGCGCAAGGACTACTCACGAAAAGAACGAGCTCATCATCCAAACTAGGCTCAAACGTCCTCTTGACGACATGAACGCTTCCCTGTCCGGGATGATCTCCAAAGGGACTACTAGCAGCCGCCTCGGGCTGCTGCTGCTGCTGCTGCTGAGCAATCTTGACCGCTCCAATCCCAGCGGCACCCGCCAATCCCGCGCCCATGACGCCCAATCCCTTTGGCGCCGAAGTCGAAGTCGAAGCGGCGGGCTTGTTGAACGTCGATTGCTGCTGCTGGCGCATGTTGTCGAGGTGTTGCTGCATCTCACGGGATTCAATCTCGTTGTGGGAGAGTTGTTGAGGACCGTTGTTGTTGGAGAGGAGGTTGGCGGTGGAAGTATGGGCGGCGGACATGGCGGGGTAGGCGGCGGGCGAATCCCAAGTGGGAGAGGTCTGGCGGGTTTGCTGGGGCTGTTGCTGGTGATTGTTGTACTGTTGAGCGGCTCCCCATCCTCCCACTGCTCCAGCTCCAGCAGCAGCCATCGATCCGTAGCCTCCTCCTCCTCCGTTCGGCGAATCGGCGTACTTCTCATTGCCCGTGAAGGGACTTCCTCCCGCCGACGAGTTGCCAAACATCTCATCATCGTCGTCCTGGTGCTTCTTGAACCCGGCGTTGCCTCCTCCACCAACGAGGGCCGTTCCACTACCCCTCGCCCGAGCAGCGCGCTTCTTGCGCCAGAGGAAGAAGCCCACGATGGCGGCGACGACGACTACGATGGCGATGATGACACCGGCGATGGTTCCTCCATTCGAGGAAGACTTGGAGGAGGCAGAATCCGAGACGGAGGTGCCCTTGGCCGCGGAGGAAGAGTCGGAGGACGAAGGGGAAGAGGACGACGAGGCGCGCGCTGAGGTTTCGGCTTGAGACGTGACGACCGCGCGCTGGGTCGTGGAAGTCTCAGCTTGAGCGGTGTTGGCCTGTAGACGTACAGTGCGTTAGTTTGAAATCGTCATCTGTTAATGAGAAACGCGACCGACGGTTGTCCTCGCGCGCGTAGCGGCTGAAGGGAATGCGAGCTAAGTGTCAGCTTCGCGTCGCGCTTTTTGAGTGAAACAGAGAAGTGGGCTCTCAATACACAAGAGGCGCCGAAAGCTCCTCCGTGTAGCAGAACAGATGTAAGAAACTCACTGGTCGCAGCCTCGGCGGTAGTCGATGCGGAGCGAGCTGTAGCTGTTCGGAGCAAAGAGAGGCGCGCAGCGAAAAGGGTCAGCTTGTGTGTCCAACGGTCGCGCGAAATGGTGTCTCGAGGGGGAACCGTCACACGGTTCCGGTGCAGCTGTAGCTCTACACGTCTGAAATTGAACAGCACTCACTGTACGTAAAGAGCGAAGCCCGGCCTCGAGCGGTGGTGGTCGTGACGGCCGCCGAGGTGCGCGCTCGCGTCGTTGCTGTTGTGGCCGCTGCTGCTGCTGTAGTGCGAGCCGTAGTGGTAGCTGCACGAGCGCTAGGAGTTTCAGCGGTGGACGGAAGGACACGCTGGCGCTTTGCGAAGCGGTGCAGAGGGTTGCCGTGCATCTCGAACGAGGAGAGGGGGTCGAGCGCGTCGAAGGGCGGTAGGTGCTTGGGAAGGGTGTAGGACGGTAGAAGTCTTGCTGTAGCCCAGCAGCCGAGATCAAAGGAGGTTGAAAGCCTGTGGGAAGAGCGAGAGAAGAGAAAGAGAGCCGAAGAGGTGACGAAGAGCAGATGTGAAAGGGGGAGAAAGGGAGCGGGGCACGCGAAGGGAGAGCAAACAGCTGGAAATTCAGACTAAGTAACCGAGTAAGCCCCGTTTTCTATTGATCAATTTCCCAGCTCGACCCAGGCCCTCTCCGGCTTTCGAGCTTGAACTTGACCGCTACACAATTCACCAAGAGCACAAGAGCACAGAGAGGTACAGCTGCAGCTCTTACAGCCCTTCGCTGCCCACAGCTAATCACTGCAATCCCCTACAGCACAACTTCCTGCTCTTTCCGTGGTCGTCCCCAGAAATGTCGTCCTCCTCCTACTCGGCGCTCCTGCGCCGTTCTAAGCTGGCCACCTACTCACCAGCAATCGACCAAGTCTACTCGACTACAGGCGGTCACGCCGCGCGGTCCCAATTCGGCTTCAAGCGCCCCCTTCCTTCCGCAACCACCAAAAAAGCGCCCTTCGTTCGCGTGACTTCGCTCGACAACTCGCAGAAGCGTACAGAGTTCCGCAAGGCGACCAAGGAGACTTCCTTTACCAAGAAGTGGGGCGAGGTGCCTGTAGGGATTCAGATGAGCTCGAGGGATGGGAGTTATAGTGCCGCGAGTGCGGCCGCGCTGGCTCAGGCCGAGGCGAGTGAGGTGCAGAGTCGGTTCGTACCGTCGTCGCAGCCAGCGGGAGGGATCAAAGGGGTCGCCGAGGCCAAGGCGGCAGGGGAGAGTCGGAGGTCGGCGCCCAACTTCTTCTTGATGGACGAGGAGCAGTTTGACCGCTTCCTGGACCAACTCGCCGAGCGGAGGACCGAGTTTGAGCAATTCGCATTGGAGGAGCTCAACAAGACTCAGGAGGGACGGGAAGCTACTGAGGTGGACTTGTACGAGCACGCCCAGTCGAACCCGACTCATCTCGCCCGACTCGTCGAACGATTCCTCGCCTTCCCCAAACCCTCGCCCAACGCCCTCCCAGTCCCTCATCCTCACCCCACCCTCGCCCTGCAATACTCGACTCCAACCCCCTTGGAGTCAGCCCTCGCCCCTCCTCTTCCCGGTCGTCTCCTCGGCCCATCCACCTCCCGCTCGGCCACTTCCCTCCACTCGAACCGCTCGCAACTCTACACCTCCATCCTCGGTCAAGTCTCCTCGATCGGCGCCCTCCAAAGCGGCGGAGCATCCTACACGACCTTCTTCCCCGACGCCTCAGGCCACCGTTCCAACCAACCCGGCCGAACAACCTTCACCATCAAACCGACGCTCGATCCTTCGGCCTTTTCCTCGCGCGTAACCCTCGCTTCCCAGCGCGGCAAAGTGCCCTTCCGCTCCTCAATCCCCTCTTACGAACCTCAAGCCCTCGCTTCGAATGTCCTCGACCTCCACCCCACCGTCTCTACCACCGCCCCTCGCCCTCTTCCCGGCACCCAAGCCTACTCGGGTAACCTCGCACCCCCCAGCACCAAGCGTACTCCCTTCGGTTCGAAATCCACCGTCTCCCTCACCGAGATGATGGGACAATTTGGCTCTTCCCGTCGGTTGAGCGAGCCCCGGAATGATCTGTACAGCGGCAAGAGGAGGTCATTTGAGGAGAGGGAGGTGTTCAAGAGGAATAGTATGGCCTTGAGGGAGGAGAGGTTGGCGACTGATGGCAAGGCGTTTGGGACTAAGGGGACGAGGGAGGCCAGGGAGGCCAGGAAGAGCGCTGCTGCTCATAAGCAGGGAGGAGGGGGAGGAAAGGGCAACAATAAGTTGATTAGCGACTTGACGATGCTGTTGGGGGATCACCATTAGGCGTTGAGGAGGGCTGAGGTGGCAGGGGGCCCAGCGCCGAGCTTTTGAAACAAAGTAGAAAGTGAATTTCGAACCAGTCGCCTACGATGGTTGAAGTCGCGTGAGAGTTTGAGAGCGAATGGGAGTATCGTTCTGCAGCCATACGGCGATTCGGTACCCAGCTTCGACCCCTTCCGAAACGCGGCGCGCGCTGGCTCTCTCGATCTTTCCCTCACCGCCATCATGTGAGTCTCTCACCGCCGAGCGAGCAGTAGGCTACAGAACTAACCGTTTCACACTCTCCTACAGGCTCAAAGCCAAAGCCAAAGCCGCCGCCGTTCGTCCTTTGCTGCCTTCCCTGCGCTTCTCTCCCGCTGACCCTCTGCTCTCCTCCCTTCCCTCACCGCACTACAGACCGCCGCCAAAGCAGCGAAAGCCAAGAAAGCTGCCGAGGAGGCTGCGAGGGCCAAAGCGGCTGAAGCAGCCGAGGCAGCAGCTGCTGGGACTCAGGTGCCCGTCTCTGCGAGTTCGCGGAGGACCATTTCTACTCGAGGTCGACCAGCAGTGACTCGTGCGTTCTACTCTCCTTCGATCTCCTCTCTTGCCGCCGCTTTGGAGAGAGCTGACTAAGAGCTGTATGAGCCACAGAATACTGGGTGGACCACCAGTCGTCGCAACTCGCTCCTAATGGGGGAGGCATCCTGAGGATTGGGTACGATCAAGCGGCGTTTGAGGAGGGCGTGAGGGAGGTCATTCTCGAGCCGAGGGGGAAGGAGGAATGGGAGGCGTACAAGCGGGCGCAGGCGCTCGGCGAGGATGCGCCTCAGGAGGAGGAGGGGGAGAAGAAGGGAGAGGAGGATAAGGCGGAGGAGAAGAAGGTGGAACAGCCCGTGGGTGCACCGGTGAACAAGGATCATGTCGCTTTCATCGTGAGTCTCTGCTTTTTTGCTCGCTCGGCTTGAGCTCAGCTCTCGAACCGAGCCCTCGCTGACCTCCCTCACTCCTTCTTCCATCTATCCTTTCTGACTCTCTCGCCGACTCTCTTCTATTGGTGTACAACATCCTCCGCCCGCTCCCTCGCCTCCGCACGCCGTCGTCCCTTCCCATCCCCTCCCCTCGGCGCCGCCCTCCTTCTCCCGCTCCCGCCTCTCCCCTACTCCCCTCCTCTCCCATCGTTACAACACACTCTCCCTCCAATCTCCCCCTCTCTCTCTCAAACCACACCCAGGTCTCCCAACTCGACCTCCCCGACCGCGACGCCAAAGCCGCCCTACGACGCCATGCCGGCGACGTGGTCCTCGCTCTTCGGGATCTAACGGCGCCGCAGGAGATGGTTCAGAGGAGTGGAGTGCCGGCTAGTAGGCTTGTGGTTGCGTAGAGGAGAGGAAGAGGAGATGGAAGTACTCGCTCGCCGTTTGAATCTTGAGTTTGGTACTGGCAGGATTGACAAGGGCGAGGAGTGCAAGGAGTGCCTGGGAGAGAAGCAGGTCGCAATACAGGGCAGTCGCGCT
Organism: Leucosporidium scottii; assembly: GCA_003054985.1. Classification (NCBI taxonomy): domain Eukaryota; kingdom Fungi; phylum Basidiomycota; class Microbotryomycetes; order Leucosporidiales; family Leucosporidiaceae; genus Leucosporidium; species Leucosporidium scottii. Next base: position 468,423 of record MWVB01000008.1, read on the forward strand.
CGGGGAGTGTGAGCTTGCAACGAAGCTGTCAGGAAGGAGAGTCAAGTCGCCCTTGCGTCCAGGCGGGTGGGAGGGCTCGTCGCTCGCCCCTACCTATTCGCTTGTTCGGCTCAAAGTGATATCTCTTGGCGTTCCATGGATTGAGACCGAGCAAAGAGGAGCAGCTGCGGCACAGCCATCAACGACCTCTCGGCTTGCTCGGCGGTCAACTCTCCCGACCTCGTCTCTCTCTGACAGCTCGCTTGTTCTCCGCCGTCGAAGCGCGACAGTACGCTGACAAAGCCTCGTCATCGTTCTTGAAGTCCACGCGCTCAGAAGTACACATCCTCAGGCCTGACGACCACTTTCCTCCCATCGGTCGCTCCCCCCGGTAGGCGAATCGAGGACTGATGCCGGTCGCGGGAGAGGGGTTTACGCATGTCTATTTTGTTGCGCAGAGGAGTCAGTGACCTGGTTGTCGTCCCGGATTCGCGAGGGAGGGAGCGGGTGCAGAAAGAGAGGAGGAGTAGGGAGAGCTCACCAAACCCGTCTTCATCCTTTCCTTTCGGACCGCCGCCATAGTAGTCTTTGACGCGGCGGTATACGATGTATCCCAGAGATTCGTAGAGACCTATTGCTAGGTCATTGGATTCTCGGACGAAGAGGTCGACACTGGCGGTGAGGCGAAGCGGAGCCGAGGAGGTGAGGTGAGGGAAGGGGGCGGCGATTGAAGAAGGTTGAGCGAGAGGTCAGCGAGTGGGCGGGTGGGGAGGAGAAAGGTAGACGTACAACCACGAATGCTCCCCCTCGCCTACTTTCTCTAGTAGGTCCATCATCAGGCTCGCCAGACCTAATCGGCGATGGCCGGGCGAGACGGTGATGGCGGAGACGTGCGCGCTGTTCGAGGTGGGGAGGAGCAGAGAGGAGGTGGTGGAAGGGAAGAGGTGACGGCGGGCGGAAGCGGGTAGAGGGAGCAGGGACGAAGGGGATCAGCTTCGGCGCCGACAATTGGGAGCGAGCGAGGTGTGGGGACGTACTGCCACTCCTGGCCCTGTCCTTCAGTCTTTCCCATTACTGTACGATCAGCAGAAGCGCACAACAAGCAGTTGAACGAGCGAGGATAGCGCCGAAGGAGGGCGGGGCGTGAGCGAAACGGTCAGCGAGCTGTCTATAGTCGAAGGTAGAGCAGCAGTGTCCACGAAAGCGTAGTACTCACCATATCCCATCAACCCACCACCCTCCCCACCACCCGTAATCCTCCCCTCC
>MWVB01000008.1:475163-523561 GCA_003054985.1 Leucosporidium scottii
GGGGGGGGGGGGGGACTGCTGTTGAAGCAGCGTCTTGAGAAAGACGTATAGCCGCAAATGCGACGCTCAAGCTTCCTCGTCAATCGCTGTAGCCGAGAGCCATGACTCGGCGAGCCTCAGCCGTTCCCTTTCGCTCTCGCTGCTCTCGCTGCTCTCGCTGCTCTCGCTCCCTCAATTCGACGCCGAGTTCGAGAGACAACACAAGCACAAACGTTGCGCTCCGAGTCTGACCAGGTAGCTGGAGCGAGCACCCGCGTCCTTCTCTTCCCCTTCCCATCACCTGAGCAAGCGACTCGACTCGTCCGCCGTGCTCTCCTCGCCCTCGAGTACCTTGCTCCTTCCCCAATCGTCGATGCCCAATCGCTTCTGTCGCCTCTTCCATGCAATGCAGAGGAAGAGGAGGATCCCTTGGAGGATGCCGGTGATGCTGTGAAAGGGAGAGGGAGAGGGAGGGTCAGCAGGCAAGCCGAGACGAGAGGGAGGAAGAGCGAGCGAACAGGTAAGTCGCCCAGCCGCTCCAGTTGACCCCCGGTCGAACGGCGAGAGTGTAGACGAAGACGAAGGATCCAGGAGTCTGGAAAGCAAGAAGAAAGATCAGCGCCGTCTTCGCCGAAGCGACCAAAAGCCGAAAGCTCACCTGGAGGAGCATCATGGGGATGCTGAGACTTCCCACCAGCTTTCTCCTCGCCGTCAACAAAAGTTGAGGCAAGTACTGCACGCACGCGAGGACGACGCTGGCCAATCCTAGCGTAGTCGCCCACACCCTGACGGCCCTCTCGCTCGGGTGCTCCTTGCCTCCACCGCCGGGGAAGGCAGGGGGCGATCCCGAATGAGGCGCTTTGGGTAGAGTGACGAGGAGGATTGCGGTAGTCACTCCGGAGAGGAGGAGATGGAGGAGCGTGAGGAAGAAGAGGGAGAGAGCTCGTCGGTACTCCTCGCTGAGGATGATGGTCGAATGGCGGACCTGGCCCGGCAGGAGCATGGAGCGAGGATCAAAGTCGGATACAGAGGAGGCGTCCGATTGGCTTGACGAGGTGGAAGAGCGGCGGACGTAGTTGGAGGGAGTCGAGGTGCGCATGAAGGCCGGTACGAAGTTGTCGGACCATGGTCGCTCGGGAGGGATGGCGTGCGCTTCGAGAGGCAGGCTGCGAACGTACTTGGCGCCTCGAGGGTAGAAGATGAGGTAGAGGACGAAGCTGTGGGAGAATAAAGGATCAGCTGGATGGACAAAACGGCGCTCGCTCTCCGGTCGGTCGACGGCGGAGTCGGTGGAGGTGAGAATCGAGGACTGACATGAGGTTGAAGCAGAGCCATTGGAAGAAGACTTGAGCGATGCCTAGGACCGACTCGAAGCATTGTCCAGCGGTCTGCAGATTGATAGCATCAGCGCGGGGCCTCCATCACGCCTCCTTCAAGATCAGCGAAACGCCGGGCTTGCGCTGTACTCGAAGAGCAGGAGACGAAGCTTGAATGAAGCGAAACCTACCAGGTACTTGCAGCAAGCCACTTGACCCCATTGCAAGGTCAAGATATTGAGCAAAGAGCTCGCGCTGCGCAATCCCAAAGCGATACCGTCAGCGAACGATCTTGTAGGCTTCTACTACCTCCGAGCTCACCTGCTAGTAGCTCCCAGCAGCAAGAACCATGGCGAGAAGCCCTCGCTGTTCTTGTTGCGGATGATGCGAATGTGCTAGATTTGGTAGGCGCGGTCAATGCGTCTCGAGGGTCAGCTGAGTCGTTCTGTAGCGTTGCAGCGACCGGAGAACAGCGCAGAAGAGCACTCACTTGTGGTAGGTACGAGATGATCAGCCCTACTACAATCAGCGACGAGAGAATCGTCGTCGTTTGGTCATGCTTGAACGACCTCGTGCAGCTTTCCAGGTCGGCGACCGGTCGAGAGTGGAAAGCAGAAAAGACGGGCGGTAACGGGCTTTGATCGAGTACAGCCATCCCTGCAGCCAAGTCCGACGAGTGGGCGACGAAAAGCGAAGTCGAGCGAGGTGAGGGTCGGAGTTCGAAGACAGGATGGCGCGAGAGCCCTCCACTTACCCCGCTCAATCGCAGACTCACGAAAAAGGCTTTTCCTGGCCAAGTCAAGGATAGGCAAGGCTTCTAGAAGCACGTTTGATCTGACTGGCCCCCAGTACTGGATACGAGCTCGGACCCCTTCGGCGCCGAGCCTCTCCGTGGCGAGTTGTAGGTCGTTGTAAGCCTAGCAGATCATTAAACGCATTTTTTGAGGTACCTGTAGTCTATCAGAGATCAGCGAAAACGCTGACCGAGCGCCCTCCACCTCGCGAAATCTACGCCGAGGCCCTTAGCTCTCGACATCTTCCTCACTTCTCGCTCTCGAGGCTCGCTCTTCACCTCGGTCGACCTCGCTACAGCTTCTAACGATGAGCTCATCTCCACCTTCCACCCCGCCGAGCGTGAAGCCTCCCTCCTTCCCCGTCAAGATCTGGCGAGCGCTGCCGTGGATCATTTGGCCGATCCTCGCCACGAGCGCTTGGTTCGCTACAATCTTTGGGATGCTTATGTGGTGGGCTGTAGCAGATAATGGGCGATCTTATGAAGGAGACCAACAGACGATCCTCTACGTCAGCGACGTTGGTAAGTCTTCGCCGAGCCGCTGTCAGGAGCCGGCTAAAGCTTCTGTTGTTGGTCGCCTCCCCCTCTACAGGCGCCGAGCACGACGACCTGTTCATCGCTGGATCGGTTCTCACTGCCCTCTTCTGGGCCATCTCTCTCGTTCTCGGTCGTTGGCTCCGACACCTTCGCCGTCTGCCTGGAGTGCTCAGAAAGAGGGAGAGGGTCGCTGCCGTCCTCTCCATCGTCTTCGGGATCATCGGGGGGTTCTGGTTGATTATGCTCAGGTAAAGGAGCTTCCTAGACTATGTTCGAGCAGCGGAATGGTCCTCTCAACACGATCGCCGAGCAGCGCTGACTCGTCAAACCCCCAGCATCTTCAACAATCGCGACCATTCGACCGCTCACTGGACCTTCGCCGCCCTGTTTCTCGCATCCGTTGCTCTCTCGGCGCTCGCTCAAGTTTTCGAAGTGCACTGGCTCTCGAGGTCTCAGTGAGTTGGCCTCACGCCATTTCCAATCTCGGCGCTCATTTCTCGTCCCCTCCACCTCCTTACGATCTTCCAGCCCCGACCGAAAGCATCTGCGCCGTAACAGCATCATTAAAATGGTCATCATCGCGCTCGCCTACATTGGAGCCGCCCTGTTCATCATCTGCTAGTTCGCCGACCGCCTCTCTTGCTCTCTCGCTCGCTCTCGCTGACTTCCACCCTCGCAGCGTCGTCGGCCGAGGCGTCTGGGACTCCAACAACCGTCCGACGGGCGGCGCAAGCGTCATCAAATCCGTCGCCGCCACTTTTGAATGGACCGTCGCGCTGATCTTCGCCCTCTACCTCGCGACCTTCATCCTCGACCTCTGGCCCGCTCACAAGACTCGAGGTCTTCGTTTTGACGCGGGTCTCATCGATGCTGATCGTGCGAATACGCTGCATGCGCATAAGGATGGTCGACCGGGAGCGCCGAGGGGGAGGTTCAAGGAAATGAGGCAGGTTGAGGAGGGAGAGAGGGCGAGTCAGAGGAGTGTGCAGGCCAGTGCTTAGTGAGGTGCTGGAGGATAGCAAGAGGATAGCTCGTTAGACGCCATGTAATGATCGCGAGAAAACTCATATGCTCTCTTCAGGCGGCCGAAGAGCGAGGCTTGAGTCGCAAAGCAAAGTGAGCATCGTTACACGGCGAGCAAGCTGTACGAGAGAGAGAGAAGGTCAACTAGACTTCTCGGAGTGAGCTCATGCGACCAACTCACCTTCCTCAGTACCAATCTTCACGCGCAGCTCGAGCATCTCGTTCCCACTCTCCCGCCCAGCTTTGCTCCTCGTCCAAGCGTCCGCCGTCCCAACCTCCGTAGCGCGGCCTCGAGTGATACGCCTGCATCGGGTTCGGCGCCCAGAGCCACCCATTGCCGTAGTCGTAAGCGTATCCCTCGACCCAGAGTGGACCCTCAGGTCGGCGCTCCATCTCGGGCAGCTCGAACTCCTGCTGCTGCTGCTGCTGCCACTCCCAATCCATCTCCTCGTCCTCGCCAAACTCCCTAGGTTCGTTTGTGAGCTCCCCCCATCCCCTCCTCTCGAACTCCGCCCTCTCGAGCTCCCTCGCGCGCTTCGCCTCTTGCAGCTCGGCTTCAAAGTCGATGGAGGGCTCGGTCTCGTCGGTGGTAGTCTCGAGCTCGTCGGCCGAGGAATCGTCGTCGAGGTTGTCGTCTTGGAGGGAGGCGTACTCGGTCGATTCGGCGTCGGAGGCGTCGCTGTGGGTGGAGGAGGGGAAGTCGAGAGGAGAGAGGTCGGCGTCGCCGTCGAAGAAATCGAGAGGAAGGTCGTCTTCGCTATCGCCATGGAAGAGGCGAGGCGGGTGATCATTCTCATCGACTTCGGAAGAAGAGGCTGAGGAGCAACGCGAACTGCCCGTCGACGAGGAAGTGCAAGAAGGAGAGGGGGAGCGAGAGCGGCGCGAGAAGTAGTAGTCGAAAGCATCTGGGTCGTCGTGGTAGACGTGGAAAGCATGGTTGTGGAGCTTGTCGACTTCTTCGTAGGGAGCGGTGCAGCGCGGACACGGCGCTCCGAAGACTGGGAATCGATACGCTTCGAGATCTGGCCATCTGCACGAGCAGGAGGTTTTCAGCTGCTCTGTCGCGCATATCAAAGAGAGGACGTAGGTACCTGGACTCAAGGTCCTCACTGCCCAGCCAGACGCTCCGAGTGTTGAAGCATTCGGGGCACTCGAACCTCTCCTCCATCGCCGAAGAGGTCATCTTCAGTAGCCTGCCGCGCACTTGCCGTCTCCAGGACAGCGACTTGGTGACGGGCTGGACCCAGCAAACCTCACATGTGCACTCGTTGCGAAGGTAGACCTCGTCCGTCGTCCACTGTATCTTCAAGTAAGAGAAAGTATCGCCGTCCTCGCAGCGGGTCACGTCGTGCTCGGCGGCTTCGATGATGACGTCCTTGCCCTCGTCCGGCTTTGTACAGTGGCTGATAGAGAAAGGCTTCCATCCAAACTCCCCCTCACGCGCACCTTCGAGGCAGAACACGTTGCGACCCCAAGGTTGCTCGGGGGGGAAGCGAGCAAGCAATGCGCGCCTACGACAAGCTCGGTAGAGAGTCCTACAGCTCCATGAAAGCGCTTCCAGGTCGTCTGCTTCGGTGACGAGATCGAGGATGTACTTGACGAGCTCGGTCGGTAGTTGGAAGAGGGGGAAGGATGATGTTCTGCGCTTGAGACGAGTCCTGGTAGCTTTGCGAGGTCGTTTAGCAGGCTTGAGTGAGCTCGAGTCGTCCTGTAGCTTCATGCGGTCGAGCGAGCGAATCGAGTCGAGAAGCGGAGACGAGTGAGCGGGAGGAAGCCAACCGGTCTGGCGCCATGGCATATGGCGCGTGAGCTTAAGCTGCTTGAACTCCTGCCCCTTGCGCCCTTCTTCGCTCGGCCGTTTCAACGCGTTACAAGCTTGCAGAAGCCTACAGAAACTCGCCGCCCAATCGCTCCTGCCTGATCACCTACACGTCGCCAGTCGCCGCCTCTTGCACGCGACACACCAAACAACGGCGACTTTCGAACCGCGATGGAGCCGTCTCAGCCGCTGCCGCTGGCGACAGCGCTGCTAAGGATCACACCGAATCATCCTCTCGTACATCTTCTTACGACCCCGCTCCTCGCCCGAATCGCCATCTTGGAAGCGGTCGCGCTGAGGGCTCCGGTCCTTCGCCGTCTCGGATTCAACTCGGCGGGAATCGACGTGCTGGCGCTGCTGGTAGTGGGAGGGGCGGTCGCTAGGTGGAGAGCACAGTGGAGGACCATGCTGGGGCTGCTTGGCGTTGGAGAAGCGATTCTAAGGACGTTAGGCCTGCTGGAGCTCCTCGACCGAAACGAGGAGCAGGAGGATGAAGAGCAGGAGCGGGAACGGCGCTTCAAGGAGAAACAAGAGATGAAGCACCTCTTATGCTTCTGGCTTGTGTACAGCCTTATCTCGCTCGGCCAATCTCTCCGCGCAACCAGCCCCACCTCCGCCGTCGCGCCTCGCCCCCTCCTACAACGCCTTACACCCTTCCTGCGCCGACTTCGCACTACTCTCAAACCCATCGGCACTCGCTACCCCTCCCTCGCCTTCCTCGCACCCTCTTCTCGCCCCGCTCCCCGTCGACCGAAGTCTTTCCCTCAACCACGACCTCTCCTCGTCGCCTCCCTTCCTCGTCCTCCCGTGCCCGTCTCATGGCTCTCATCGGAGGTCAAGTACCGCCTCATCAAGCTGTTCGTACTGTGGACCGCCCTTCGGCGAGACGGATGGGGAGCGAGCGCTCTTTGGGACTGGATCCTCAGTCCCATCTTCAGCGTCAGGCGGAGTAGGAAGGTGGACAATGGGCTCGGCAAGAAGAAACGACGGATTAGGGTCGTCGTCGAGGAGGAAGTGCAGATGGAGGAAGGCAGCCAAAGTCCTCGTCAGGACGTCTTCGCCGAATCGGAATGCTCCTCCTCCACCACCACCTCCCCCACCGACTCGCGACACAACTCCTACAGCGCCGACAACTCCTTCTCCTCCACCGACTCGCCCTATCACCACTCAACCTCCTCCTCCTCATCCTCCACCGCCTTCCCAACTCCAAACGTTCCATTCCGGCTCACCTCCTCCTCTCACCCCATCCGCGGCGGCTTGCAATCCGACTACCCTCTCTCACATCAAGGACGTCTAGAATCACCCACACCGAATCGCAGTGCTGGATATCACGTCGAGGATCTCTTGGGTGCGCTGTCGAAGGGATCGGTCGGAGGGGATGAGAGCTGGGGCGCGTCGAGTGGGGCGTGGGGACCGCAGATTTAAGGTGTTGGCTGTAGCATGTTGTCATTATTCGTGCTTATTGTGTCAGCACGTCGTTCGGCGAGCCTCTGAGCGTTTCGGCGATTCGGCGAACGTTGAAAAGGGGCTCAGCTCGAGCAGAAGGACACCGGTGAGTATGCAGGAGCTTTTGCAGGATTCTGTAAACCTTGCGAAGGCTGTAAAGCGTTACATTCTACGCTCGACGCGGCCCGTCGCTGCGACTGTTTGGACTCGCAGTGCTCGAGCCTCGTTCTTCTTCCTGCCACCACCTCGTTTTCTCACGCCTCTCCAGCAACGCTGAACGAGCAGCACAAGGATGCTGGCCCTTTCAGGACGGTACACGACGTTGGCAGGGGCGTCGCTGGCAGCTCTGAGCAGTGGAACGCTGTACGTAGCATCTTCGTATGCTCCGCAAGTCGCGTCCAAGCTACACCTCTCCTCAAAGTCGACCAACCTCTTCCTCCTCTGCGCCAACACTACAACATACCTGTCTTCGCCATTCGTCGGGCTGATAGTGGACAAGAAGGGAGGAAGAGCCGTGATGCTCTGTGCTGCACTTGCTCTGTTCGCCGGCTGTAAGTAGGCGCGGCGAAAGCCCCATCATTAAAGCCTCAAGCCGCAACCAACACTCGAAGACCGGAGGTCGGCTCAGAAATGGCAGGCTCGGTCGGCGCGCTAACCCGCTCGCTCTTCGCAGATGCTCTTTTGAAGCTGTCCTACGACGCCGGCGACAGAGGAATCAACGCTCATTTCGGTCCATTACCTGTCCTCGCATTCGGCGAGACTCTCGTCGGCCTCGGATCGTCGGCGAGCTATGCTGGCTTCTCGAACGGGGTCGCGAAGGCGTTCGGCTCGAAGAGGGTGAGTTCGATCCGTTTCGCACTTGACTGCAAGCTTACCTCGGTGCTCGTACAGCGCGCCACCGCCCTCTCGGTCTGCATCTCCTGCCTCGGCCTCTCTGCCTTCGCCTACTCGTCTCTCGCCCTCCTCCTCCCCGCCCGAGGGGACTCCACCTCTTCTTTCCTCGCCCTCCTCGCCGCTGGCTGCGGTGGCAGCATCCTCATCGCCGCCTTCCTCATCCGCCCTCCCATCCACCAGCACCACCACCACTCGTCGACCCTTTACTCGCCCGTGCCGAACGCCGACTTTGGCGAAAGGGAGGCTTCCCCTCGCGGAAGGGCTACGTTATCGCCCTCTCCCTCTCCTTCACCTGAAGAGGCAAGCGATGGCTCATCCATTTCGTCTGGCGAGGTGGTGGTGGTCGAAGTGGAGTATCTGCGGGCGAAGAGCAGGGAACGAGCCGAGAGCAAGGCGCGAGCGGTGGCCAAGGAGGCGCTGGGACAGCCGAATGTGGGAGGATGGGCGCTGTTGCGAGAGTTGGACTTTGCTCTGTTGTTCGTGTATATGGGGATCCTAGCGGGCTGCGGCCTGATGTTTATCAACAACGTGAGTCCACCTTTCGCTCCCGATGTTCGGCGCTCGAGTTGACTTTCTCTGCTGTCTTACAGGTCGGCACACTCGTTCACTCCCTCCCTCTTCCCATAGCAATCCCCAACGACGTCTACGCCTCCTCCCTCTCCCTCACCGTCCTCCAGCAACGCCTCGTCTCCCTCCTCTCCATCTTCAACTCTCTCGGCCGACTCCTCTGCGGCCCACTCACCGACTACCTCTCCACACCGTCCAACACCAAGCGCTGGGCCATCCCTCGCGTTTGGTTCCTCTGCCCCGTGGCAGCCCTCTTCGTCTTGGTCAACTCATCCGTCGCGAGGACCGAGAGCGTCGAGGTCTTGCAGGGAACGGCAATCCTCATGGGACTGGCTTATGGGAGCTTGTGTGGCTCGATACCGGTGTATGTCATCGAGTGGTTCGGGCTGGCCTCCTTCTCCACCAACAACGGTTGGCTCTCCATCTCGCCGGCGATTTTCGGTGCGCTCGCTCTCCCCTCTGGCTCTCCCTCTCAGTGCTGACGCTTGACAATCATCACAGGAAACGTGTTCAACGTCCTTTTCGGCACGCTGTACGACCTCCAAGCCGCCGCTTCGCCCTCTCCCTCCCCTCCTTCGTCGCTCCTCCCTCCTCCCTCCCAAGCGGCCGAACTCGTCCGCCGAGGAGGGCTTCCCAGTACCGACCATCTCTGCACCCTCGGAAATGCTTGCTTCCGAAGCGCTTTTCAGCTTACAACTACGCTTGCTGTGGGAGCGTTTGGGCTGGCCGTGTGGATGGGGATGAGGAGGGGAAGGGGGGACTCGGAGGTTGAGGCGAAGGCGAGAGGGAATTCTGTAGAACCGCTGACTTAGCTTAGAGGCCTTAGACTCGAGTACTAGTGCAATGTTGTCGTGTGTGCTGTACCCTTCCGTTGTCTCAGTTCGCAAGAGCCGAGTGACCCTGTGGGCTCGAGAGCCAAAGACGACCTCGATACGTGAGTTGATCGAAGGGTTGAGCTGCTGTTGGATTACGAGAGAGCACGTTGTAGCTGTGTAGGCTATGTACAGTAAAGCTAACCCTCGACCTCGGGTGTTTGCTCCTCCAACCTCCTCCTCTTCTCGATCGGCTCGCCTCGACCGAGCTCGACTGGCTCGTCATCGCTGCTGAGGAGCAAGACGGGCGTGAGGCAACGGGTGCGCTTCGTGGATTTGTCTTTTGGAAGAGTGGCGGGAGAGTCTGCAGAGCTCCTAGCTCGAGGAGGTGGAGCATCGTCGTCGCTGTCTGAGAGGGTGATGGTGTCGACGATTTGTGCGGAGGGGTGCGTTGGGATGAGAGGAGCTGGACTGGTGTAGAGTGCTGAGACGTGAAGATGCACGCAGAAGCAAGGTAAGCGCGGAGATTGGAGAAAACGAGAGCATTCGACGCACAAGGCAGCTTGTGTTCTCGGGCGAGGCGAGCGACTGGAGCGGAAAGTGGTTGTCAGCTTCTTTCGGGGTCTCGTAAGAATCAGAGCACGCACCATCGGCTCGGTAATGCCATTCGAAGGTGAGGAAGGGGACACGACGGCGATTGAGGTAGACGAACCTGGCGCCGACTTGACCTGGGGCGACGGCGAGCTCTTTCCCACTGCAAAGGAGAGATAAAATGAGCTCACCGAAAACTCCAGAGCTCAGCTAACCCCCCAACTCACCCGAGTACATGACTTCCGAGCACTCCCATGCTCGCCGAATCCATCGGAGCAGCTCCGACGTGCGAGCTAGAGTCTACGGGCTTGACGTGGTGCAGCTCGAGGCGAATGATCCCGCTGTTTGTAGGATGTCCTTCAATCTTGGAGAACCGGAAAGGGATGGCGTAGCCCTGCATGCCGAATCGAGTTGCAGAATCAGCTCTCAGCGCGCCATCCTGATCGCCGAGCGACGAACCTGCTCGTCGGTCTCCTCGTAGCCGAAGAAGCAGCACTCGCGACGACGATCACCGACGGGATAGCAAAGAGGTGGCTCATCCCTGTCCATCAATATAGCGCAGACCCTGCACGTGTGAGCGTCAGCTCCCTTGTCCAGCTCAAGCGAGGCAGGCCCAAGCTCACTGCTCTCCGTTGACCTCGAGTGAGGCGTAGGTCGCGGTCCCAGTGGTAAGTACTGAGCAAATGGAATCCCTTTGGAGCACCACCCCAAGCTCTCATCGCCGGCTCCCCGCTCACCGTTGATCCTCGAGCAAGACGGCGAAATCCTCGTCTTCCTTGCCCTCGATCCACGAGCTACAGGCAGTGGAGACGGGAAGCTGGTGGACCATTTGCTGGTAGTTTCTACATGGCTTCCTCTGGCTCGTGATTGATGCTGAAATGCAGCCTTCGACGGACGTGCTGGTGAGAGGCGACGCGGGAAGCAAACGAGCGCGTAGTGACTCAGCGAGAGCACGGTACAGAGGTGTAGATCTTATCACGTACAAGCTATGCTGCTGTGAGCTCATCCCTGCTTCTATGCCGGGCGAAAGCGAGACGACGACGAGTATAGACGAGGCAGGAGATCAATCGACCATTTCGAGCCAGCGAGCCTTGTCCTCTCTCCCCTCGCTCACCTCGCAGTTCTCGCACCTCGCTGCCCCCTGCTTTGCTACATCAATCGGACGTATAACCAATGCTCTACGAGTCCTTTCAGCTGCACTGATACATGTCGCAAGTCTCGATTTGTCCTCGCCGCAAGCCTCCGCCTTTTCAATCTCCGAGGGAGACGAGCTTTGCCAGCCTCCTTCAGCTCTCTTCAGTTGTCTCAAATACTCCAAACACTCGTCAGCCTCCAACACAACCTCTCGACATCCCAGCATCTTCAACGACGTCCAGCCCTCTTCAACGGAGCCATCGCCGAGGGCGGAAGTGAATGGGAATAACTGCGAGGCTATTTCCCCTCTTACATGGCTCGCTGTGCAGCGACGCGACTGCTCTTCCTCGCGCACCCCTTGACGCCACCTTCGTGAGGCTGTAGTTGGCTAGACTGCCTCCCAAGACCCTCGGCGAGGTCGTTTTCGGCGCGTATCGACTCAAGTCTCTTCTTTCGTCTTGGTCGAGAACGGAAAGGGAATATTAATCAAAGGCTACTCCTTGCTGCAGTGTACTTTTGGTTGCATGCCTCTGCTTCCCACTTGTAGATCTGTCTCACGACTCCACACTTCATCTTCAGCGGGCGGGAATGTCTCGATCGCTCTTCCCTCCTCGCAAACAACGCGGTCTGCAGGGCTCTCTCTGTCTCTCTCTCTCGCTCTGTCTCTTTGCGTTCTTTTGTTCTCTCCTTCTGTTCAACCTCTTCGCCTGTAGGACGACACAGCTCGGCTGGCGATGCGGTTCTCCTTTCCCCTCTCCGTGCTCGCGCTGTCGACAGTCGCTCAAGCTCATATCAGCTGGTTCTCCGAGTCGATGTATGGCGCACCCGGAACGCCTTCCTATCGACGAGCCGGATTGATGGATGGATACTACGACCCAGTTGCGCCTCTCGGTCCTCTGTGGTCGTTCGACGAATGGTGAGCTTTTGCTGGGTGCCAGACGTGTAAAGCGCAGGTCAGAGCGGCCGAGGCTGATTCAGGTCAATTGCTCTCGTATTCCCACGCGTCTCAGGTGGTTCCGGTGAGCTTAAACGAGCCCCGCTGCTTTTCTCGGCGATGACTGACCGTCTCCCTCTCCCTCTACTCCCTCTCCCTTCCTCTCCTCTCGAACGTCGACTCGGCACCTCGGACTCTCAAACTTATCATGATATACGCTCAACCACTCTTGTCGTCTTCAGTGGTCCTCGAGTGCGCAATTCGCCTCCGCCGAGTGGAAAAGTCACGATCCTTCCCGCCGGCAAGACCTTGACGGTCGAGCTGGCGTGCAACGTCGGCTTCACTACAATCGGAGGCGCTTCACTCGACGCCAACGATCCGTGTCCTGGCAACACGGGAGCGCTTCATGCTGGTGACCCAGGGGAGCCGGTAGACCATTCCCTGCTGGCGGGCTGTGCGCTGGCTATCGCCGACGTGGAGGAGATTGAGGACGTGACGATGGATAATCTGGTGCGCTATCTTTTCTCTCCTTGCCAATTCGGTACGCTCGCTGACTCTCGTCAACCTCGTTCTCCGACTCTCCTTTCACCGCCGCTCTCCTCCCTGGCCTTCTCCCTTCCCAATCGCTCTTCTCGCCGCTGTCCTTACTTCAGGCCGTCTTCTCTGTCCAACACGAGTGCGTGTGGCAGAAGAACACGTAAGTGAGAGCTTCTCACGTGCCTTCTGAGGCTCGGCGACGATGTTGAGGCCGAAGCAAGAGCTGACCACCTCTTCACAGCACCTGGGCCGTACCGAAGTACATGCCGCCTTGTACGGGAAACAATTGCATCTGTGCGTGGATGTGGCTCGCCAACAACGGCACTGGGAAGTGAGTTGGGCGCATCGCCGAACTTTCGTCAAGCCGTGTCGCTGATTCCGCCGTGCCACTGCAGCTTCTACCAAACTGGCTTCAAGTGCAGTGTGAACGACACTCTACCAGAGGCTCAACCACTCTCTATGCCGCTCAAGGACCCTGTACGTTCTCCCCTCGCAGCGAAACCTCAATCGAAGTCTTTCGCCGAGCATTTCACCTCGCGTTCAAGTCCTCTGCCGGGCCGCGCCGCATCACTACTGCACTACTTGAAGGGCTCGTTTCTTCTTCTCACTGTTGCTGACTGGTTATCGACACGCTTCCACAGGTCTACTGCCCCGCTGGATCGGGCACGGCGTGTGTCAAGGGCGCGAAACGACCGATCTACTACTACAACGACGTCGCTAACGTCGAATGGGTTGACAACTACCATCGCCCTGGGTATCACGCATCCTGGGGGTGGTTCGACGGAGCGCAGAACGACATCTTCCAGCCGCGAAATGCCACCTCGGCGACGACTTCGGCGATGTCCACCTCGCCGTCTTCCACCTCGGCAGCGGCAACTTCAACTCCTTCAGCCTCACAGACATCTTCCACTTTCTACGCACCTTCATCGGCCACCACCACGAGCGTCAAGCCACCCAATGCCGTAACGTGAGTCCCCCCTCTTGGCGCTCGCTCGGCTTTCCCTCGCCTCCGCTAACAATCTCCCCTCTTGACAGCACGACTACCACCTCATCAAATCGCTCCTCTTCATCTTCCCTCCGCACCACCACCACCGCAAAAGCCACTCGAACCCCTCGGGTGTCGCCTACTTCGAAGTCGACCTCTTCCGCACGGTCCTCCTCTTCGTCAGCGACTCCAACAAGAACCCGCAAAAGCTGGTGGGATAAGAGGGACTTCACAGGTGTGCCTCAACCTCTTGCTACCCTCACATCTGCCGCTAGGAAGGACTGGCGGAGGAGGGAGAAGCGACCCGCGGCCGAGCTCTGAGGTAGCTGAGAGGGTCGTATTGCGTAGATTCTGCTAGTCGGTGTACATGAATAGATGTAGGACTTGGCTTGTCTTGTTATAGATCATTGCAGGCTTCTGGACGTTGTTGAATCGTGCTCGGCGAAGGCTCGGCCCCCCCTTTCGCTCGTCGCTCTCTCCTCCTAGACCACCTCAGCGGGGACGAAAAAGCTTGACTGCCTGACTCGAAGAAGTATCTTGAACTCTTGCTACACGGGCTCTGCAGGTGTCTCGGCCCGCTCAAGACTTCGCCCCTTCTCCTCCGCCATATCCTCCCTCGTTTGCTCGCCTCTCGCCAGCTCGCTCGTAGGAATCGGAAAAGGACGAGAACAACATGTCGACCTCTACTACCACCGACTCGCTGGCTGCCGACGTCAACAAAATGTCGTTCACTCCCTCGTCGGGCATGCTCTGCTTGAACGGCTGCGGCAAGGCCTCGAATCGCGCCCACACTTGCCCAGTATGCTTAAAGTAAGTTTCGCCTGTTTCCTGTGCTCTCGGAGACTCGCGTCAGCTCTGGAACAGGCTACAGCGCTCTCCGACGGCAGGGACGCTTTTGAGGAGGAGAGAAGGAGCCGCTGACCTCTGTACGGTTGCAGAGAGGGCGTGTCGGGAGCTCAGTTCTGCTCTCCGTCATGCTTCCGTGATAACTGTGAGCTCGAGTGCCCGTGATCGCTCGCCGAAGAACAGCTGCTGACTCTTGCCGTCGTCTCTTCGCTCGCGCTTCGCTGCCCAGACAAGGCTCACAAGACCAAGTATCACAAGCCCTCTGCTGCTTCCGCTTCGAAAACCGTCCCCTACAGTTACCCGGAAGGCAGTGCGTTCTGTCTCTCCACTCCAAGCCGTCGCCGTGTGCTCACTTCCCCCTTCTCGCAGCCAAGGACGGTTTCGCCGATGTCAGGGGCTTCAGCGGCTACACTGGGACCTTACGAGCGGTCATGCCCACCGAGCCTGTGCCCAAGCGCGCCGTCAAGGAGGGAATCGACTACCCAGATTACGGGCGCAATCGTGAGGAGCTCGCTGCCATTGCTGAGAAGTGGGCAAGAGTGCCAGGGGGAAAGGTGGCAGGGAAGGCCGAAGAGGTGTATAAGACGATCAAATGGGGCTTGCAGCGCGATGTCAGGTGCGCCGAATGCTGACCTTCGCTCCATCTCGGTCGACAGCTAAGGGAACGAGTATCTCGGAAACCAAATTCTACAGGAAGCCCAACGCGCAGTGCAAGCAGCTCAATGAGAAGGAGATCGAGGGCATGAGGAAGGTCTGCAAGGTGCGTGCTGACTACTCGCCGCTCGTCGACGCCGAAACGCTGATCTTCTCGTCCGCAGCTCGGTCGTGAGGTCCTCGATATCGCCGCCGCCATGATCAAGCCTGGAGTCACGACTCTCGAGATTGACGCCGTCGTCCACGAGGAGTGCATGAAACGCGATTCTTACCCGAGCCCGCTCAACTACCACAACTTCCCTCGGAGCGTCTGCACGTGAGTCCGAACGGCTGTCGCTGCTCTCAACTCGCTCACTGACCTCTGTTCACTATTCAGATCCGTCAACGAGGTCATTTGCCATGGTATCCCCGATGCACGGCCACTCGAGGATGGCGATATCATCAACCTCGATGTGACCCTCTACCACGGAGGGTGAGGGTTTTTTTTTACTGCAGAACACGATCTCACATGAGTACTAACCTCGCATCCACACGTTGCAGCTTCCACGGTGACCTCAACGCTACCTGTTCGTCGCCCTCCTAACCCCGTCGAATCGCCGAGCTGACCTCGCTTCTCTGTGGAAGACCCCGTCGGCACCAAGGTCTCCGAGCAGAACCAGCTTCTCATCAAGACTGCCCGCAAGTGCCTCGACGAAGCCATCCGCGCCTGCAAGCCCGGCATGGAGTACGGCAAGCTCGGCAACATCATCGAGCCCATCGTCACGGCCCAAGGGTTCAGTGTGAACAAGACGTGAGTCGGGGGCTGTATACTGAGAGCTTGCGTCTCCGCTGATGTACCTGCTACTGTGCAGATACGTCGGACACGGAATCAACGAGTGAGCTTTGTCCCGTTCTCGCCGAGCCTTTCCTCAGCTCACCTCTCTCTTTCTCTTCGAAGGCTCTTCCATTGTGCACCAAACGTTTCTGTACGTCTCCAACCTCCACCCCGCGTACTTTTACTGACTTCTCTCCTCGTTGCAGCACTACGCCAACAACCGCGACTCGGGCAAGATGAAGATCGGTCAGACGTTCACGATTGAGCCCATGATCTGCGTCGGGAGGGAGACCGCCGACCACTGGCCTGATAACTGGACCGCTGTTACAAAAGACGGAAAAGCTTCCGCGCAATTTGAGGAGACTCTGCTGGTTACCGAGACGGGCATCGAGGTCTTGACCGCCGCGCCAGGGTGGAAGCTGCCGGAGTCCGACGCATAGCGGGAGTAATGAAGCTACTCATCCACTTTCATGGCTCTCTGCAGCCTGTTCTTTATCGCGAGAAAATGAGCGTCCACCGTCGAGCTTCAAAAGAGCTTGCACTTCGCCGGCCGAAAGTCAACCGAGCTTTGAACTTGACGGAGAACCAGCTTGAGCCTTTACAGCATCACTAAAAGTCGTCTCGGAGCTACAAAAGTACATATTTCACGACTCGCTGAACCTTCCAAGTCTCCCTAACACCCTACACCTTCATCGGGTCGCTCTTGATCGAGCCGTCGACCGCCCCTCCTTCGGCCTTCAGCTCCTCGACGGCGTCGTCTCCAAACAGCCTGTCGATCTCTTCGAGGGTGAGACCCCGTGTCTCTTTGTAGCAGGTGAAGAAGACGACGGCGGCGGCGGCGTTGGTGCAGATGAAGAGGATGTAGTAGCGCCAGCTGCTCGGCGGAAGCGAGACGGATCAGCTTGAAGTCGAGGGAGCCGCGAAGAAACCGCTCGCTTCGAGGTTCTTGAGAATGCGGTACACAGTACATAATCCGAGATTATCGAACCTGGGAACTCACCCAATTTTGGCCAGACCGACGGGAGAGGCTTGCGAGATCATAATCGAGGTTGCGTAGTGGCAGACGTGCACCAGCGAGTTGCCGACACCTCGCAGCTGTGTAGGGAAACATTCTCCCGGATAAGTCCATCCAAGTGGGCCTAATGTAGCCGAGAATACGCAGGAGATGGCGAAGACCGAAGCGACGACAAAGTACTGAGCTGTCGCGTTGACCGGCTGTCCAGGGATGGCGGGGTAGCGAGCCGAGAGAGCCGTGATGATGTTGAAAAGGACTGAGAGGGCGGCGGCGCCTCCTCCAAGCATGGTAACTCGGTTGACTCGGTCCACGATGAAAAGGGAGATCAGGACAAAGATCGGACCAAAGGAGCCATAAAGACCTGCAGAGAGAAGCAAAGCGTCAGTGTGTTGGTGAAGATGCTTCTGCGACATGAATCAAGGCCATGTTGAGGCTGTCCTTACCGGTCACGAGGAGCTGACGGTCGACCGAGAAGTTGAGCGAGGCGTAGATGGATGGTTGGAAGTACTGGATGAAGCTGCGAGCGTTTGTTGACAAGTGTGAAGAAACCTCTGGTCAGTGACAACCACTCTTCTCAATCGCTAGCAGTCATAGACGAGCGACGAGCAGCAGCGCCATCACCGAGCGGTGATTTCCCACGTCCAGCTCACCTAATACCACTCAGCATCGCAAAAATCCAAACACCAGCTCCCAAAGCCAGACGGTGTCGCCTTGCGGGGGTCGAAACGGCGGAGCGGAAGCCGGGCTTGATCATGAGCTTCTCGGCGGCGACGTGCGCGCGAATGCTCTCGAACTCCTGGTCGATGAAGTCCTGGTTGGACCCGTTGTAGTGGAAACGAAGCAGAGCTTTTCGAGCGTCTTCTGGGCGGTCAACCAGCATGAGCCAGCGCGGAGACTGGGGAGGGATGCAAGAGGTCAGCTCGGCGCACAAGTTGAGCGGATTGCGGAGCCTCACGGACCTCAGGAAACATGAAGATACCGGCAGCCAGTATAACAGCAGGAACGATTTGTAGTCCGAAAGGTCCACGCCACTGAGCGTTGGATGAGAGAAACTTGAAACCTTACTGAAAACCGACAAGTTCGGCGCCGAAAAGGAGGGCGAGAAGCACCGGGAGAGGGGCAGCGTGAAGAAGGGCCAAGTGGGAAATCGAGAAGGAAATGATATTGGAGCGAGCGTGTCAGCGACGAGCGTGGTTCATGTACAATGGCAGATACACGCACCCCGACCCAATTGCTGGGGGCGCCGAGAAGAAAGTAAAATGGACAGCAATGAGTACAGCTGGCACACACTCCACAGGCGGTTGTCTAAAGCTCACGCAACCAAGAAACCTAGAGCGATCAGCAGCTGTTGAGCAGCACTAATGCGACCGCGTTCTTCGGCTTTGGCAATCTCCGAAGCGTAGACTGGGGCGGTTCCGGTGATGAGTCCGACACACACGCCAAGAAGAATACGACCGATAACCAGCATGGCGATATGAGCGGCGTCACACATGATGG
Organism: Leucosporidium scottii; assembly: GCA_003054985.1. Taxonomy (NCBI): domain Eukaryota; kingdom Fungi; phylum Basidiomycota; class Microbotryomycetes; order Leucosporidiales; family Leucosporidiaceae; genus Leucosporidium; species Leucosporidium scottii. The sequence goes on from MWVB01000008.1 coordinate 493,357, forward strand.
CTCCTCCGATGATGCCGCTGCGGGAGGAAGAGGTCAACGAGCGCCGAGCATGATTGAGGCTGGCGTCGCGCGTACAAGAGAGACCCGAGGAACATGGTACGGCGGCGTCCAAGACGATCGGAAGCAAATCCGACACCGAGAGAGCCTGCAGATGAGATGTAAGGAAGTCACTCGAGGTGGAGGACCGCATCGAGGTAGCGCTGACCGAAGAGGGCTCCGACCTGGAAGCAGGCGACGATGGCTCCCTTCTGGGCAGGCGAAGGACTGTTGAAGTAGGCGACAAAAGATCTTTGTACCATCTGAGAGTCATGACAATGGATCAGTTTGACGATACCTCTCGCTAGCAGCGAGAGAAGCGAGAGAAGCGAGAGAAGCGAGAGAGACCTACAGAGGGCGTGATGACACCAGAATCGAATCCATAAAGAAATCCTCCGATCGATACGTAGAGAGAGCAGAAGAGGGTGTAAGAGAAGAAGCGCCCCATCTTGAGAAGGAGGGGACGGAGATGGAGAGAAGGAGAAGCTGGGGAAAGCTGAGCGCGAAGGGCACTCGTCTTCGCTCGGTCGTAACGGAGGCATAACCCGACCCTCTGAGGGTCAGCAGACTCCCTGCAGAACAATTGACGAGCTGGAACTCGCGCCAAGACAACCGATTCGGCTGGCGGTTGCCGCCCGCCCGACGATCTTCAGCCATCCGTGTCGAGGAGCAGGAGCAAAGAGGGAGAGGTGGAGGTCCACGGGGGAAGGGATGAGCCTGGAGAGCGGATCGAAACGCATTTCGGCGTAGCGGAGCAAACTTTGCGTCGACGATATTCTTGCGCCGAGCAGGCTCGTTCGGCGAAGTTGTAGCATGCTGCCGGGAGGTGATAGAGGGGAGCCTGCAGGGCCGTTGAGAACACAGTAGATAGATCAGACCCAGGTCCAGGCGCAGAGGTCAAGATGCTCCGAAACAGAGAAACGGCTTCCAGTCCAGGGAGTACTCGGCTACATTAGGCCCCCTGGGAGGACGTACCCTGGAGAATGTTTCCCTACACAGCTGCGAGGTGTCGGCAACTCGCTGGTGCACGTCTGCCACTACGCAACCTCGATTATGATCTCGCAAGCCTCTCCCGTCGGTCTGGCCAAAATTGGGTGAGTTCCCAGGTTCGATAATCTCGGATTATGTACTGTGTACCGCATTCTCAAGAACCTCGAAGCGAGCGGTTTCTTCGCGGCTCCCTCGACTTCAAGCTGATCCGTCTCGCTTCCGCCGAGCAGCTGGCGCTACTACATCCTCTTCATCTGCACCAACGCCGCCGCCGCCGTCGTCTTCTTCACCTGCTACAAAGAGACACGGGGTCTCACCCTCGAAGAGATCGACAGGCTGTTTGGAGACGACGCCGTCGAGGAGCTGAAGGCCGAAGGAGGGGCGGTCGACGGCTCGATCAAGAGCGACCCGATGAAGGTGTAGGGTGTTAGGGAGACTTGGAAGGTTCAGCGAGTCGTGAAATATGTACTTTTGTAGCTCCGAGACGACTTTTAGTGATGCTGTAAAGGCTCAAGCTGGTTCTCCGTCAAGTTCAAAGCTCGGTTGACTTTCGGCCGGCGAAGTGCAAGCTCTTTTGAAGCTCGACGGTGGACGCTCATTTTCTCGCGATAAAGAACAGGCTGCAGAGAGCCATGAAAGCGGATGAGTAGCTTCATTACTCCCGCTATGCGTCGGGCTCCGGCAGCTTCCACCCTGGCGCGGCGGTCAAGACCTCGACGCCCGTCTCCGTAACCAGCAGAGTCTCCTCGAACTGCGCGGAAGCCTTTCCATCCACCGTAGCGGCCGCCCACGGTTGACGCAGAAGAGAGGGAATCAGCCGAAAGGTCGAGGAAAGGGTCGCCGAAGCGAGCCGAGAACGCCGAGACGCGCAGACTCACGTTGTCGGGCCAGTGGAAGGGCTTCTCTTGTCCGATGCAGATCATGGGCTCGATGGTGAACGTTTGGCCGGGTCGCATGCGTCCTATGTCGCGGTTGTTGGCGTAGTGCTGTCGGAGGAGCGAAGGTGAGCGAGAGCGAGGGTCGAAGGAGGAGTCAGACGAAAAGCTCAGAGGAGGATCACAAAACTTACTGATACTTGTGGTGCGTTCGAATGGAATAGCCTGGGTGAGGGATAGATGCAAAAGTCAGCATAAGATTGAAGCCCCGTCGTATCGACGAAAGCTCGAGCTCACTCGTTCACGCCATGTCCAACGTATCTGTGGGAGAGATGATCAGCGCGACGTCAATAAAAAGAGTCTAAGGTGGAGCGTTGACTCACGTCCTATTCGTAGAGAAGCCCGACTCTGCAGCTACTCGCTCAATGATAGCGCCGAGCTTGCCATACTCCATGCCTGGCTTGCACGCGCGAATTGCCTCGTCCAGACACTTGCGCGAAGTCTTGATGAGCAGTAGCTTCTCGGCCGAGACGTTGTCGCCGACGGGGTCTGTGCGAAGGGAGAGGTAAGCGCCGAATCGAGACGACGGGAGAGCAAGACGGACAAGTTGCGTTGAGGTCGGAGTGGAAGCTATGAAGAGGCGAAGGTCAGTACCGCAAGAGAGGATTGCACAAAGAAGTACAACATACCCGCCGTGAAAGAGCGAGACATCGAGGTTGATAATGTCGCCGTCTTCCAGTGGCCGAGCGTCGGGAATGCCATGACAGATGATCTCGTTAACGGATCTGCAATGGAAGAGCAGTGAGTAAGTAGCCGATGAACTTTTCGCGCCGCACCTCAAAGCGACGACGGAGGAAGACACGACTTACGTGCAGACGCTCCTTGGGAACTTGGAATAGTTGAGAGGACTGGGGTACGAGTTGCGCTTCATGCATTCCTCGTGCACAATAGCATCAATCTCGAGTGTTGTAACTCCAGGTCTGATGGCAGCGGCGGCAATGTCGAGAACTTCTCGGCCGAGCTGCGAACACCGAAGGATGTCAGCCGAGCGAGACGAGAGCCAAGGAGACGAGAAGTACTCACCTTGCAGACGACTCGCATAGCCTCGATCTTCTCTGGTGTGAGGACCTCGCATGTCCTGTACTTGGCGTTGTAGGCGAGCTCCTTGAACGACTGACCGTTCTCTGGGCGACCGAGGGATGTCAGCACGAGTTCAACAACTCATTTCGACCCCCCATCGACCACCCCATCCCGTGACATCCACACATGACCGACGTTTCGAGCGCCTGAAATCCCTCCAGCGCCTCTCAAGACTCTTCAATCCAGCTCGGCGAAGGTCGACTTACTCTCTGTTGCGTAATCAGGGAGCGCAATCGACTTCGGGACATGGCGCTTTGGCACTGCAACCAGGGGCATCACAGCTCGGAGGGTTCCAGTGTAGGAGAACTTCCCATCGAAAGCATCCTTGGCTGCGAAGAGTGAAGTGGAGTGAGCGAGGCGCCGAGGCGAGAGAAAGCCCGAGCAAGGACTTACTGCCTTCCGGGTAGTTGTAGACAGTGGTAGAAACTGCGATCGAGGGCTTGTGGTACTTGATCTTGTGAGCCTTATCTGTGCAGCGAAGCGCGAGCGAAGAGACGAGGCCAAGGATCAACGGCTGTGCTTCGGCAGGCAGGAGAACTGCCGACTCACAGTTATCACGGAAGCATGACGGAGAACAGAACTGAGCTCCCGACACGCCCTCTCTGCACGCGTACAGAGGTCAGCGGCTCCCCTTCTCCTCCTCAAAAGCGTCCCTGTTGTCGGAGAGCGCTGTAGCTCTTCCAGAGCTCGCGCCAGCCTCCGAGAGCACAGAAAGTAAGCGAAACGTACTTCAAGCATACTGGGCAAGTGTGGGCGCGATTGGAGGCCCTGCCGCAGCCATTAAAGCAGAGCATGCCCGACGAGGGAGTGAATGAGGGTTTGCGGGAGGCGCTCATGGCAGTGGAGGTGCTGGGATGGGGTAGAAGCTAGCGAAAAGCTGCAGCTACAATCGCCGAGAGTCGAAGCGACGAACGAGCAAGTATGTGGCGGAGGCAAGACGGCTCGACGGTCGCTTTCTTGAGGGCTGCCTCATACGCGCGAATCTCGACGGACGAGTTGACTCGACTACAGAACATGAGGGCGGGCTTGCGAGGTATTTTTGGGACTAAAACAGCAGCCAAGTGCCGCGAGTCAGGCTCGGATAGCGCGCATGCTCGTCTTATGAGCCATCGCCGAACCCTCTCCGAGCCGACAGATCCTCGACGTCCGCTCTACAGACAAGCAGGAGCATGGTCAAGAGCAGGACAGCACTTCTCTTCGCATCCTCTTCGCTCCACCTTGCGGCTCACAGGAGACAACAGAATTTCATGTTCGGGGGCACAGACTATTCAAGCTCCAGGCTCGAGCTAAAGTTATACAGTCTCAATCGACCAGCAGCGTCCTCCTCAGTACACCGACCTCATTCAACAACGACCTCGCCTCTTGCCACATGCCCGCCTGCCCCTGCAACACACCTTCGACGAGCTGCACCTCCCTCTCCGTCCCCTCGTACACTTCTTGACCCTCGTTGCCAATGAGCAGACCCCTCACAGCGATGAGGAGTCCACAACCGAAGAAGGGAGAGTGCACTGCCGGCGGGAAAGCGGGATCCAACGAGGCGCGTACGATGGCGATGATTTGCTCGGCCGCGGCGACGATGAGGCCGTGCGCCGAGGGCGGAGGTTTCGAGGTCGAGTCGATACCGCAGGCGAAGGCGGGGGCGGCAAAGGTGGAGAAGATGGAGGAGGAGGAGAGGAGGAAGATGGTGGCGGAGGAAGCCATGATGCCGCTCATGAAGGCCGCTTCGGTGCGCGTCGAGGCGTAGAAGGAGGCGGCTTGGACGTAGAGGGCGTGGGCTTGGGTGATGAGGGCTTGAGCGCGAGCGTGAGCGGTGGGAGGGTCGAGAGGGGAGGTGGCGGTCGCTTCGAACAAGAGGGCGAGGACTTGGCGTTGGAGCGAGTCGATCGAGTGAGTCTGCGAAAGCCGAACAGGTCAGCGATTGTGTCTCAAGAACGGGCTCAACACGACCCACCGACTGGGAAGGGTACACATTGCCCATCACTCGGTCCCTCGATCCCGTGAGCACGCCCAACTGAATCTCCAATCCCCAGCACGTCCAGCCGAGCCTCCGGACGGTTTCGTTCCACTGCCCGAACCCATAGTCATTTGCCACATCTCCGTCCCACCCGAGCTGCACCAACTTTTGGCACACCCAGGTCAATCTCTCCTTCGCCACCACCTTGGATCCGATGCCGTAGCTGAGGTACACCGAGAGAACGGCTGCCTGGAGGTCGTCGAGCCTCGTGCCATAGTTCTCAAGGGGCGTGAGCTGCTCGAGAGTGACGGGATTCGGATCGAGGAGAGAGCGAATGGCGAGATGGAGGTGATTGCCAGCTTGACCGAGGTAGGCGCTGCACTCGGCGAGAGCGGGAGGAAGGAGTCCAGCGTAGGGATGAATGCCGGTGAGGTAGGCTTGGGCGAGTTGGTCGTGAGTGGTGTCACGGGGTGGTGAAGGAGGGATGTAGGTCGAATTGGGAACAAAGGGAGGAGGCGAAGCGATTTGGAACGATTGAACGAGCTGAGGCGGCGGAGAAGGCGAGGGCGAAAGCGAGCCCGAGAGGGAAGGCGAAGGGAGTTGGGGCGGTGTACGTTGGTGTGCATTGTGGTCGGAGGGGGAGGACGACTGGGAGGCCGTAGTAGTGGTAGATTCCTCTTCCTTGGGCAGACGACGAGGCCTTCCCTTCCTCTTGCTCGGCAAGAACTCGCACGTGAGGCCCAGCCTCGAGCACCTGTTGCAGCGCTTGCCGTTCGTCTTGCTGAGATCCTCGTCCAAAGCGGCGAGTTCGGCGTCAGAGAAGCCCTGGCACTTGGACTTTGCTTTCCTACAGGCGCTACAGCTAGATTAGAGCGGAAGAGTCAGCATCTAACACCAGCGAGCGACCCCAAGCCGCGAGCCTTCGTCGCTCACCTTTTGGCAGGGCGCTGCCTCTCTGCGCCAACGGGGATGGGAGGAGTCATGTTGAGGTGTATTCGAGTACAGGTGGCTGCTGGCGGGGCGTTGAAGAGACGAAGCTTTTGGAGACCGCGGAGCTTGGAGGGATGCGCTGGCGAGGGTTCTTAAAGCGGGAAGGGTGGCAAAAGCTTGCAAGGGGCGGCTGTAGTGCACCGGCAGGTATTGGCAATAGTGCTGATGAACCAGCTGCAGCTGAGCGTTGAACGAGACGAGACGAGTGAAAAGCAGGAGAGAGAGAGGCGTCGCTGCCTTTCGGGTCCCTTGGCCAAGTTCGGACGTCAAACAGGAGGACCGAAGCTTCCACACCAATCGATTCGGAACGAGTGCACAGAGTCGTATTACAAAGCAAATATGTTCTTCGGGGAGCGCACGTTTCTGTAGGGGATGTGTGTAGCAAACGCCTCCTCTTTTCTTCACTTCTTCCTCCAGGCGAGCACGCCCCACATACACAGGCGCATGAAGACGATGATGATGACGAGGATACCCGCGTAGAGACCCTCTGAGATGCCGGAGTAGCCGAGATTCTGGAGAGGAGCAGGGAAGTTAGCAGAAGGAAAGGACAAGTGGGCGCCGAGCTTCCTGTCGCTCGTCTTCGGCTCTTGCTCGACGGAGAGGGAAGGAGATGGCAACTCACATCAAGGATATCATTTCCGGCAAGAGCGCACTGCTGAGGAGTGAGCGAGCTGGGCATGGGGCAGCTGCAAGCGCCGTTGACCGTGGGGCAGGGGAAGACGAGGCCGAATAGGTCATTCTTGACGAGATTCTCGAAGGCGAAGGTTTGGAAGTCCTGTAGAGGTATAGAAAAGCGTGTAAGTCATCGGAAGAAGGTTCTCGAGCAGCCCGGAAGCGACAGCGAGCCAGGAAACGGCACGGCGATGACTCGGCGAACGTCTACCGAGCCAAGAGCGGCGGGAATCGACGTACGATGAAGTGGAGCGAGTAGTACAGCCAACGCGGCAAACTCGACGCGCGGATGAAGTAACCTTGCACAACCATCCACAGTCCATTAGCGAAGGCGGCGAGGGCGAGGGCGGCGACGAAGATGGGGACGATGCTGGCGAGTAGGAGAGATTGACTTTCGGCGGCGAACACTCCGAGGAAGAGGTAGATGAGGAACTTGAAGAAGTGGGAGGCGCCGGGGTGAAGTCCGATGGCCCAGTAGCTGTAGGCGGGGAGGGAAAGGACAGCGGTCAGCCCTTCGCTCCTGGCTGTCACTCGAAGCCGAAAGTTGAGAATCGAAGAAACTCACCAGATGAGAGTGTAGACCAAGGTGCAAGCGAAGAGGAAGGGGATCGAGACGACAGTGTTGGCGAGGAGGTAGGCGCCGGGTCCGTAAAGTCCATTGGCGCGCTCTCGTACAAAGACGGAGCGCTCCTCGAGGAAGGCAGGGATTCCAGAGACCGACATGAAGCCGAGGAAAGCGACTGAGAAGAAGCTGGTGAGAGAAGAGAAGCGAGAAGTCAGTCTCGAAGTTGAGCTCGGCGCTGATTCGAGGACACTCACTGGACTGAGAGACGGTCGTTGATCTTGTTGCTGCTCGTGCCGAGGCGCATCCAGGCGAGGGCGAGAAGCACTCCCATTCCGATGTACATGCCGAAGCGAATACCGTAGGCCAGCAGGTTCCTCGAGTAGTTCTTGAGGTTGCGCTCGGCTTTCGGATCGAAGAAGTCAGCTTTCGAAACCGGCCTTCCGAAGCTGAGACAACTCACACAGAAGGATCGTCTTCCTCACTCCCTCGCTGAGCACCTGACCCACCGGCCTACGCTTCTCCTCCTCAATGGAGCCCTTGGCCCAGCTCGAAGGTCGCTGGTTGCGACTCTCGGCCTTCGAGTGCTCGTTCCAGCGAGCGACGAGCTGGTCCAGGTGCTCTACAGCCGAAGGGCCTCCATCAGCAGCATTCGAAGAGTAGAATTCGGTGTTGACGAGCGCCATGGCGTGGTCAGCGGGGTTGCCGTGGCGAGGGGTAGGGTGGCCGAGCGAGGTGAGGTATTCGTCGATGGTGACGGTAGGGCCGTTGTAGACGACTTGGCCTTGGGCGAGGAGAAGGAGGTTGTCGAACAGAACGAAGGTCTCCCAGGCGGGTTGATGGATGGTGGCGACGACGATGGTGTTGGTTTCGGCCGCGAGGCGCTTCACTGCCATCGCCGAGAAATGAGGGAAAGAAGAGCGATTTCAGCTGCTGGTCGCAGGGCAGGGAGCCGACAATGATCGTCTCCCTGTGGTGTCTGTAGAGCACTGAAAAGGTCTACTCACGGGACGAAATGACCTCCCTCGACGAAGCGGCGTCCAGTCCCGAGGTAGGCTCATCGAGCACGAGTACGCGAGGGCGAGCGACCATGGAGCAGGCGATGGTAACACGACGTTTTTGTCCTCCCGAGATACCGCGAGAGATTGGTGTGCCGATCTTGTTGTTGGCAACGTCTTGAAGTCCGAGAGCGACCAAAGTTCGGTCGATGTGCGCCTCGATATCGGGGGTGTTGGGCGGGAGGCTGTAATAAGGGTGAGAGGGGTTAGTCAAGAGAGCAAGGAGCTCAAACCGAGGCCGAAACTCACGAGAGACGAGCAGCGAAAGCGACACTCTCGCGAACGGTGAGGACTCCAATAAGAGCGTCGTCCTGCTCCACAAAGCTGAACATCTCTCGGATGCTGAAGTTGGGAGAGCCGTTGAGAAGGATCTGTGAAGCATGTAGAGGGTCAGCGCCATTCTTTCGAAAATTGCCGAGCTCAACTGCCAAGCCACAACTTCGGAGCTCCGGTGAAGCAGTGACAATGTGCAGAGTGACAGGGTGCAACTCACCTCGCCGGTAGGAGACACTGCACGTTTACAGACGACGTCCAAGAAAGAAGATTTCCCGGCGCCAGAGGGTCCCATCACTGAGGACGGACGGTCAGGTCAGTTGCGGAGCGAAGCAGCTCCCGGGAAGCTGTACAAGGACTCACCAGCAAGAAGTTCGCCACTGTTGACGGATCCCGAGATGTTCTGAAGGATGGGACGCTCGCGCTTGGGCACTTTAAAGCTCAGATCGTTCCAGGAGAGGGTGAAATGAGGCGAGGAGAGCAGAGGGGTCGGCCCCTTCTCCTCATCGGAGCTGTCTCCGGGAGGGTAAGTTGGGTAGGTGGTGCGGTCGGTAGACATGAGTGGAAGGTGGGTTGGCTCGAAGGAGTGAGTTGAAGGAAGGAAAGAGACGTCGAGCTCCAATTTCCTCCCTTTTCACGAAGCCCCGTTGCCGTCCAGGAGCTACGGTTACAGACGAACGGTCGGGTACAGAAGCTCTCTCGGGGCTCAAGATGGGCAAGGCGAACCTCGGACGCCCGGCTGTAGGAAACCTTCGCCTTGTACAGTAATTCGAGCTAAGGGAGGAAGAGCGACGGCCGGCTATAGAGCGATAAAGAGGCAGAGAGGCGAGGTGAGGAGCCCCGTGGAAGCGCTGGTCGAGGAAGAGCTGACGAGCGTGAACGTCACCCAGGAGGCTTTGGGTGACATGCCCATGCCTTGACGTGAGAGATCCTAGCCGGCTACAGAAAGGAAGGAGGATGACTCCAGCTTCGCCGAAGGGCCGCCAGTCCAACTCCGAGCGAGCACAAAATAAGCGACTACAGCGCCTTTGGCATTCAAAACTTGTACCTAAACTCCTTCGACAAAAATTCTCTCATCGGCTCCGTCTGCATCGGGACCCACCTTACATCCCTTCCCTCCTCGCTTCCCTGAGCCTCTTCACCGCCCGTCACATACACCTTGCACTTCATCTCCTCATCTCCCTCCCTCTCGGTATACATCATTGACAGCCGAGATCCACCTCCGCCGGGGATGAGCTTGGTCACGAGCCAGAAGGCGGTGAAGCTGGCCAGAGGGTGCGAGGCCGAGTAGTGGTGTAGGAGCGCAAAGTCAAGCACGGGGAGGGAGATGGGGAGCATGTGGAAGAGTGGTGACCAGTAAGCGCCGGGTGTGGAAGTGTTCTCGTCGATAGGGAGGGTGATGGGCGTGCCAGTCGGGGTGATTCGGCGGTAGAGGGTCCAGCCGTCGATGGAGTCGATGGGCTGGGGCATGCCAGGGGATTGAGGGAGTGGCTCGTGCAGGAGTTGGTACGCTTCGAAACGGTTGAGACCTTGGATGGTCTCGCCGTGCTTGAGCTTGATGGGCAGCGCGAGGTTCTGCGAGGAGGGAAGGGTCAGCCCTCGGCCGAGAATTCGGCGACGAAGAGAATCTCACCCATGGTCCCCACATCGCGTCGACGAGGTACCTTGCCTCACTTCCAGGCCAGTCGACAATCAACACTTCGTGTGTAATGGATCCCCAAAGCCAGCCGGCCTCGTGAGTCCGAGGATCGTTCCCGAGCGCCTTGTATGCACGCGAGCCGAGCTCCGACACCCTGTAGCCGAGGGTTCGGAGCAGGGTAGAGAATACTGCGTTCACAGCGAAGCAGAATGCACCCTGAAGCGGTAGAATGTGGTCAGCTTCGGCCTTCGCAGCGAAACGAGAGAGCCGTCGGCGCACCTTGTTCTGCTCGACGATACGCCGGTAGGCCGCTGTGCCGACGGGCATACCAGGAAAGTTGGACGAGAGCTTGATGGGGACGTTGGGACCGGCCCACTGGTCCTCACTGACGTGCAAAGGTGAGGTGTCTTTGGGGACGTGCTCGAGATGCGAGAGCTGCACTTTAGCCAGCTGCTCCAGCGATGGAGATTCGTCCAGCAGAGAGGCTGCAACAAATCCAGAGATCTATCAGCAAAGTTTGGCGCGCTGCAAGATGAGCGAGCTCACCAGGAAGAGCGATCCGCTCGAGGTAGGCGGCGGCTTGCTGGCGGTCCAGCTTGGCCTCGCTGAAGGTGTTGGGCGGAGGGTACGGCATCCTGTAGGGCTTTCAAGCTGTAGGACGATGTTGCTGCTGAGAGGAAGCGAACGAGCGAAGAGCGGGAGAGCGAGAAGCTGAAGCGGAGCGAACGAGCGAGTCAAGCTGGCGGCAGCCCGCGAGTAACGTAAGTAACGAGTCAACAGCTACAGGCACGGCCATAACCGATATTCAGTAAAACGGGCGACGGCGAGCAGCGAGGCGAGCCAGAGGGCCACAGCAGCTCGGCCCCCCCCCCCCTTTTTGGCAGCCCATCGCCGAAGGTCAGAGCTGACCGAGCTGTAAGGACGTCTGAGGGCCTCCAGAGGACGTAGTGTTGAGCTAGTATCCCGATCACACGACTCTGGCCGTGGATTCTATCGACCTGCAGGAGCGAGCCACGGCGCCCGCTTCGCTCAACTCGGCTCGCCCTTCCCCACATCTTTCTCGCCGCTTCGAGATCAGCTACAGCTCGGGATGCAGCACGAGAGGCCGCTCTCTCCTGGATCGTCTGTAGGCGACTACGCTGCCTTCTCGCTGGGAGGAGCCAGCGCGCCTCGTGTTTGTCGAGCTTTGTTCGTTGAGGCTGAGGCTCACGAGACGGGGACGGGAGTAAGGAGTACGGTGTACTGCAGAGTAAGTTTTGTAGCTCGACAGAGCCGCCAAGCCCTGTGCTAAGCTACAGAGCCCACAGATCGCGCTGCCAGCTTCGACGACTGGAGCACCGCTGTTCTCGCTGCCTCCCCTCTCGCACTTGTTACACCACTCGACATACACCTTACCCCTCAGCCCAGAGTCACTCTCCTCGTCTTCCACCGAATGTCTACGAGCAGCGAGGCTCCTAGGCCTCACAGACGCGACGTCTCTCGCCAACGGCGCGTCGAATCGTAGGGACAACTCGCTGCTCAATGGAGCAGGAGCATCACCAGCTGGACGTCGACACAACCGAACGATCAAGCTCGTGCAGCAGGACAAGGACCTCTCGCTCGTCCTGGAGGGAGCCGACTCGGCCGCGCCTTCGCGCGCCAACTCGCCCAACACTTTCACGTCTCGACTCGCTAGCCCGTCGCCAACAGGCCGTTCGCCGAGTCGCAATAGTGCCAACTCGAATGGCAGGACAGAGCCGACGGAGCGCCTCAAGGAGGAGAAGCTCGAGTGGATTCTCGTGATGCGCCTGGATAGCTCGTTCGGCGGGCTTCATGAGCCTCGCTTCGCCAGCACCGTGCGCACAGCTTCTTGATTATATCACTGTAACCCTCGCTCACCCTTCTTCCTCTGACAGGTCACCATACCTCTGCCTCCCTGCCTCCGCAACTCGCTCGCCTTCACCCTCCCCACCTCCTCCGCCTCGACCTCCACCGCTACACCGCCCCAATGGGATCTCGCCGTCAAGCCTTCCCTTCGCTCCTCCTCCTCTTCCACTCCTCCCGGCGATGAGACCGGCCCCACGACCATCACCGGCCGCTTCACCTCCACCTCGGCGCTCTCGATCCGCTGGACTCCTCGCAACTCGTACACCGTCGTCGTACCCCAATCGCAGCTCGACGTGGGGTGGGGTATCGGAGAGAACGGCTGGGGCAGAGTCACCGTCAAGGGAGAGGCGGAGTTCGAGTACGCTGGATTAAAGGACAAGGCCTGGGTCGAGTTGCGGGTCGACCACGGCGCGGGAAGCTTGATGGACAAGTCGACGAGGGCGTTCGAGATCCTCTCGCTCGAGGGCGAAGACGTGCTGGCGTGGGAAGTCGTTCACGAAACGCCTCGCAAGCCGGAACCTCGTCGACACCCTCGCCTCGCTCGCGAACCGAGCAGCGAGTACACGACTCCTACTCCTCGACCTCGACCCGCGACTGCCCATCTACAGGAATCCCGACCTCCCTCCTTCACCAATCTCTTCGACACTACCGCTCCCGAGGCGCCCGAGTTGGATCCCGCCGTCGTGGCGAAGATGGGAGAACCGAGCTTGCTGAGGCAGGCTGCTCCGTTCGAGGGAGATGGATCTATGGATATGACGTTTGAGATGTCGTCGTCTGATGAGGAAGGGGAAGGGATCTCGAAGCAGCTGGCGCGACTGGCCGGGGAGAAGCAGTCGACATCGGCGACGAGCAGTCCGGAAGCGCCGGAGGCCGACAGCGATGTTCCGCAACCGGAGCCGCTTCACTTCCCCGCTACCACGACGATTCGGATACAGCTCAGTCTTGTCACCCTCCTCCACTCGGGCAAGCTCCCTTCCCCTTCCTTCTCCTTCGAACTCACGGCCGACTTCCCGACCATCACCCTTCGCTCCCTCTCTACCGCCTTCTACCCCTCCTCCGATCCCCACTCCTTCCGTCTCGCTCTACCCACCTTCTCCTTCCCCGCCGCCGTGCATGAGCAATCCGTCGTCAGCGTCTCCGCTGGAGCAGGAGGATCCGTTGAGCTCCTCGCCAGCGATCCGATGATGCGGTCTGCAGGAGCGCCGGATGAGACGGACTCGCCTCTACCTGCGACGGGAGGACGAGCACGCTGGAGAACCGAGAGGAGCCAGGACGAAGGCAGCCATCGTCGGAGTAGGAGCTCGGCCGACCTGGTCGAGGTGGAGGTCTCGCTCCCACCTTCTCGCCCAACATCCCTCATCCAGCTGGACGAGCTAGCCGACTCGGACGACTCCCCTTCGCCTTCTCCAGCTGCACGCCCACCCTCCACCACCAACGCCCGACGCCTCCTCAATCGCCCTTCAGTGCAATCCCTCCGCTCAAAATCCTCGACCCTCTCCCTCGGTCTCAACCTCGCTTCCCAATCTTTTGGCCTACAAAATCACCGCCATTCAGCTACGCTTGGCGTCGTCAAGCTTCGCATCACCCCCGTCCCTCCCTCCAGCGGGCACTCCGACGCCGAGAAGCCATGGCGACTCTTCACTCATCTCACTTTCCCGCGATCCTTCATTGGAGGGTTCGAGTTGCCGTTGAAGGAAGGGCAAAGTGTCGTGGTGTGCGATTGCTGGAATGAGCGAGGGGAGCAGGCGGAGGTGGAGAGCGAGCTGCTCGAGGGGGAGGGGGAAGGAGGGAGGAGGATGAAGATTGAGACGAGCGTTTCGAGGAGGGGATCGCCTGTTGTGGGTAGAATGGGAGAGGTTGTTGCATTGGAGGATGAGGCGGAGGGTGTGAGCGAGATGCTCTATTGCGTTTCGACGCCGGGAAGGGAGGGCAAGATCGAGGTCGGAGACGTGCTGCCGAGGATGGAAATCAAGGTGTCGAGCATGGAGGTGGAGGTACTGCCTGTCGCTGGTCTGTTCCCCTGCACTCTCTCCAAACCCCCCGTCCGCCCTCGCTGACGCTCCTCAAACAGGGTACGAGCTCCTCACCGACAAGCAAACCTTCGACTCGGCTACTCCCTCCCGCGACACTCAATCGACTCTCTTCACTCGCTTCCAAATCAGCGCGCTCGAGCCCTCTCGTCTCTCAGTCTTCCTCCAGCCCATTCCCCTTCCCAGCTTGCCGCCTGCGCCCGTCACCGAGCGCATCAGCCCGCCTCAGGCTCCTTCGCCGCCACCAGCGCCCACGCCGACCTCGCCTTTTGCTCCTCCACCAGCGGCCGAGACGGAAACACCCGTTGCTCCTCCCCTGGAGTCCGAGTCGACGCCCACGCTTCTTCACGACCCGGAGCCGACCCCTGCGCCTGAGATGCGGCCGGATCCCAAGGAGGTCACGCCCGAGATCGCGCCAGTCGTCGAAACTGTAGTCGAAGCGACTCAGATCCCAATACGCCACGTCGCGGTACTCGGCCTTCCTACGGAACAGGTCGAGCCCGAGCCGATGGGGATTATCGAAGTCGAGCTCGACGCCCCTTCAGCTCCTCCTTCCCCCACCACGGTCGCCACTCCACCACCGGAAGTAGCTCAGAAGCTGCCTGCGCCTGTCGAGGCTCCAGCAGCGACCATCAACCCCGTCTCGCCAGCTTCCGCTCGCTCGACCCTCTCCACCCTCCTCGCGCTCTCCCCATTCCTCATCTTCTTCCTCGCCCTCGCCATCGCACACTGCACTGCCCCCAATGGATTCAGCAGCCTCAACCCGCTCCACGAGCTCCTCGACGACACGAGCGGCGCCTGGCCCTCCTTCGACGCCGAGGGCGAGCTGGTCCTCGTGCAGAAGGAGACGACGACGGTACACCCGACGCAAAAGACGACCACTTCCCCATCTATCATATCATTATCGACGACCCTCACGACAACTACGACTGTAACGACCATCTCATCCTCCTCCGCCAAGGCGACCGGCACGCCCCTCCCGTCCTCACCGCCAATCATTCGAATTCCCCTTTCCTCCACTCCTCCTTCACCTCGACCGACCTTCATCGACGATCTCCCTCATCCTCCGCTTCCTAAACCTGCTGAGGCCGACCAGCAAGCAGGACTCGAGCCAGCGGGGTTCCCTTCCATGCTCGCCGAGATTGTGGCGAGTTGGAGATTGTTTGAGAGTGAGGTGAAGGGATGGGTGGGGTGGATTTTGGGCTTGGTGGGGGTGTAGTGCTTTCTATGCTTGCAAGCGTGCGATTCATGTTGTTGCGCAACGATTCACAGCCGAGACGAGAGCGCCGAGCTGAGAGCCAGCGTTGATCAAGCGAAGGCTGTAGTCTCCTCAGCGTACACTCGCGCTGCATTCCACTACATGGTCTCTTCAACTCTCAGCGTCTTTTCAAGAGCCGGATCCCACTCCCGTGGTAATGATGTAACCGCGCTCGGCGCTTACTTGCCACTCTCGAGCTGCACACTACCCCTTGCTCTATGGCCCGTCCAGCTCTCTCCTCCCGCCATTCCTCTCGCCTTATACCTCGAGTACACTCCCCAATCGAACGCCGCGAAAGGCTCCTTCCACATGGTGCCGGCCGAGCTGACGCCTGATCGCCGAGCACGGGTGTGGTGGTAGACGGAGGCGGTGAGGAGGAGTGTGAAGAGAATGGCGAGGGCGAGGAAAAGTCTGCGCAGGTGTTGAGGGTAAAGATGATCAGCCACAGCTCTCTTCGGCGCTCAAATCCAACCTCGGCGAAAGGAGAACTCACATCCAGCTGACCGCAACGAGTCCCTGCAGCGCCAAACAGATGATATACCCTCTGCAGCTGCTAAACAGCCCCGGGGTACTCGAGTGTAGCCTGCTGACACTCGCCAGCAGCAGCAGTCCGAAGACGCACAACGACGCGAGCTCGAAACGAAGACCGAGCAGCACTCGGCGCTTGGAGGGCGCTGGCGGAGGCGGGAGAGCGAAGAAGAAGGAGTGTGCGAGCAGAAGACCGGCAGAGACGAGAATCTGTAACGATAGAAAGGTCAGCGAAGCGAAGGGCGGGAGGTCCGAGCTAACTCACGGCTGGGACGGGCTGCAGGAGGGTCGTTAGCTGTTGTCAGAGCAGAGGTAGACACTGACTCACCCGGTTATAGCCCACAGTCTTCACGAGCTGAATCACGAGCACGGCGAGGGCGAGGGCAAGCAGTCCGAGCGCGAGAAACGCGGCGAGGCCGTAGAGGATGAAGCGAATCAGAGGGAGAGGTCCTTTCGATGTCGCTACGAGCTGCTTAAGGGGCTGCATATTGCTCTTGTGGTTGGAGTCAAGAGACGTTTGAAACGGAAGAGGGGGACGTGCGGAGCTGGAAGGGGGACTTGCACGCTAGACTTCCGAGGTGAACATGCAAGGAAGCAGCTTGGCAAGGCATTTCCAGAGCCGAGCTTGTTTGTGAAACGTTCGAATGGCATCGAACAAGAGGAGGCATCTCTATCGCCGAATTCGCTTTCGCCGAGGTCGGATGAGACGCTGTAGCAGGGAGCTGTAGGACGGACATTGTAGCACGCGACCAAGTGATTGCGACGGTTCTTGATCACGCCTCGTTTCGAACTCAACCCACCCCCTCTTCTACGCCGCCCTCGTAATCCTCACCAGCCGAACCTCTCCCTCTCCCTCCCAACCCTCCGCACCGACGATCCCGCTCTGCCCCTCCGGCGTCTGCAGCTCCTCCGAGACAACAGAGAGACCCTGCTCTTGACAGCACGAGAGGAAGAGCTCCCAGGTTGACAGGTTGCGAATGGTGCCGGCGATGAGGGCGGTAGGCGGAGGGGAGCAGGAGGAAGGCGTGCTGGGCGATAATGGTGATGCGGAGGTAGAGCTGAGTGGTCGGAGAAGGTAGGCGAGGGTGGAAGCGAGTAGAGATGTAAGGGAAGGATCGTAGACCTGCTCGGCGGCGAAGAGAGAGGGGGGGAGCGAAGTTAGAGCAGCTGTCTACGAGCGACTTGCCGGCGTTGAATAGAGTTGAGCCCCTCCGAACTCACGATATCGGCACCCAGGATCAAGCTCGCCCTTCCAGCCTCGCCGAAAGCTTCTCGCTCCCACTCTTCCAACTCCTCTTTCACTGCTGGTTCATCCAACCGCGAAGCCAGCGCCCAGTCAAGTTTCCGCGTTTTGACTTGGCTTTGTAGCCGGTCTGGAAAGCCACGAAATCAGTCGGTTTCACGCTCGCTCGGCGCGGCAGAAACGACTCACTCAGCTCCACGTTCTCTTCCAATTGCCGTAGCACCTTCTCGTCCACGTCGGTGGCGACTACCCGTGCGTCGTCGGATGCTACTCGACCAGCGACGAGAGAGAGAAGACCGACGCCAGCGCCGAGCTCGAGGATGGTCGGCGGCGGAGCGGAAGGGGACGAGGCAAGTAGCGAAGGAGCAGCGATGAGGAGGTTGGAGAGTGAAATGCAGGCTTGCCTGTGAGAGGCAGGATATTAGCTCAAAGCAACGACTGAGGTGCAGAGCGGGACGAACCAGGTGCGAAGCCCCGTCGTTCCTTCGAAGAAGCGGTTAGCTGAGCTGTAGGGACAACAGAGCAGCACATAGCTCACCTGCACTAATCATTCGACCCTCCTCGGTTGTCTGCACCTTACTCCAACCCTTGACGCCAGCTTCCAGCGGTCCCCAAAAGTAAGTCCTCGCCAACCGCTCTGAGGGCGCCGAAGAGGACGAGAGGTGCTTAACGAGCTCCTCAAGAATCGTCTCGTGTACCTCCTGCTCAGCCTAAGCATCAGCTGTAGCTCATCCCGCTAAATGCTGCAAGAACGCACCTCCTCCTCGACTTCCTCGTCTCCCTCCCTCCTACGCTCTTCGAACCCCTCCTCGATGTTCTTGACGATTCTACGCCAGAAGACCTTCTTCCAGGCCTGCCCGCTCAGCTCCTCTTCGTCCACCAACAAATTATCGACGAGCCATTGCTGAGTGGAAGGCGCGGAGAGCTCGCGAGCGGTCGGGAAAGGCGGCGAGGGGATGAGCGATGATGTTGTAGGCGAGAGAGCTGCGTAGTGCCGCTGTAGGAGACACAAGTCGAGCGACATGAGATGAGTTGGGATGCAGTCGGAGGAAGAGAAGCGAAACGGCGCAGCGAGGGGAAGACGCTTGTAGGAAAGAGCTGCAGAGCCGAGAGGATACAGTCCAGAGTGGTCGTTCGCGCCGTAGGGATGCTCTCGGAGCACGCACACGAGGTGATAGCGCTCGCGAGGTGCTCGGCGCCGAGGTCTGGCATCGCCGAGCAGCTGCTCTCTGCTCTCATCGCATGCACGATACAGCAAATCAAGATTCGAAGTTCAATAATCAAATCAAGTCCAGAGCCTGCTCCCTGCCCTTCAACCAGCAAAAGCGAAAGGACAGCGCCCCTTCGGCGCTCCTCCCACCGCGTAAGGACCCTCGAGTCGTCCTCCATGGATCTGCTCCGCTAAAGCCTGTACAGCGGGTAGCTCTGTACCCTCCCTTTTGGCTGGACCCTGTTGCCGACGAGCGAAGAAGAAGAGGAAAAAGAGTGAACGGAAAGCGAAGGTCAGCGCCGAACCGAGCTCGAGGACGGTGGGCTGGAAACAACAGAGATGACTTACCAAGGTCTCCAGCCTGTAGCCCTCGGGTCTGAAGCGTTTTCCCGGCGTTTGATCTTCACCGGTGATTTTCAAAGCGAGCAACAGCTTCGCCTTGAGAGCGCCGAAGCCACTCGGCTCAGGCATGTACCTGCGAGCAAGCGAGCGGTGTCAGTGAGGGTCGGCAACACCTAGCCGAAAAAGAAACATACCAAGGCTCCGTGTAGAACTGCTCGGGGTGCGCCAGAGGCGCATAGTTGGACTCCTTCTTCTTCTTCGCCATCTCGGCGGTCGTTTCCTCCTCGGGCATCGGCTTGTCGAGGGGGATGTAGCCTTTGGGGAAGGCTGGATACTCATCAGGGTCGGGTACAAGTTTCTCCGCCTGGTCTTCTCGGCGAGGGAGGAAGAGATGGCGGATGAGAAAAGCTCGGAGGTGGAGGGTGGAATGGACGAGAGTGCGGAGAAGGGGAGAAGGAGCGGGCACGCTGTGCGCGAAGAAGGGTCAGCAAAAGGACACGGAGAAAGAGCCTGGACGTACAGAATGGCCTCTCGAAGGCGATCGTAGAGCAACGTAGCTACGACCTTCTCGGCGAAGGGAATGAGCCGCTTCGGCACCGAGAGAAGCAGCAGACGAGTCGTAGCAGCCGCGACGGTAGCACATGTCTGAGAAGGTAGCATATTGGCAGCCTCGTACCCCTTTTGAAGGTTCGGAGGTCAGCGTCGCCCGTTCGAAGAGCGAGAGAAAGCTTCACCTCGGCCCAGTCCTTCAAGTCCTGCAGCTCTTCGGGGATGTCGGTGATCCCCAGCCGTCTGCCCGTTTCGGAAAAGAAAACATGGAAGGCCATCTCCTCGAGTGGAGTCAAGGGACGCCAGTCAAATGCTGCAGCCCACTTTGCCGGTTCAAGAATGAAAGTCGAGAGCGTGTCTGCCGAGCCAAAAGGTCAGGTCGGGGAGGGTCGAGAAGGTGTTCGAGCACTCACACAACATATCGTCGTTGCTAATTTTATAATGAGAGTGTAAAACGCGAGTCCTAGCGATGGCGATCGCTCCTCGGGGGTCGAGAGGTTCGCCTGCCTGCTCGGCGGCGCCAGACCCGGGGCCCACGATAGAATAGCGCACCCAGCTCATGATCAGTAGTGTAGTATCGGTATAGCTGTACGAAAGAGCAAGTAAGCGGGGCTGCATTGCGGTACAACAGCCAAGCGAGACGAGAAACCTCACCGCCGACCAGCCTTTTCGACGTCCAAGAACTCTCGTGTAGACTCCAAAATCTCCGAAATGGAGGGAATGCCATAAGTCTGTAGTGCAGAGTACGTCAGCGCCCACCGAATCAGCTTTCCATTCCGTCGCGCTCGGCGACCGATGGGCTCACCAGGAAGAGGGCAAACTCGAACGCCTTTTGCCCAATGAATGGCATCTCCAAAGCGAGATCAGGGATCACAAAGAATTCCTGCGCCTCTGCCGGAGTCATGGGCAGCTCCGCCCTTGTTGGAGCTCTCGATCCCGCTGGGCGAGTGAGCAGCGGCGCAGAGCTGAGCCCATGGCGCTGGGCGTAAGCTGCATGGGCAGCTTTGATCCTTTGGTAGCGCCGTTTGCGCTGGTACAACAAGTAGGAGCTGAGCCCGACGACGAGAACAGCCAGCGACGCCTTCATAGCGAGTGGGGAAGGCAAAGAGAGTTTCGCACCTGGAGCAAGTTCAGGTTAGAAGAGGCTACTAATCTCGATTAGTCCAAGCTTGACATTTGTTAAGGAAGCAGACTGTTGTTACAGTGCTGTAGAGGGGGAAGAAAAGACTCGAAACGACGAGCGCAAGGCTTTCCGAGCATGCCAACTATCGTCGCCGACTTCTGCGCCCCTTCGCCGAGAGTCCTTCAGCGGCTCAAAGAGACGACTGAAGCCTTGCTGAACCGCTCGAGATTTGGAAAGAGCTTAATACACACTCAACTTTCTCCAAGCGACTCTAAATAGCTGCTTGAGGAGGCGGCAATTGCAAGCCTCTCGCCCCCGCCCTCACTTCATCGCCGAGCTGCCACTTGCGCCAGGTCTCGTCGCTCGCAGGCCAATTTGGCTGCTCTCTGCCGTCTAAGGCTCACTCGTGTAGCTTTACAAGCCTCCTGGGCGCTGGAGTGACAGTCCTCGCCCTCGCTTGCTCGACTTGAAAGGCGCAGTGACATCGCCGAGCAGCATTTCAATGTCGCTTTGACGGTCTGCCAACGGGAATGAATTTGGCCAGAGGTTTCCATGAGACAGAGCAGCTCCGCTCCGCTTCAGCTCTGTAGCTGTGGGTTTTCAGACTCCTCTCGAGCGCGTTTCGACGCGCCTTCCGCTGCTTTCTGGCTCTGGCTTCTCCCGCTTCGCCTCGTCATAATGTTCTCTACCGTCGTGGACAAACTCGTCCCCCTACGCCGCGGTCTCATCGGCTTGGTCTCCCTCACCAGCTTCGCCCTCCTCATCGCCTCATCCTCGCTTCTGGGCTACCAAACGACCAAGACGAGCGGGTACCAGCGCTGCCTACCGGCCATCATCGTCGTCGCCTTCCTCCTTTCCCTCTTTCCTCCATACTTTCTCTACTGCCCGCCACTCCCCTTCAAGAACGAGAAGCTCGCAAAGGGCGCGCGCTGTTTGGCGTTGGAGCTCGCTGTCTATGCGGGAATGGGCGCCTACCTACTAATCGTAGTAGCGGACTTGCACGCCGAGTAAGTCGTCACTATGTATCACGGCCGTCATCGCTGGGAAGCTTCATCGCTACCGGCGTTGGTCGCCTTCAGATACCTCACCGAGCTCATGCGCTTTCTTGTTTCGCGATTGACAGCACTCCTGGGTGAGTTCTGCAGACCAGTTCCAACGGAGCAGTGCAAAGAGGATCAAGAGGATCTACCTCTTGAAGAGCTACAGCAGACCAGTGCAGAGCTGACGCGCCTCGCTTTGCAGATTGCTCTCCTCCTGCGGAGGCTTCGCCATGTGTCGGATGCTCACTTCGGTGCTCGTCCTCGCTTGGCTCGCCTTCCTCTTTCTCGCCATCTTGTTCTCAGCCGTCCTCGGCTCCACCATCTACCTCTCCGCCCGCCGACACTCGGCCATCGCCGTCCTCACCACCTCGTTTGGCGAGGTCGATTGGTCCATCTACGTCTCGCGCTCCGGCAGGCGCAAGTTTGGAGGAGCGGTCCAGATGAACCAGCTCAAGGAGGCCAAGCTTGAGGAGGAGGAGCGCCGAATGAAGGCCGAGCGGGCGGGGAGGGATGAGGTCTTCGTGGTGATGGAGGATGAAGGAGAGGACGGTACGAGGAGGAGGGAGAGTAGCATCAGCATCGGAGGCGCGTATTGAGATGCAGGCCATTTCGCATTTCTCTCGAGGCGCGTTCGGAGCGAGCGGCACGTGATCTCTTGCTTCGGCGCTCGCTGTTCTGCTGCAGCAGGAGGTGCAGAGGGCGGCACGAGGGCCGTACAGCAGCGGGATGCTGTGCCGTTGTCTGCTGTGCTCAATCATGCCGCTTCATAATCCGACTGGGGTTCCCCTCCAAGACTGGCTCCGGCAGCCCTTCCGCTTCTCTCGCTTCTACTTCTCACTTCTCAGCGCGATGTCGACCTACAGGAACCCCATCAGTACGGGCCTGAGATTCTTCTCGCGCTTCGCTTGCTGACCCACTACTCTCCTACAGTCCCAGGCTTCTCCCCCGATCCTAGTGAGCCTTTCTTTCTCTTCAGGTCGCGGCCCGCCGCTGACGACCCTCGCCCCCAGCCTGCATCCAAGTCAAAGGCATCTACTATCTTCTCACCTCCTCGTTTTTATCCTTCCCGGGATTACCACTCTACACTTCCATCGACCTAATCCACTGGACCCACGTCACTAACATCGTGCAGCGGAGGGAGCAGGTGCCGAGGCTGAACGAGACCGGCTTGAGATTCCCTATTGGTGGTGGACTATGGGCGCCGAGTTTGAGATATCGGGAGGCAGAACATATCTGGTACGTTACCGTAACGCTCGTGTTCCCTCAGACCGAGTACGGGGCAAAGGAAAGGTGGGAGAACGTAAGTCACGTTCTCTCTGCCTTCGAGCGCTTTTGAGCTCTGAGGACGGCGTTTCGCTGACGTTCACTCTTCTCCACACAACCTTTGCATCTACCTTACCATTCCACGACGCTACAACCTGTCGAACCCTCCTCGTCGACCGCGCCGTGATCGCCGAACCCCTTCCCTTGCCGCCAACAGCTCCTCTTCAAGACTCGCGATCCTCTCGGCGATTGGGGATTACCCGTCAAATTTTCTTTTCCCGGGTACGATACCTCGCTCTCGTGGGATGAAAATGGTCAAGCCTGGGTGCAGGGCGCTCATTATTGGAGGGTGAGTCGCCAATTTCTGCTCGCCCTCTCCCACGATTCTTTGCCTGCACCGCTCACAACATCTCAATCACTACTCTCGTGCAACCAGGTCCGCCCCGAAATCCTCTCCCTTCCCATCGACCTCTCGACGGGCAAGGCGCTCGGCGAACCCATCAAGATTTGGTCGGGATTGGGAGGCAAGGCTCCCGAGGCGCCGCATGTCTGGAAGCAGGATGGGTGGTGGTGGACAATCATTGCCGAGGGTGAGTAGTTGAAGTGAAGCTTCGTGGGCGACACTGACTCCCCTTCCTTCCCCAGGCGGCACCGAATCGGGTCACTCGTCTACGATGGCTCGCTCTCGTTCCCCAACCTCCCCTCCCGACGAATGGGAGACTCATCCTTCCAATCCTGTCCTCACCTCGCACTCCTCCACCACATCCTCGCCCGACCCTACTCATTTCACTACCATCGGCCACGCCGACCTTTTCCAATCTCCCGATGGCCAGTGGTGGGCTGTCGCGCTCGCTACGAGGGATGGGAGGGACGGGAGAGCGCCGATGGGGAGGGAGACGGTGCTCGTTCCGATTGAGTGGGAGGAGGGGGGTTGGCCGACGTTCGGGAAGGTCGAGGGGGAGATGAAGGCTGCTCTTCCAGCTTCGGAGGGAACTGAGGTTGTGACGAGGGCGGGAGTGATCGGAGTACCGATCTTGGAAGAAGGTGGGAGGGAGGATCTGCTGGCTCTCTGCGCCGCGAGTCACTCGGCTGCAGAGGCCTCAAACTCGGCGCTCCATCCCTGGCCTCTCCATCTCCTCTTCCTTCGCCACCCCAACCTCGTCGATTATACCCTCTCGACCTCGACCGTCACCGAGCACCCTCAACTACTGCTCACTCCCTCGCCGACGACCCGCGCCCTCCATCCTCTCGCGCCCTTCACCGACGGCACCCCGCCACTCCCTCTTTCTCACGCCAACTCGAACCTCCCTTCTCCCGACGCCACTGCCCGCCCCAAAGAGTACTGGGGAACTACCACCTTCCTCTCGAGGCGCCAAACCGACTTGCAAGGAATCATGACCGCCAGCTTCGCCCTTCCTCTCGGCGCCGAAGGACTCGAGGCAGGTCTCACTGTCTTCCTCGACGAGACGCACCACTTCCTCTTCGGCCTTTCGACCAGCTCGGCTGCTGAGACTTCGAGCTCGCAAGGCGAGTCGAAGGGACCGGTCGTCTTCCTCCGCTCCACCGCCGAGGGAGCAGAACCGCTCTCGGCGCCTGTCTCCTCTTCGACCGCCACCTCCTCTTCCTCGTCTCAGCAAGAACTACAAGTCGACCTCCGCATCGAATGGACGATGACGACCTACACCTTCTCGTACCGCCCCTCCTGCCCCTCCTCCGAGCAAGCTGGCGAGTGGACCAAGCTTGGCACTGGCGATTCCAAGGATGTCAGCGGTGGATTCACGGGCGTATTGTTGGGAGTCTGGGCTAGTAGGGGGGAGGGAGCTGGGGCACAAGGAGGCTCGGTGGAGCAGGTCGGCGTGAGGGAGTGGAGCTACGAGAGTCTGAGGAGGTGGTAGGGCGGGAGAAGGGTTGTGAGTTGTATTTAGCTATCTTCACTATTCAAGGAGCAAGCGTTCATGAACAACGAGACCGCGAGAAAAAGCAGACGAGCGCCAAAGTGAGCGCCGAGCGAGCTTCCCTAGCCCTCGTGGAGCCTCCGCCGAGCTCACCTTCGAGACTGACTTCTCGCTTCTCTAAGTACCCTCGACAGCCTCTGTTCGGTCGCCTTCCTCGGCTTCATGTCGGTCTCGGGAATCCCTGCCTCCCTTGAGGAGCGCTCCGTCTTTGTGCGAGAGCGCGCGAACGGACTCCACGGACCCAGCGCCTACCTCCTCGCCAACACTGTCGTCTCGATCCCCTTCCTCTTCGCTTGCACCTTGGTCTACACTCTCATCGGGTGGATATCATCGACTCGCCATCTCATACACACTCCTGCCTGCTGGTGATGAGATCCGAACAGTGAGGCCCGAACGAGGGGGCTTCGAAGGCGGCGCCGAGCTGCTGAACAAGGTCTGCCAACCGTTTCGAGAAGCGCTGATACATTGAACGGGGGTATGGGAGCTACGGACTCCTCACACGCTGCTGCAAAGCTCCGCAAGGAGCTCTGAAGCGGTCCACCTGCTCGGCGCCGAGTTGTCCTACTCAGAGCTTCGGAGGGGCCTACAGAGTACTTGCAGCAGGCTAGGACTCGCCGTGTGCAATCAAAGAATGCTCTACGGACCCCTTACCTGTACCACTCACCACCCTCCCTTTCGCTCAACCGACCTCGACGGCTTGTCCTCCTGCTTCATCTTGCTCGTCTCTTCGCTCGCCTCGTCGCTCGCCAATCGGCGTATAGCCGCCTCCAAAATGCTTCCACCGGTAGGGACGACCTACAGCTCGCTCGAGGCCTTCAAGCTGGATGTCTACGAGCGCTGCCGTGCGTTCTTTCAATCGCGCTTGTCTCGCGGTGCTCTGCAGCTAATCTCTCGAATCCGGAACAGTGAACCAAGGCATCAACCTGGCTATAGCGCAATCCCTCCCTCGCAGCCACGTCTGCATGAACTGCTCGCTCGCAGGCGGGGGCGTCTGTTCTTGCGGCATCGACTGCAAATGGCAGGCGAGGACAGAGACGTTCGAAGTCACTAGGAGCGAAGACGGACATTCTTGTGGGAAGGAGCGGGGCAAGAGGAATCGGGTCCTGGCCAGGCAGAAGATCCAAGGGCGGCTGTCCAAGTTGAAAGAGGAGATGAGGGCGGAAAATGGCAAGGGCAAGGCCACGGAGGTGCAGGAGAGCAGCAGTGGCGAGGATAGTGACGAGGATGACGAATCGGACAGCGGAGACGGCTCCTCGAGTGAGGATGAGGACGGCCGCCGAATCGGAGGATCGCGCTGGGAGAGCCAGTACCCTTCCGCGCGAGGGGTACAGACTGAATGTCGTCAACTATCCTCGGTATGTTAGTTCTTCCTCTCGTTCTCCTTCTCTCTACCTCTTTCAAGGAGGTAGGATCATTTCGGCGTTCGTTGACCTTCTCCCTCTCGGCAGATCGGACCTCTCTCCTTTCCATCTCCCACCGACAGCTTCCCCTCAGCTCACGACCTCCTCGTCATCCTTTACGCCTGCTGCTCCCAACGTGGCTTCTCCATCTACCGCTACGGAGGCACCACGACCTCGAGCTCGGCCCTCCTCCTCTGTTCCCTCGCCCACGACCGCTACCGCCACGATCCGCGAGGACTTTGCCCGTTCAGAGTGCAGATTGAGGAGAACGGTGGGAGGTGGAGGGTCACCGAATCCGAGCTGGGTCATAATCATGAGACGAGGAGCTCGTCGGGCGGGAAAGTGAAGGCGTCGAAGGAGGGGTGGAAGAGGGAGAGTCCGGTTAGGAAGGGGAAGAGGAAAGAGGAGACGGAGAGTGAGGACGAGGACGAGACTGAGGATGAGGCGGAGGAGACGGACGATGGGGAGAGCGCTGAGGAGACGCCAGCGGCGCCGAGACGAGGAGGACGACCGCCATCCACTACATCGACGACAACTAAGCGTGGATCCGCTCTCGACCATCCAAGGATGTCCGAATTGAAGGCCGATATTGATTCCCTTGCCAATGTACGCCGCCTCTCGCTCGGACTCGAAATCTGCTCGACTTGCGCTGACGCCTCTCTCTCCCCTTCGACAGGGCCCTCCTCTCTCCTTTCCTACCTCCACCAGTCCGATCAAGTCCGGAAGCTACACCTCTCTACGCGTCCACATTCTCGCCGCCGCCCGTCAACGCGGCTTCTCCATGATCCTCGACCACCGCCGCTGCTCTCAACGCGAGGTCGACGCCGGAGCATTTGGCATGATGTGTTGGAAAGGCCACTCGAGGTTTGGTGCTGTGGCGAAACGGTGCGAGATGAACGTGGTGATTGGCAAGGCGGCGGATGGGAGCTGGACCGTGGTAAGGGAAGAGATGGAGCATACCCACCAGCTGGACGGGCGGCGTGGGGTTGGAGGGATGAAAGGGGTGAGCAAGAAGGGAGCGGGGGAGAAGGAGCCTCGGCCTTCTACCTCCAACGCCGTCGATGAACACTTTTCTCGCCCGCCGCTGAAGAAGGAAAAGAAGGCTCGCTCTCGTTCGCCTATTCCCGCCCCTGCCACTACTTCCGCTCGTCACCACACCCACTCTCACTCGCCTTCGCCATTCGCTGCAACTCATCAACCTCCCTCCCCTTACGCCGTCAACGCCAGCACCGCCGCGGCTGCCGCCTCTCCCCCTCCCGGGCCCTTCGTTGCCCAAGCCCACCCCTTCTACCCCACCCTCCTCACCTTCCTTCGCTCCATCAACGCCTCTCTATCCCTCCTTCCTCACGCCGCCCTCCTCCTCGCGCCAGTACCTCAAGGCGGAGGCATCGACAGCACCGAGCGGCTCGGCGTGATGCTCAGTCTCAGCTCGGAGATGCTGGAGAAATTCGTGGACGAGGAATTGGGCGAGAAAAAGGGTTTACCAAGGCTGCAGAGGGCGTTGTTGAAGAAGGCAGTGGGAGGGGCGAGGAAGAGGGCGTTAGGAGAAGCCGGGGGCTCGGCGGAGGGAAAGCTTGGAGAGGCGTAGGGGCAGGAAGAAGGAGAGGACTCTTGTGCTTAGTACTTGCTTGTTCGTGTTGAT
Organism: Leucosporidium scottii; assembly: GCA_003054985.1. Lineage (NCBI taxonomy): Eukaryota > Fungi > Basidiomycota > Microbotryomycetes > Leucosporidiales > Leucosporidiaceae > Leucosporidium > Leucosporidium scottii. Next base: position 520,995 of record MWVB01000008.1, read on the forward strand.
ATACTATTGCTTGTAGCTACCTAACTTCCCGGCGCGGGAGAGAGGCAGAGACTGCTCGGCGTTGGCCTCGGGGAGCCAGAAGGCTTCCGCAAAGCAGTGGTATAATTGAGTGCTCCGATCAGACATCGCCTCCAGCCATAGCTTCTGTACCATACAAGCCTCGCCACTTCGACCCGCCTCGCCCTTTGTATTATCTCGCTGCGAGATCGCCTCTTGCCCTTCGTCCGTGTCCTCGTTGTTCATCTACCTCGCTCCGAGCTGCTCGCCACTTTCAACATGTCGCGCCTGGCGCCGGAGCTGATGCCTGTCATCGGGACTCGATACGACAGCGCTCTCGCCTTCAAGCTCGAGCTGGCCCGCATTTGCTGTAAGTCCTCGCTGCTCCTGTCCGAATACAGACTTGCGCTGACTGCTCGCCAACAGTGAGCAACTCGATCTGGCTCACCACTGTCAACTCCACTCCGTCCGCCCTCACCTTCCGCTGCATGCTTGGCGTCGAACCCGAGACGCCCAGGGACCTCTGCTGCTCCTGCACCATTCGCTGCACTCGTAAAGCAGGGGACGTCGAGTGGGTAGTTCGCCAGTCGGATCCACAACACGACTGCAGGCTCGACAAGGACCCCGAGTCGGTTCGACGGGCTCGAGCGCGGGGAGCTCGGAGGCTTGCAGCTCTGCAGCAGGAGGAGGCCGACTTTGGGATTCAAGGCAAGCCCTACACCGCGGAGCAAGATGCAGAGGACTCATCGGAGGACGAGGAACTCGATCAGCTCAACTCGTCGGACGAGGAGGATGAAGCTGCTGGGGTTCGCCGACCGAGGCCACCGCGGTTGACCGCCGAGGGCGTCGTCGATGCGGAGGATGGAGAGGTCGAGGACTCCATGGCAGGCGCGGTCGACCACGACACCTTCGAAGAATCAGCACCTCAAAAAAGAGCTCGCATCTCGCTCCTTGTCCATCCTCGCTTCGGGCTGGTCAAGGAGGAGATTAACCGCCTCGCAATGGTGAGACTTGGATCAGCTCTTCCGATTCTTTGCTGAACCTTTCAATGCGCAGTCCGGACCGCTCGACCTGCCCAGCCCCAGCAACGGGATCTCGACGACATCGCACACCGAGCTCCGCATCATCGCCAGTGCCGCCGCCATCCAACAAGGCTGGACCATCTTCCTCCTCGGAAAGCACATCGAAGAAGAAGAGCGCCAGAACGGAACGGCCTTCTCGATGAGCTGCAAGCTGGCCTCGTCTCGCATTCGCCAGAACCAAGGCCTCGTCAATGGCTCTCCACCGTGTCGGGTATATCTGCGGGCAGAGCTTCGTCACGGCCAGTGGAGCGTTACTGAGTCGCACTTGAAGCACAACCACCTTCTGCATCCGCCGACCTGGTTGGATCCTCGAGCTCAATCGACCACTTCTTCGGCCATCGCCTCCACTTCTCACCAACATCCTCTCCCTTCCCTCTTCACCAAAGACCGCTCACAACCACCCTTTCAAGGGGTCGGATCACCTCACTTCCTCCCTACACCACCTCCTCGCTCCTCACCGAATCTCGGCGTTCCCTCTCCCCTCGCCCAGCGCCTCGCTCGCCTTCAGTCCACGCCCTCCTCTGCCATGCCATCTACACCGCACCCCTTCACGCCCACTCTCAATCTCTTCCTCGCCTCCATTTCGACTTCCGCCTCTCTCATCTCCGCCGCTCCCCTCCTCCTCGTCAACGGAATCGATTCGGTGGACAAGCTCGTCTTTCTCATGTCGTTGTCCGAGGAGGGGGTGAACGGATTCGCCAGTCTGCTGGCGGAGAGAGGAGTGCCGAAGCTGTCGACGTTGTTGCTGAAGAAGGGCGTGGTGGAGGCGCAGAAGAGGACCAATCAGGATCAAGAGGCGGTGGTGGGCGAGGAGTCTCGTGTCAAGCTAGAGTAGAAGTTTGGGATAGTCGTTCATGTTGTTCAATCAGGATGCTGTTGTCGTGATCTTTCCTGCGGGAGAGTGGAAGAAAGAAGCGAGCTGAAATCCGAGAATCTTCGCGAGCCGGACGACCGCACCCTGAAGAGGGAAGTGGAGGCGAAATGCTACGATTTGGGAATTGGGCTACACGATGAGAGACTCCTTGTTCCACCCTCACAGATCCTCATCCTCTCCCTCAGCATCCTCCTCTCCCTCAGCATCCAAATCTCCTTCGGCATCTAAATCCCCTTCCTCCGCTAGCGACGGCGTCAAACTCGACAATCTTGAGCTAGCGCCTACGCTCTCCGGGCCCTTGCCATTGACTCCCCCGCCGTTGGAGCCAAATTTGACGGCATCAACGCGAGTTGGAGGCGCCGCGCCGTTGGACTTGTAAGGCGAGACGACGACATCCCCATCTTCCTCCTCCTCGTACTCGCCCTCTGCATCATCGTCCTCGAGGTCGCCGTTGATCATAGGCGCTGCTGCACGGTCTGCAAAGAGCTCGGGCGACTCGGCGACGAGTTCGAGGCTCGTGTCGGCTTCGGCCAGCTCGTCGACCTCCGTCGTCGGGACCGGTGCTGGAGGCAGCGGCGGTGGCGCTCCTGGTGTCTCGACTGCTGTTGGGCGTG
>MWVB01000008.1:531239-548391 GCA_003054985.1 Leucosporidium scottii
CCTCCCTCCTCGCTCCCCAGCAACCCCTCACACTCCAGAAGAAGCAGACATCGGCTTCCCCCTCGAGTCGCCCAAATCTCCTCCCATCCTGACTGACTCGCCGGACGCTCCTCCTGCCGATACGAGGGGAAGTAGCGAGGCGATGGATCGTGTGCCGACGTTGTAGAAGGAGATCGAGGGAGCGCGGGTTTTGGGCTGCTAGAATTCGGTCTCGGTAGTGTGATTGGTTTTGTTGAAGCTGGTTCTTTGGCTGTATGTCCTCGTTGCCGTTGTCGCGCTAGTAGAAGTCGATTTGGACCGGCTCTTGATTCGCCTGTGCCCTCGCGCCAGACTCAGGAGGGTCACAGAACACTTCTTCTTATCATTGCGAGCTGAGCTGTACAGGATTTCCGAGCTGTATGAGCGGCTCAAACCGCGGTGGGGTTGTCTGCAGACGTAAGAGAGGGTCAGTCGGCACCTTCGCCGAGCGAGAGCGAAAGACTCACGCTCAGTTCCACGGGATTGAGCCCAGCTCTCGGGTCCCTTCCTGTTGGCAACACGCTGTCCGGCGATACGGCGCTTGTACCACTGACCAGCGGTGATGCCTTGGTCCATCTTGCTGACCGTAGGGTGCTTCGAAGCGGCCTCGGCGATCTCGGGCGAGAGATCACTGTCGACGGGAGGGTATCAGGTCAGCGGTGAGGCGGTGTGGAGGGTAGGGAAGAGTTCTAGCTACCTCAGAGGGAAGAGTGCGGCGTCGAAAGCGGGGCGGATGAAGTAGACAAGCGACCAGCGAGTGTGGACGTCTTGAGGAGGAGGAGGGGGAACGACGCGGTGGATGTTGGAGTTGCTGCAGGTGCGTAAGCGGTCAGCGTCGAAGTTCAAAAGTTGATATTGAGTGGCGCGAGCTCACAAGATTCCTCCCGAGTAGACAGCTGACGGGGCAGAGCGGTCAGCCGCGCTCGGCGCCGAGCATCCGCCAGCAAGAGAGAAGCTCACCAAGGGTATCTCCGACGTTGCAGACGGCGTGACCCTTCAGCGGCTTGATGTACTGCCACTCGGTGGTGCCGGGAGGAAGTACTTGAAGGCCTCCGGTACCGCGACCGTGAAGCATCGAGACTGGAGAGGCGCAGAAAGTCAGCTTCCGAGCCTGTCTTTTGTCAGTGTAACCCGACTCACAGCTACCGAAGTCGGTGTGGGCACCGATTGAAGCTCCCTGCACTCCCCCCTTGTTTCCCTCGCCAATGTGGCCAGTCTCGCCCTCGGCAGGCTTGCGAATGACCCTCGTCTCACTCCCGCTGAGCTGATCCTCGGGGTGCAGTTTGCGAAAGGTTCCAGCAGGAAGTCCCAAAGGCGCTTCAAGAGAATCTAGGAGGGTTTGGAGAACCTGCGAGGACGAGGGAGAGAGCGAGTCAGCCTCGGCGTTCATTTGACCGGCGAGAAACTCACCTCGTCCGCGGTGCGCGCAAAATTGGTGAGAGTGCCCATGTTCTCCATGCAGGTCTCGGGGTAGGTGCGCTGTCGGACCTCGGGGTAGTGGAAGGCGTCGTCCTGTGGTCGGAAAGCGGATCAGAACGTCAAGTCAGCCATCGCCGAGCAGCGGATTCGAGCGTCAAGCCTCACCTTGGCGATGTTGATGAAGTAGGCTGTGGTAGCAGAATCAAGGAGGCTCAGCTTCAGTCCATTACTGTATATCGACAGCTCTCCTACGCACCAGTATCGAGGTTTCCGGCGGCGTCGACGTTGTTCAATCCCGCCTTCTTGAAGCCGGCGCTCATTCCGGAGTCGCCCTGCTCGAACTTCATCAACTCGTCTTCGGGAAGATCAAAAGTGTCCTCTCCGACCGCGAATACGGGATCAGGGTCCACGCCGTGGTTCTTTAGGTCTGTGAAAGCTCTCGGTCAGCAGCGTAGAGCCTCGGACAAGAACTGCAGAACGTGCAGAAGAATCCAAGAGTCGAGCAAGCTTTGTAAAGAGTATCAATTGCCTCTTGCTTGCCCGCTCTAACCTCCTCGAAATCGACGACGAGCAGAGGGTGAGTCGGAGTATCGTCCGAGAAGGGAACGATGGGGTACGAAGGGCGGTTTGACTTGAGTCCGGGCATGATTTTGTTAAGTTGCAGAAGTTTTGGAGGGGTGTGGACGAAGGAAAGAGGGAGAGGATGGAGTCTCCGCGCTTTTGAGCCTCGCTGCGGGGTGTAGTCTTGGTTTATGGTGCAGTCGGCACGGTGGACGGCACCTTACGTTCTGAGGCGACGCTTGCTGCCTCGGCTTGCATGTGATGGCGCCCTGCTGTGAAAGTCAGGCCATTCCTCCGGTGAGGCAAAGCGTTGAAACGTTACTAGGCGCTTGAAGCGTGTGCTGATACTTTGTGAGAGGAAGTTGTACAACTGAGACGGATGTAGGAAGGAAGTACGAAGGCTTCGGCGGCTCGGAACAATGTAAATTGCCTGCAGAACGCATCGCCGAGAGCCTATCAGCGCTCTCTCATTGACGCACAGCTGCCGCGTTGCATGAATTTGGTCCGACAGACCTTCCAACGTTGCACAAAAGCAGATATAGCGACGCGCCGCTGGTTCCAACGTTGCAGAAGCGCGCCGAAAGTGCCTCGGCGAAGGCGTTTGGCTACCAGCGCTTGCTGGATTAGTCTTCGGCAGCACATGCCAGAGGCTCGACGGGAGAATGACTCTCCCCGGAGCTCCCAGATAACTCAGGAGCCCATGACCGAGCGCCGGCTAGCAGCAGCCTCGCCGAGGTTCGACTCGGAGGAAAAGATTCGAGTCGGTCACACACCCGAAAGGATGGATACTTCAACAATAGCATTGACAGTCTTTTCAAGCTCGGCAGTCTCTTATGCGGCATCAGGGTTGTCTGTGCAAGTCAATCGGTCAGCTCGAGAGTCGGAAGCTTCTTCGTCGAACGCAGACTCACGCTCCGTTCCCCTCGACTGTCCCCAACTCTCGGGACCCTTCCTGTTGGCCGCACGCTGACCAGCAATTCGTCGCTTGAACCATTGCCCAGCAGTAACTCCCTTCTCCATCTTCCCAATCGTGGGATGCTTGGAAGCGGCTTCGGCAATCGTGGGCGAGAGGTCGCTGTCGGCGGAGGGTATCAGGTCAGTGGTGAGGCGATTTGGAGGGTAGGGAAGAGCTTTAGCTACCTCAGAGGGAACAGGGCGGCATCGAAGGCGGGGCGGATGAAGTAGACGAGCGACCAGCGAGTGTGAACGTCCTGAGGAGGAGGAGGGGGCACGACGCGGTGGATGTTCGAGTTGCTACAGGTGCGCAGGCGGTCAGCGGCGAAACTCGAAAGTGCATATAGAGTAGCTTGAGCTCACAAGATTCCTCCCGAGTAGACGGCTGATGGGGGGAGTAAGCAATGAGTCCTCGGCGCCGAGCGGCGGAAAGAAGGAAAGCAGCTCACCAAGGGTATCTCCAACGTTGCAGACGGCGTGGCCTTTCAACGGCTTGATGTACTGCCACTCGGTGGTGCCGGGAGGAAGGACTTGGAGGCCTCCAGTGCCACGACCGTGCAGCATCGAGACTGGAGAGGAGAAGGGGAGTCAGCGTGCGAGCCCGTTTTTTGCCAGCGTGTTCCGACTCACAACTTCCGAAGTCGGTGTGAGCGCCGATCGAAGCTCCCTGCACTCCACCGTTCTTGCCCTCCACGACGAACCCAGCCTCGCCCTCGGCAGGCTTGCGAATGACCCTCGTTTCGCTGCCACTGAGCTGGTCGTCGGGGTGGAGCTTGCGGAAAGTACCAGCTGGTAGCCCAAGAGGTCCCTCGAGTGCATCCATGAGCGTTTGGAGGACCTGCAAGGCGAAGGTCAGTGAGGTCTCTGCGAACGACTACGAGACGATAGGTCGACAGAAAGGTCATCTAGACGTACCTCATCGGCTGAGCGAGTAAAGTGGGTGTATTTGTCCATGTTGTCCATGCAAGGCTGAGGGTAGGTACGCTGGCGGACCGTAGGGAAGTGAAGGGCATCGTCCTTCGGCGGAATCGGAAGGTTAGAACAGAGCACTGAGAGGCTCCAAGATCGCGCCCTCTCACCTTGGCGACGTTGATAAAGTAGGCTGTGATTGATAAAGGGTTCAGCGAGGTCTGATGGTCACCGGGCTTGGCTCGGCGCACCTGTGTCGGTGTTCCCCTCCTTGTCGACGTTCGTGGAGCCCGCCTTCTTGAATCCAGCGCTCATTCCTCCATCTCCCTGCTCAAACTTCATCAACTCTTCCTCAGGAAGATCAAAGGTGTCCTCTCCGATGGCGAAGATGGGCTCTGGCTCGACGCCGTGGTTCTTGAGGTCTGCAAGCGAGATGTGAGCGTCGTGAAGTCGCCGGGATGGGTCTGGAAAGGCGTACAGAAGAATCCGAGGTTCGAGCAGGCCTTGAAAAGGGTGTCGATGGCCTCCTGCTTGCCCGCCTTGACCTCTTCGAAGTCCACCACGAGCAGCGGGTGTGTAGGCGTATCGTCGGAGAAGGGGACGATGGGGTACGTAGGGCGCTCTGCTTTGAGTCCGGCCATATTGTTGTTGCTGTGGTATGAAGTGAGAAGAGCGATTGAAGCGAGAGGGCGAGAGTCGAGAGAGGCGCGTTGCCGGTTTGGTGGGGAAGCGGCAAGGAGGAAAGGTTCAGGACGCGGTGAAATGCCAGCAGAAACGCGGGCAGGAGCTTTTGTACCGCATTTCGGAGCATTTGGCCACACTTTCGAGTTGCTGAACCCACTTTTTTGGCCTCGCTCGGCAGACTTGCGCTCAGATCTCTCGTTTTACGGGCAGGCTGGACATACACTCGACCGTGTTACAGATTTATTCACTCTTCAGGCATTGAAATCGACGACGAGACGACCGGCAACTTTGGAAGCAGCCTACGAGCGCAAAAGGTCAGCTCGGCGATGGCGGCGGCGCTCCCGTGCCAACTCACCAGCAACGCGAGACCCTCCTTGAACTGGCTGAAGGGGAGCACGGTGACGATCGGCTTGACGATACCTCGGCGAACAAAGTCCAGCGCCTCGTCGACATCCGCCATGTTGCCGGTGAGCGAGCCTTTAATCGTCAACTTGTTGAAAATCATGGCCAGAGGGTCGACGCCTGCGATGGCAGTTCCGGCGGCGGGGAGACCGATTGCCACCATAGTTCCCCCTTTCCTCAGGAAGGTAGGAGCCGACTTGTACGCTGCAGCCGTTCCGCCGGTGCAGATCACGGCGTGACCTCCTCCTCCGGTAACGCGAAGCACCTGTTCGAGGCGAGGAGAATAGTCAGTGGTCGAGAAACGTCGAACGTGAAAACTATCTTTCAAGTTCTGCAAAGGTCAAAGACACTCACCTCGGCGGTAACGTCCTCGCAGGTCTTGAAGTCGATGAATGCCTCGGCACCGAGCTCCAGACACATCTTCCGTTTCTCCTCACCAGAGTCGATTGCTAGGACTCGGAGACCTAGAGCTCGTCCGAAAGAGAGAGCCATACTACCGACTCCGCCTCCCCCGCCGGGGATTACAACGAATTGGCCTGCACGAGCTCCAGAATTCTTGAGCGCGGTGTACATGGTCGCTCCAGAGCACACTGCGGTGGAGAGGACAGCTCAGCCAAGGAAATTTAAAGGTTGTTACACAGAGAAACGAACTCAGCGGTGCTGCGAACTTGTCCTCGACGCCGTCAGGGATCCGAGAAGTATAACGAGCCGGCGACACAATGTACTGGGAGTAGGATCCGTCGACTACGACACCGGTGGGCTTGATATGAGGGCACACTGTCTCCGATCCTTCTCTGGAAACGTTTGAGAGTCAGCGGAGGCTGCTCGGCGAGCGATGCCCGACCTTGCGCCGAGTCTGCGCTGAGCTCTCCATGGTGGAGACCTTAAGAAAGCTGCTCACCTGCAATACATGCATTGATGACACGTGTCAAAAATCGGCTTGACCCCTCCTCGGTCGCCCACCTTCCAGTCCTCGACACCTTCGCCGAGCGCAACGACCACTCCCGCGCCTTCATGTCCGCTCGCCTGACAAGTCATCGGTGCGCCGAGGTCTTGTAGCTGACCATGGATGTCGGAAAGGCAAAGTCCGGTGACGTTCAATTTGAGAAGGAGCTCTCCGCGCTGGGGCTTGGGCACTGGATAGTCCTGCGAGGTTGAGTAGGTCAGTAAAGTTCCCCCACTCCGAGCGTCGAGCTCACCTCTCGTAGCTCGTTGGTGTAGTTCGGGCCAGGGTTGATGGTCACGCAAGCACGTCCAACGGTGGGAGTTTCGACCATCTTCGAAGAGTCGTGTAGCGAGTGAAGCGCAGGAGAGAGAAAGAGGTCGAGGGCGAGCTAGCGGGGAGAAGGTGGAGCGGCTCGGGGTTGCAAAGGCCGAGTACGACAGTTTTGCGGGTCCAAATTCGCGCCCAGGAGTATTCAAAAGCGCGGATTTGACGACTTCAGAAAGATCAGCCCCTTCGGCTGAAGGGACGTCCAAATGCGCCGAGTCGACGTGTAAGTAGCGCTACAGGCCTGATGAAGCGTGCTACAGATTTTGAGTATTGCTCAACCCGCTCTACCAAAATCAAACGACCCATCCAGCGGCCAAGATGCCTCCTGATCGACCTGATCCCACCCTCCCCACGCCATCGTCTGATCCTGCTGCTGCTGCCCCATCATACTCAACAGTCCGCTCGACGAGAAGTCTTCGAAAAAGTTGCTCGTATCGCTGTTGAACTGGAAGTCGCCGGCGGTGAACTCGAAGCCGAGGTTCGGCGTTGTTGCAGAGGGGGAGGGGAAGTTGAAGGGAAGAGCGAGGGGAAGGGTTTCGGAGACATGGACGGGAGCAGGGGTGGGAATGGGATTGATGGTGCGTAGAAGAGACTGCATTCGAGCTGCTTGGAGCGTCGCCATTGACGGACTGCGAGGAGAGGAAGCGATTAGTTCTCGGCGAAGGGAGACGAACGAGAGAAGTCGCTGTCGGGGCTCACCTATTTGCTCGACCGTCACCGATGCGGAAGAGAGTATCGACGACTTTGGAGCAGAGATCCAATACGACGGTCTTGAGGTTGGGATCTCGTGTCCTGATGATCTGCGAAGGAGAATCAGTCTTCGGCGCTGACGCTCATCACTCGATCTCCCTCACCTTGAGAAGAAGTGTAGCTCCATACGCAATGTTTGTAATCTGCGTTCGAAAGCGTGCAAAACGGTCAGCGAGGTTGAGCGAGCAAACGGCCAGCGACGACTCGACAGGCTGAGGTCTCAAGCTGCGCCTGTGAGCTCTACACGAGCCGCCGAACCACTTCAAAGACAACTCACAGCAGAGTTAGAAGCATAGATGATGGACTCTCCCTCAGCGGCCCACTCGTGCACCTTGCCCAGCGTAGCCAACGCCGCTCCCGAGACCTCCTCGAGTACAGGCTTGGTCGGGGGGCCAAACTTGAGCGAGAGCGAAAGGAGCATGATGCGAACGTTCCAGTAGCGGATCCAGAGGAAGTGGTCTGCGAGGGGGGGAGTGAGCCGGGCCGAGCTCTGGAGAAGGAAGAGGGGGAGACTTACTGATAGCTGGCCAATCACGGCACCACTGCTCGAGCTCAAGACGCCATGATCGATTGAAGAGGCTGTACGAGTCGGGTAGCGGCTTGTCCTCGAGACGAGATGCGAGGTTGAGGCCGTTCGCCTGTGGGGCGAAATAACGAAGTCAGCCAAGGAGCGCCGGTGAAGCGGGCGGCAACGTCGATCAAAGAAGCCTACAAAGATACGGTTGAGTACTGTGTGCGTATGAAACGTTAGCACAGCGCCTTCAGGGGTCGAGAAGAGCGAGAAGAGCGGCGAGAAGAGATGGAGACTTACTCTCGTTCGCTGAGAACGTGTAGTTAGGATGTGACGGCTCCACGAGTGGTAGACTGGAGCGCAGACCTGTGTTTGATGATAGGAGATGAGCTGCGTCTCGTCCAAGCAGAGCGTTGAGCCTACCGCCGATGAAGCTCTTGCCAATAATTCGACCAGTGTGGACGGCGAGCCTGCGAAGGGAAAGGGTCAGCGAGTTCCGGGAGCTTAAAAATGATAGTGAAGCAACGTACATAAGATTTCCCGACCATAGCAGGTGCCATGTTCTTGAGCAGCTCTCCTGGAGCAGCTCGGCCATCTTGGGCGTCAAAGGCGTTCGAGCTCTGTAGTCATTCAGACGCTCCTCGCTCAGCTCCTTGCTCATGTTTATCTCGGTAGCGATTCGTCTGTGCGTGGGTTTCGAGGTCAGCTCTTCTCTGAACGAGGAGGAGCACGTCTCGGGGACGACGGAACTCACAAGCCCTCCCCAAGCCACATCCAGGATCGATCCTGACACCACGTTTCGGCAGCTGGAGCCCAGTGACTCATCAGGAGGTAACCCTGAACAATCTCTGGACTCTTGTAGCCATCTGAGAGCACGCGGGTGGACAGGCGCTCGACGTGCTTGCGAAGCGGCTCGACCAGGTGGGCGGATTGAGGACAGTAGGTGGCGCAGATGTAGGCGAATGAGGTGCAAAGGAATGGCGAGACGTTGCGGAAGAAGTCGGGGGTGTGAAGCTCGACGGAGAAGTGGAAGAAGAAGGGCCGAAGTTTGGTGAAGTAGCTGCCGAGTGGAAAAGAGTTGGTTGGAGCTCGAAAAAGACGAGAGGCTACTCACAGGGTCACAAGCCGTCTCAGATCTCGCTCTGTGAGTAGACCCATGCTGACAGGATCCAGCTCGCCGTCTGTATCGTCGATGGCAGTGTAGAGGCCCGTCGAGTAGTAGCGCTCGGCTCGGTCGATGAGATCCGACTCCTCCTGCATTGCGAAAGCGAAATCGTCCTTGTTGCTATCCTTATCATTCAGCGAGACGTGGGCGAGCACTGCGAGAGGGTTGTCGATCCCTTCGAGGGCGTCGTTCTCGAGGACTGGGCCGGCAGGAGCCGAGGGCGGTCGGAAGGCTGAGGCGAGGGCGGAGGGCGTAGGCTTGGGCGTGGCGATGGTGGGTGAGAGTTCGAAGTGCGAGAGAGGAGGAACCGCGATTGGATCGTCCAGAGTGAGCCTCGACGAGGAAGGTTGAGGCAGGGGAAGAGCCGAACCCAGCGGTTGGGCAGCTGTTGGAAGGTTCGGGATGGTCGGGAATGAAGGTAGGGGGAGCGATGGAGGTGCCGTGGGAGTGGCGGTCGAGGTGGAGGTCGTCGGTGAAGCTTCGGCGTTGGAAGAGGCTGTCGGATCGAGCAGTTGGAGTACTCGGACCAGCTCAGCTCGGGCGTCGTTAAGCAGCACGCTTCGCCTGTAGAGGATGAATTAGCGATGCCTTCTGGCTGTAGCAAAGCGAGCTCACTTGTTTACGCCTTGCTTGCGACCAGGTCGAGCTTGAAGCGGGTACGTGCAGTCCGCCGCGAGTCCTGCTGTTACACAGGGTGGACAAGGATTCGGCGCATCACCCTTACACGCCCGCTTCTGCTTTTTGCACTCGTGACAAGATCCGGTCGTAGGAGCAGCTACGGGCCTGACACGGCTTGGTCGAATGTACTGAGCTTCCTTCAGCGCAGCGTCGATGTTGGCGATGGCCTGCTTGATCCCTGCGATAGCTGCATCCATCTGTTGTATTGGAGCAATCGCCTGTGCTCTGCTGTAGGTTGACGAGAAGCGACGAATCAAGTCGAAGGCGAAGAGGCGCCGGACGGTCGACGGGGCTCCTTGCGGGCTCGTCAGGGGCCGTTTCGCCGGAAAAGGCTGGGAAGCAGCTGATTTGTAGCAGATGACCTTTGACGCGCTCCTTCGACCCTCTTGCCTGCCCTCCGCCGAGACCTTGGGGGTTTCTGTCTGCCAAACCTCCCGGACTTGCCTGGGCCAGCCGGCCAGACTTCAAGGCCAGCCGAAGTTCAGCCTCTGCCAGCTCAAGTCGTTTCTACCACCCGAAGATGCTCAAATCGACCTACAGCAGCCTTCGCCTCGCTACCAAGGCTGCGCGCGCTCCCAAAGGAGCCAACTTCTCTTCCGCCGCTTCGCACTCAGCTCCGCGCGCTGCTCCTCGAACGAGGCTTTGCAGAGCAGGGTGGGCAGCAGGGGCGGTCGCGCTAGCAGCAGCTATATCTGTGAGTACACCTGCTCTGCTCTTACACGCCTTGAACCAAGCTTATCGCTCTTCTACAGCTCGCGACGGCTCGCCCGCTCGCTCTTGAGACACCTCAGAACGCGCCTGCTCTCGTCTCCACGCGGAAGCTGTCGACTATCGAGGGTGAAGAGGTCAAGAAGCATAACACGAGGGACTCTGCATGGGTGGTGATTGACGGCGTGGTGTTCGAGTGAGCTCTCTTCTCAGCGGCCGAGATCTGACCCGAGCTGACTCGCTGATTCGATGCAGCGTAACCGAGTTCTTGGAGGGACATGTGAGATTTTATAGATGCTATCTGCTGCCTTGCAGACCTTGAGCTGACCTTCCCCGTCATTTGCAGCCTGGGGGAGAGGAAGTTCTCCTCGCGCACCTCGGCAAGGACATTAGCCCCATCTTCACTCGCATCCACGCCTCGGACGTCCTACAGAAGACTATCAGCTCGCTTGGCGTCGTCGGTCTGCTCTCAAAGAAGTCGGCTGACGTCCTCGAGGTCGTGCCCGCCGCAGAGGGCGAGGACGAGATTGAGGCAAGGCGGAGCAGCTTGCCTGATCCCGAGTACGTGATCAACCTCGGCGAGTTCGAGGCGATGGCCAAACATGTTTTAGGAGAGGATTCGAGGGCGTGGAGGTTCTTCTCTAGCTACGCCGACGATGGAGCGAGTAGGTCCCTCTCGTCGATCAGCTCGGCTGAGAACAGGTTCTGATCCTCTCACCACCTTGCAGCCTACAACGCAAGCAAAGATTCGTTTTCATTCCTCCGTTTCCTTCCTCGCATCAACATCCCCGTTGCCAACATCTCCACCTCGACGACCTACCTCGGCAATCCTACTCCCATCCCCTTCCCCCTCCTCATCTGCCCCACCGGCGCCTCAGCCTCCGGGCACCCAGATGGCGAGCTCAACATGACTCGCGCTTCTTCCCTCTCTGGCATCCCTCACATCGTCAGCACCATGTCTTCCATCTCCTTCGCCGACCTCGCCGCCGAAAGGGATCGACTCGTCAAGGAGGAGGGCAGGATGAAGGCTCCGCTGTGGTGGCAGCTCTACATCAAGCGGGATAGGAAGGAGAGTGAGAGATCGATTGAGATTGCTGCCAAGGCGGGGGCGGAGGCTATCGTCATTACGGTCGACGTTGCCGCGATTGGGAAACGTGAGAAGGATGCGCCGAGGGGGAAGCTTAGTGGTGGAGTGGCTGCTACAGGTCACAGGGTGTTCGATGGTGAGTTTCAAATTACTCTTCTTCTTCCCTCTTCCCTCCTCATCAAACGCCGGCAAACGCGGCGGAGGAAAGACGAGAACTGCGCCAAGCCGAAACCCTCGAACTCGCCGAGATGATTTTGCTCCCTCTACAGCCGACATGAGCTGGGCCGACATCGACTGGGTCAAGAAACATGCTCCCGGTGTGCCCGTTCTCGTCAAGGGAATTAACACCGTCGAGGACGTCATCCTCGCCAAGCAGCATGGCGCCCGAGGGGTCTTCCTCTCGACCCACGGCGTGAGCTATCCGTTCAGCTTGCATGATGAGCTGTACTGACCTCTCCTTCTTTCCTCTCGCAGGGTCGTCAACTCGACCACACCCCTCCTCCCCTCGCCACACTCGTTCGACTCCGAAAGGAGCGGCCAGATCTGCTCAAGGACGAGAACTTTGACGTCTTCATCGACGGTGGGGTGCACCGAGGTACCGAGTAAGTACTTTAGTCTCACTTCCTCTTCTAGTGCGCCTCGCTGACTCGTGTCGGTTCTTCCTTCAGCGTCCTGAAAGCGCTTTGCCTCGGTGCAAAGGGCGTTGGCCTCGGTCGAACGATCCTCTACGCACAGGTGCGCTCCATCTGTCCCCCTGCTTGCAGGCTTATACAATCCACTGACCGATCGCTCTCTATCCAGGCCTGCTACGGCGACGCCGGTATCACTCGAGCGAAGCAAAGTAAGTTCCTCAGCTCTTCGCCCTCCGCCAACGAGTCCAGCCTCATCTGAGGCCCTCGGTGACCTTTTGCATCCCTTGTTACTGTTTTACTGACTCGCATCTCTCTAACGCAGTCCTCGCCGGTGAGATCGAGGCGGGTATGAAGCTGCTCGGCGCAAGGAGTATCAAGGAGCTCAAGCCCGAGATGGTCGAGCTGCTCCCGGGGTTGGTAGGCGAGCAGATGAAGTAGAGGCGAGCTTTATGTCCCAACAGCAGCGCCGAGAAATACACCATACGTCGTCGCGGCAGTTCTTTCGCTCTCTCCCGATGTTTCGCGCGAGAGCCGAACACTTGATTCGAGTCGAATGACAAGCCAGCTTGCACTCAACAAGGCTACCGAGAAGCTCCTCCTCCAGTGACGCACGCTATGAGTAGAGTGGAGGTCAGTCTCGGCCTGAGCCTGTTCCGGTCGTAAAGAGGGAAAGACGAACCTCGTCTCGGTCTACCCTCTCGCGAACAGCTCAGCCATGGCGTTGGCAAACCTGTCCCTCAGCGCTTCGTCGTCTTTCATCTTCCTGGTCACCTCCTGCATTGCCGCGCCGCTCTTCACGGTATGGAAGTCGTTGGCAGCAAGGTCGAGCGCAGCGTGACGGAGCTCATCGTAGACGGCTGAGACGTCCGAAACGAGCTCGTGGGCGATGGTGTCCTTGTCGAGGCGAAGTAGGTAGGTGTCGAGGGCGAGAGATTGGAGGGTAGGGACTTCGAGGAAGTGGGCGAGGCGGTAGACAGATTTTGGTGGGACGGGGAGGGGAAGATCGGGCTGCGCTTCGTGAAAGTCGCGCAAGCCTCGCTTCCTTCGACTCGGATTGGCTTCAGCGGCGCCAGAGGCTTCGTAGCCAGAAGCTAGGGGGGCAAAGTCGATGTGGGAAGTGGTGAGTTAGGTGAGGAGGGCGCGGTAGGTCGCATACGTCGTCGCCGAGATTCGAACTTCTCGATACTCCGCCTCGATGGAGTCGTCAGAGGGCCGGTCCTGCTCCAGATACAATGTATCGGCTTCATCGTCCGAGTCCTCGAAGGCGAGGACGTCTTGGCCGATGTCTACGCTTTCCGCGTTCGCTGCCGACTTCGTCCTCCTGCGCTTCCAAGTCGTCGAAGCCTCGGCAAAGCCCGACTCGAAAAGTGCGCGAAAGAAAGGGGATATGGAAAGCACGTCCGAGGCGATCCAAAGCTCGAGATCCGTCTTGGGAAAGTAGAGGCGGACGTTGTTCGTGGGGGGTCGATCATGAGAAGCTGGAAGAGAACCGAGATCAGCAAGGTGTGGGAGAGGGGAGAAGAGACCACAACGCTTACACGTGAGGGCCGCTGCAGATTTGACGAGTTTGGCGCGCTCCAGCACGTTGTGGTCGGCCGTACTAATTTCGACATCGAGGCGCCAAGATCGCTGGGTGTCGGACGCGACGTCTAGTCTAGCCAGACTCTGTTCGGTCACAGATACGGAGAAGCTTCCTGATACCAAGGTAGGCCACGCATGGGTCCTCTTGTGCACACTCTCCCGTATGATCACACTGCGCGGAGCGCGCATGGCCTGAAGCTGGAAGACAATCTCGGCGCCGCTTGAGCCGACGCACCCGATCACAGCTCCATCCCAGTCAATCCCAAAGCAGATGTCTGGCGAGTGAGGCCCCCCTCGTTGAGCGTAGAGCACCCATTTCCCCGGTAGGTCGAGCAATATCGGCTCAGACTCGATGTCGACTTCAGCCTCCTTCCTCAGGTCTGCTTCAAACGTCCACGAGAGCTTCCACGTCCTGGCAAAGGAGGTCGTGGTGGTTTCAGTGATGGGCATGAGCGACGAGGTGGTGGAGAAGGTGCGGGAGCGAGGGTGAGAGGATGAAGAGGCTCGGGGGAGGAAGGGGAGAGGCGAGGAGGTTGAGGAGGGTCGAGAGTTGCAGAGGTGCAGCTTCTGAAGGCTGGGATAGTGTCAACCCAGATCTTTTCCGCCGCTTCACCCTGCCAGCGGACTCACAAGCTCGGCAGCGTCGGGCTTGAGAGTCAGCGAGCAGCGAAAGCGCGGCCCCGAGACAGCGAGGGCGAACGGGGTGACGAAGGAGACTGAAGTGGTGAGAGAGGGTCAGCAATCTGGCTCTTGCGGTGCGCGAGCCGGTGAAAGCTGCCAGCGACTCACGGACCTGAGCGGGAGCAATGCGCGCTCAGCAGCAGCTTCAGTCGTTCACGAGGGGGATCTCGGGTAGCAGAAGAAAGTGTAGCGTAGACGTCCTGTAGCTTCCTCGGGGCCGTACGAGAGCGGTCGAAAGTAGCCAACGAGCTGTAGCGAAAGCGAGCGAGCGACGCGGTCCGTTCGAGAGCTGTTTGGGACGGAAAATGAGCGTCAACGGGGACGGGAGATGTAGGGCAGTACAGCAGCACTCACCTTCAGCTAGTACGAGTAACGCCGAGCAGCGAGCGACGAGTCGAAACAGAGCAGACGAAGAGGGAGGAAGACAAGGAGCGAGAGACGCGACGAGTGGAAGTCCGGCAAGTGGTGATGAGGTGCAGAGGGGAAATGGGTGGTAGCACGGCTCTGTATGGATCTACAGAGGCTATAATCCTCTCAGTAGCTCTTGTCTCGACAACTGGCAGCAGCTCGGCGCCCTTTTCAGATCGGCTCACCCGCTGCATCTCACTAGCGACGAGCAGAAGGGTGCACGAGACGGGTCGGAAGACGTAGGAGACTCATCAGAAGCTTGTTGTTTGCTCTGCAGGAGTTCTCAATGCCTCGAGAAGCTCTTCACTCTTCGCAGAGCATCGCCGAGCTCTCGCAGCGGGGCAGATGAGCGGTCTTCAAAGCTTCAAATGCACATCATCAAACAAATTCAGCCTCAAGCACGCCTCACACCCGCTCCAACCCTCTTCACGGCTCCATCTTCACGCTCTCCTGCCCATCCGCCTGCTCCTCCCTCGCCCTCCTCCTCCCATCCTTGACCGCCTTCCTCAACAACGCCTGGTGGATCTTGAGTAGCCCCGTTTTCTCTCCCAGCTCTCCAATGTAGCGATCCACTGACTCGTCCTCGAGCGAGAGGAGGAAGACGAGCTTCTCGGTCGAGTCGAGGCCGGCTTGGAGGAGGGCTGGGGCGTAAGTGAGGAGGGAGGTGGAGGTGATGAGGGAGTCGAGGAAGAGGTTGAGATCGGGCAAGAAAGTGTGGTTGCTGGGAAGAGGGCCAGGGCTGGAGAAGGAGGAGGTGAAGCGCTTCGGCGGAGGAAGCGAGAAGGCAGGCTCGTCGAAGAGTGTCGGAGAGGTAGAGCGGGAGTGGGAGGAGTAAGAACGCTTCTTGAGGTCGGTGGGAATAGATTCGGAGGTCAAAGGAGTCCACTTGTCGCGTCCCACGCCTCCCCTCTTCATCGCTATGGCAGTCTTAAGCGCCCCCTTCAACTCGGTCATCTTCTGCTTCGAAGGCCACTCGGTCATCTCGGGTCCGAGAGGGTGGTTGTGCTCCTCCTGAATCGCATTGACTGCCCATTGGCCGTCGTCCTTCTTCTTGATCTTGATGAACGCTCCACAGAGTTCGCCCTCCTTGCCGAGCAGCTGCGACGAGCATATACAGCGCAGAGAGAAGGCGGTTCCTCGGTTCCGCTCATCTCGGTTGAGGTTCTTGGGGCGGAGTACGAGGGCAAAGCCTTGCTGGAGGGCGGCGGCGATGGCTTGGATGCGAAGCTCGGTGTAGGAGGGTGACGAGATGGCGTTCAAAGGAGTGGGGAGCTCGACCTCGCCGGACTGCAGTCGGTAGGAGGTCAGTAATTGGTACCTTAGAGATTGAACGACAGGAATCCGATGTACTTGAGCGAGCTGATTGATCCTGGTGGTAAGGCTGCTGACCTTAGGATGAACAAGAGCGCCGAGCTTTTTGTCCGCGCTCCCCTTGACCGTGTCGAGGGAGTCGATACCTCCGCCTTCCTGCTCCTCATCGCTACTCTCGTCATCTTCCAAGGAATCGCCATCACTTCCTGCCTGACCGAGGCCCTCGTCCTCTGCCCTCCCCTGCCCCATCACCGCTTTGATCTTGTCGCGCAGGAGCGCCATCCGCCTGCGCGCATACTCTTGACTCGTCGCGTCGGTCTCCATGCCACACGAGTGAGTATCGACCCTCTGGGTGACGACAAAGTTTCCTCGACGGTTCGAGCAGGAGATGCGGAAGGTGCGGCCCCTCGGCTTGCGGTATCGGCAGCGCAAGTCGATGTAGGTCGACTTGGAGGAGGCGACGGAGGCGCAGATCGAGCTTGCCACTTTGAGGAAGTATGCAAGTCAGTAAAGGGTCCGCAGGAGAGAAAATTAGTCAAACGAGTCGTACCGCCCCATTCGTAGACGGCGATTTTGAAGGCGTCGAGCGAGTCCCAGGTGCTTCCCAGAGCTGGCAGAGCAGGTGTAGACGACGAAGAGGCCATTGGTATAGCCACAGCGCGTCGGAGGCGAAGAGACGAGAAGCGAACGAGCGGTGGGAGGGAGAGAGACGAGAGCTCGTTTCGAGCGGCCTTGAGTCTTGGCGAGGGGCTCATCTCGCCATCATGGCCAGTGAAGCAAAACAAAACCCCGACATCTCTTCTCTGCTGCCATGCACAGCTTCGGAGCCCAACTCCCGAGTTCTGCAGCTTTCTCTTCTTCCGCCGGTGCGATGACCCTCTCGCTAGGTCGCCGGCGCTTGCTCGAATACTGGTTACAACAATTCACACGCCTACTCGAGTCAAGCCTACACCACTCTTAATCCAACTTGAGCTTCTTCCCCTCCGAACCCTCTCCCTCCGCCGCGACCACCCCATCGCCGAGCAGCTCCCCAAACGGCCTCTTGAGCGATCCTCCCACCGCCTCATCCTTCTGCGAGATCAGAAGC
Organism: Leucosporidium scottii; assembly: GCA_003054985.1. Taxonomy (NCBI): domain Eukaryota; kingdom Fungi; phylum Basidiomycota; class Microbotryomycetes; order Leucosporidiales; family Leucosporidiaceae; genus Leucosporidium; species Leucosporidium scottii. Next base: position 548,059 of record MWVB01000008.1, read on the forward strand.
TGCTCCGCCTCGGTAACGATAAGCCCCGGCTCCTCGGTGACGATCAGCTCCTCCTGGCTGTCCCCAGCTTCGATGGGCGTGATGCTGAGCTCCTGCTCGGCGGGCGTGAGGGGCGCTGGAGGTGGAGGTGGAGGAGGCGGAGGCGGGGGCGCTCGGTAGCCATAGGTGTCCGATGACATGAGTGGAATAGGTGCAGGGGGTAGCGGTGCGTGAGGATGAGCGAATAGGGGAGGGTTGTTGGCTCCGGCCGATTCGGCGAGAGGGAGAGGTGCTGCAGGCGGTGGTGCTCTCGAGCATCTGGAGGAGTAGGAAGGTGCCGTTGCTCGTCAGTTT
>MWVB01000008.1:550825-566994 GCA_003054985.1 Leucosporidium scottii
ATTGGGAGAGGCCGAGAGAATAGGTGGGGAGAGGGGCCGTGTGGTATCCCTGATGTTGGTAGGAAGGATGGGGCGCCGAGTGGGGCTGTTGCTGAGGGTGGAAGTACTCGAACTCTGGCGACGGGAGGGGAACCGACCAAGTCTGGCCGTGCTGATGGGCGGCGACCGAGGGCTGATAGGTGGGATGAGGCGTGGAGGGGACCGAATGAGAGGTCTGAGGAGTACCCGAGTAGGTGGTCGCCGGTGTGGGAAGGTAGTGAGGGTGAGGAACGGGCGCCGAGAATTGCTGCTGATGGGCGGGAGGCGATTGGTAGGCGCCGGGGTATTGCTGCTCGTGCTGTTGATGGTGGATCTGCTGCGCGTACTGTTCCCTCTGCTCGTAGGCGTGCGACTGCTGTGCGTGCGAGTAGAACTCTTGCATGTGGCGAGGATGTTGAGGAGGGGGAGTGGCGTAGGCGGTGGGAACGGCGTCCTGCTCCTCGAGGTGCTGACGAATCCGAGCGTGCTCCATCTGAACGACCGGGGGAGCCCATCCTCCTACCATGCCTGTAGCGCGCGACGAGGACTGGCGAGTCGTCCGTTGAGACTGAGGAGTAGCCTGCGCGAGAGGGACGGCCGAGAGGAAGCGCGAATCGATCTCCGCCTGCTGATGTTGAGGGTCGTAATGTTGGTGCCGCTCATCCGAAGTGTAGAACTCTTGCTCGGCCGCCTCGCACTCGGAGGAGAGAGAGGTGGGCGGCGACGACTCGGGCGAGTAGGGCTCCTCGTAGTGGGTTTGGAGCGTCGCTCGCGAGTCGAAGCTGCCATGCGAAAAGTGGGGCGAGGAAGGATGATTCTTCTTGATGTGCTTGGTGAGCGTCGTTTTGCGACAGAACCTATTGAGAGTGAAGAAAGGCGAGAGCGTCAGTCGTTGCTTCCCTTTCCCCGCTCCGATCACGGTCCTCCCTTTCAAGGCCTCATCACGACAAAAAGGGTGTAGAAAAGCTCGACTCACGTCTTCCCGCAAAGGTAGTCGGGACATTTGTAGGGGCGCTTGCCGGTATGAATCTGTTCGACGAAGCAGCAATGCTTGATTAGCTGCTGAAGGGAAGCGCCGAGCTCGTCGAATTCGATCTCACCCTGCGATGCCTCGCCAAGGAGCTCGAGTCGCTAAAGGCCTTGTCGCATCCATCGTACTCGCACTTGTGGGGACGCTCTCCGGTGCTGTGAGGGGGCAAAGGGAACCGGGATGGTCAGTGCCGGTTCGACGTCTCGAACAAAGGTGGAAGCTCACTGCACTCGGGTATGGACGGTGAGGGCGCTCCGCTGGATGAAGTCGCGGTTACACCCTGGCCATTCGCAGATCCATGGCCTGTAAAGAGGGAGGACAGGCTCATGAGCTCGCGTCGCCGACATCGCCGAGCCGACCGGGTCCGAACTCACCTCTCGTTCGAATGGATGCGCATGTGGCGTACAAGGTCGCTTCTCCGGGCGAAGGCCTTGTAGCATCCTGGGTCCTGGCAGGCGAACGGGCGACTAGCCGAGGAGCGGTCTTCGTGTACGAGCTCGAGGATGTCCATGGCGAAGGCGAATGACGGCGAGAAGACGGTTGAGTGGGGCGTGCGTTGGAAGGGGGGTTCGAGTGTTGGAGGTGTTGCGATGGTACTGCTGAATGCGGGTAGAAAAGAGAAAGATGCGATGCGATGCGATGCGAAGGAGAGAGAAAGATGCAAAGAGAGAGAGGCGAAGAACGATGGAGGAGATCTGTGAGCGAGCGACGGGAGCCCAGAGGCGAGGGCGAGGCAGAGTTCGTGGGTCAGCACGGTGCCGGAGCTCGGACGAGTGATGAGGAAGCGAAGCGAGGACTGACCGACGACGTAAATGAGAGGAAGGGGACCGGCCTCAAGTTTGTCGCGAAGGGGCCGAAGCGCGAACGAGGGCGAGTTGAGCGTCCAAGCGGGAGGTCAGTGAGGCTGTTGAAGGGGAGAGAGAGACAAGGGGAATGTGAGGGGGGGAGAGACAAAAGGCTCCGCCGAAGCAACGCGACCAGCACGACGAGGACAGCGAAGACGGCGCCAGAAAGGTTCGGCTCGCTCTTGCCTCTCTTAGACAAGGTGAGGAAGGAAACCACGGGGGCTTCGAACGAAGGGCTGCCAACGATCGCTCCTTGAGGGTGATAGCGAGCCGCTTTTCCTGAAGGAGAGAGGCCATGCGGGGGAGGAGGAAGACAGGAAGAAAGGGAGGCACGACCAAGATCGCTCGGTCGTGTCTCAGCAATCAAAAGGAAGGCTGCCTTCGTGCGCTACTCTCCCTCGGTACTCACCCTCGTAGTAGGCTCAGCTCCCACTCATACTCGCCAGGACGTCGTCGATACCTCGGCCGAGCTAGCCTAACCAACGCCGAGGCGCGAGTGCTGAGCGCTGAGCGACCGGCTCTATACTCATCAACTGCCGCCTCAAAAAATGGAAGCTCCCCGGCAGAGAGGGTACAGTAGTGCATGCGTAGAGACTAAGCGAACTCAAAACCACGAGTACTCGGCTTCTGTGGCGTCGACCGCGAGGGCGAGCTTCGGCGAAGTCGGGCTTTGCCTTCCGCCTGACTGAGGACGTAGTGCCGAACGTGTGCTGTCCTCCCTCCTGCTAGGGCCTACAGCCGTGCATTCAACCGTCCTCGCGCCCCTACACCACCGCAAGAAGCTGCCTGCTCCCCTTCCTCATCGGCTGACGAGAAGGGGAAAGCTCGTCTCCCGGCGCGCGTGGATCTGTTGCTGGTGGGCATGCGCCCATTTCCTCGCTTGACCTCCGCAAGTTCCCTTATCCGCTCCACCACACCCTTCGATCTACAGTATCACTCCCTTGGGCGATCTCGCCGACGAGCTAACCTGAAGGAGCCGTCCCAGCGCGTGAGCTGAGGAAAAACCTGCTCGACTGCGCAGGGAGTGGTGCAGAACGCATGGGAGACCATCGGCGAGGATCTACAGAAGGGTACAAGCCGCTGGGCATCGAGCAGATAGCGTAAGTCGAGTGAAGCGAGCAGCGAGAAGTGGAACGAAAAGGCAGAGAGGCTCGAGCGGGTTCGAAGCGTTTGCTGGCGCTGAGGGTTGCTCATTATCTACTACAGCCTGGAGATGGGCTTCTGATCTTGATCTCCCTCTTCTTCACATGCTCGCCAGCCTTAAACGACTCGCACACAGCTCCATGCGGCAAATTTCACCTTCGTCCCCCTTTCTTCCCTCGTGCTCGGCTCGGCGCCGTCGGAGCTTTTCCTCAGCGGTTCTCAGCCCATGTTCTGCTTGCTTCCGAGCTCATTTGAACTGATCTTTTGACTCTGACGGCTTGTAGAGTTGCAACTTGTCATGTTTCGGTCGAGCGGAGTCGATCCAGCGCTCTGCGGGCGGAGGGACGTCTCCTAGGACGGACGTCGAGTTGAATCAAAGGTCTACCTTCGACCTCTCGGGAAGCAATGTCGCTACAGCCTCGTTCAGTGACAGCGGTAGCAGGAGCAGGCTTCACTGCAGGACCAGCACCGACGGCGCCCTTCGCTCTGCTCTCTCCACCACCGCCGACAGCTCTCGCACGACTGGACGAGAGGCAACGCAACTTGGGGCAGGGAGTAGCTACATCTTGCAAGACTGGCTCTACTGCAGCAGCGGTGAGCTCGTTGCTTCAAGAAGATAGCAGCGTTAGACCTTCGCCGAACCCTCTGCTCGACGAGCTCGATGGCGTTTCCCTGCCTTGGTCGCCCACGACGCATCTCTCAGCACCAACTCCGTCGAGTGAGAGTACATTACGTCCCGGAGTAGCTCGCTGTGTCAATACAGATGAGGGAATTCGACTGCAGCGGCGAGGAGAAGGAGACATCGACTTTGGACCAGGGGATTACGGATGGGGTAAGTAGCCTATCTCGCCCTTCACGAGCCGCCGAGGCTAATCAGACGCTTTGCTATAGGTACCGACATTACTACCGAGACCGTGACCGTCCATGCGTGAGTCCAACCTGGAGCAGAGGGCTAGTGACTGCCGAGCAGCTAACCTGTTTTTCCTTGCGCAGAACCAACTACGTCCCAGGATACCATACCGTCTATACCACTTACGGCGTTACAGTTCCTACGCTCGTCACGGGAGGCTACGTGACCATCTCGGTGTACGAGGGTGAGTGAGGCTCGAGCATTTCGGCTCGGCGATGAGCTGATCCGCCGGTTCGCACACCACAGGCGCTTCCACGACGGTAACGCTCACTCCCAACGTCGTCACATACACTTTGTATCCGACGACGACCTCCTTTGACACCTCGACCGTCACCGAGGCCATCACCCTCGTTCAAACGCACACCGACACCGTGATCTCCAACGCCGAGACGACCGTGGTGCAAGTCGACACGACTACCTACGTCGAGCAGCCTTCGCCTACCATTACAATCACCTCTGATAGCTCAGCCTCCACGCCGGGCGCCGCGACCTCGACCTACAGCGACGAAGCGCCGACGACCACTCAGCAAATCGACCCCGAACCGAGCCGCCCTCCTTGGGCTTCTGAGGACGTGCAGTCGAGGTGCTGGAGAGGCGACGACAAGGAAAGAGTGCGAGGAGTGTTACGGTTGACACCAGATCAGAAGATCACCCTCTGTGAGTGAGAGACTAAGGCGGTGGGGCTCCGAGCCCGGAAGAAGGCGACAAGGCTGACCTTTGACTCTTCATGTCGTTCAATCAACTGTCTCTTCCGCCCGCCAGATGTGATCGGTATATGTCAGTATTGCGCTTCGCCCCGCCTTTCATCAAGCTAAACGCTTGCTGACCTTCGACTCGTTTTTCACTTCCCTTCCCTTCCCTCCCTCGAGCAGACATCGCCGGCACCACTCTCTGCTGGAACCTCTTTTTCGTCCGATGGGTGCTCTATCCGTTCAAAACGCTCACGGTCGCCTACCACGAGTTCGGGTGCGCTGCGCTTGATTCCCCCGTCTCACTCGGCGCCAATCTGACCTCCCCTCCTTCATTGCAGACACGTCCTTGGCATCTTCATCGCTCGTCTACCGCTCTACGCCTTCACGATTGACCCTAACCGAGGCGGAGGTACCTTCACTGTAGCTTCCTATCATCCCTCCCCGCCGGCAACTCGGCCAAGCTGACCCCTTCCCTTTCCTGCAGATCCCAGGCCTCTATCAACCGCCGCTGGTTCTCTTCCTCGGTCAAGCCAGCAGCATCATCTTTGGAGGAGTGCTCATTTTCTGCGGCTTCGATACCCTGGCGTCGAAGTACGCCTCCTTCGTGAGTCGTCTTCTCAAGCTCATCGCCGAGCTTCTCGACGACTCACTCTTTCCTCTCAGGTCGTCGGCGTGACTTGGTTTCCGGTCGTTCACTTCCAGAACGCTATCATTACTCAGATCACTGTCGCCTGCGGTGGGTTGGTGATCGTGAGTTTGCTGGAGAGGCAGAGAGTCCGTTGCCGAGCCGGCTGACTTCTTCTCCTTCCGCTCATAGATCGGCCTTTGGTTTTTGGATCATGCTACGGGGCTGCGCTACTATATACTCTTCATCGGAGGTAAGCTGGCAGCTCTGAACTCTCTGCGGAAGAGGACCCGGCTCACTTTCTTTCGCTCGTCAGTGCTCAGCGCGTTTTACATGTCGGTGGACCTTCTTTGTGTGCTTCAGAGCTCTCGTTAACTTCCTCAACTTTCTGTCTTCTCCTCTGCAGCCTCTGGGATACCATGGTCGACTCTCCTTCTCCTCTTCCCGATCTGGGCGATGCTAAATCCTCTCTCCTGCAGGACGACTTCCTTCATCGAAAAGAAAACGCCTGCTGCGTCATAGTCATGGAGACCAACATCCCACGCTCAACAGCAAGGAGTGAGCCCTTCTTCGCCGCCTTCTGCTCGGTGCTCGAGTGAGACAGCTAATCTTCCCATCGGCAGGATGGTTCGCGGTTTGGTTCCTCGTCTCGCTCTTCGTTGTAGTGGGATGTATCCTCGCTGCGCTCGCGCATTGGAGAGCGACACCCCATGCCATGTACGTCGTCGACCGTCGTCGAGGACTCTCGTCGTCTGACTCTCTCGCCGAGCAGGTACTGCCGAGGACAGAGCTTCTTGCCAACGTAGCCGGGAAGGGAATGCGTATACTTGCACATACATCACACTGAGATAAGTCTTGCACTACTGAACGACCAGAAGCCCATGCTATGCTATATCCCCTTCACTTGTTCCCTCCTTGGGCGCACTTGCGAATCCCCTCGGCTCCCTTCTCCTCCAACATCCTCTTCCAACTCTCCACAATCCTTCGATCGAGGTCAAAGTACTTTGGAAGTCGGCTGAGCGGTTTCGGATCGAGGTCGATCGCTTTGATGCTGGCGGTGAACTTGAGAGAAGTCGAGGTGGAAGGGCCGGGGAGGAGGGAAGCGGCGCTGACCTTCGGTTCAGGAGCGAGGCGGATGAAGATGGAGCAGTCTTTGAAGGTCGCGGAGAGGAGGTAGGAGAGGAGAGTGTGTCGAGAGTCGGTGGTGGAGGTCTCGCGAGCCGCGAACCAAGCGATCCATTCTTGCAAGGTCGGCTGCAGTGCGAGCTGAGGCGAAGGGGGTTGCGAGTCGTCGTCGAGGTTGAGAACAAGCTGGAAGGAGACACCTTCGATGTCGAGCGTGTCGAGTGAAGCTTGAAGCGTTGCGAGCGTGGGAAGTAAGGGCGAGGCGAGGAGAATGGGAACGAGGAGAGAGACGAGGAGAGAGAGCGTGCAGGGCGCGGAGGTGAAAAGGAGGGGTGAAGCTGATGGTGAGTTGGCTGGCGATGGAAGGGGTGAGATGCTCGTGAGGAAGGAATGAAGATGAGCCACCGCGGCGGGCTGCGAAGGGAGGAGGGGTGAGCCGAGAGCTAGCAAGAAGGCGCTGCGAGGACTCACATCTGTAGGCTCCACCCGAACTCCCTCATAAAAAAAACGAAGATTGTTGGCTGCTCCTTCACTCAGCTCCCATGCCCTCCACAGCGCCACAATAGCTCGACCGATCCGCTTGTCGTCGCCCGAGTAGAGGTCGAGCGGGCAGTAACCCTCTTGATGCTCATCGAGGGCGGTAGCAGGGTCGTCCTTGGCCTTCTTCATGTAAGCATGCATGCAAAATCGGCAATAGGTGGTCTTGATGTCGCGTGAGCTTGCCGAAAGGTAGGTCGGCGAAGGCAGAAAGCCCCATTTCGGCTAAGAGTGCGGGCGGGAAAGGGTACACATGTCAGCGCGCTGTGACTTAGAGTATACAGTGCGAGCTACGCACCTTGATCTCGATGGCCAGGACTCCTTCACCGTGCACCAGATCCTCCGCCAGCACAACAACCCCCGCATCCTCGTCCACCTCGTCCTCTGCAGCTCGATCAGCAGGCCTCGCTTCACTGCTATCCAACGCTCTCTTCAGACCGACGAGCCACTGCTTTGATACAGCGATGCGCTCCATCTCGACGACCTGCTCCTGGCCCAGCAACGGCGTGACGATCCTGCGCCCAAACTCGACGTCCACCTCATCCGGGATGGATCCTGAAGCGTGCGCGAGCTTCTTCTTGCGCAAACGAAGGAGCTTGCCCGTGAAAAGACCGCGAGCGCCGACGAACGAGAGGACGAGATTGGCGCCTCCCTCCGCTGTGTAGCTCCAGTCGCGTGGTGTAGTCGATTCGAGGGCTGGGGGTGCCATGCTGTACTGTGATGTTCGGGAACCTTGACCTCGGTCGAGATGGGACGTGCTCGAGTCGTTGCAGAAGACGAAAGAGGCGAAGAGCAAGGGCCTCTCGAAGCTCGAGCGTTGGTCGGCGTGGGATCTCGGCGCGTGCTTTTTGTACAAAGGTGAGACGTCAAGACTCTCCATTCCGTGCTGCTGTACGCTCGAGTAACTCGCGTGTGCGCCTAAATCGTTTCGACGCGCTGCTCGGCGCTCGCCCTACTTCGAATTCGGTGCTGGCGTTCTCACACGCTCGCTCGCAGGGCAGGGGTGCACTGAGTGTGTTCTGTAGCGAAACGGGTTTTCATCGTCTCCAAACTCTGGCGGGAGGGAATGGGGCAGTGGGCGGAGGTAGGAGGTGGACCGAGGTTCAGCTCGGCGCCGGGCATGCGCAGAGTGTCGGGAGGCGTGAACGCGGTTCAGAAGCGAAACGGATGCGTAACTGGAGTAGAGGCAATCACATTCGCCTCCAGCGCTTTCTCGACGTGTACATCATTCACGGCATGGATTCTTGCCTCTTTTCGACAAGCCCAAGCGACCCTTCGAGTTCGCTGAGCTCCTAGTCCGCTCAGCACCACCCTTCCTCCCAAGATGAGGGGCGCAAAGGGTTCGCAAAGGGAACGGCGGCTGTAACATCCGGCTCTAGTCACCTTTCACGCTGGAGGTCCACTCCTTCGACACAGGAGGACCACAACCTCGTCTCGCTCGGGTTGCTCATTCAGCAGAGGCAGGCTCGGCGACGGTCAAGCTCAGTACACCACTGAGCTGCACCCTCCCTTTACTGAGGATGGACTGTTGTGCAAACCATTGTTTCAAGTGCTACACACGCTGTGATACCTTCTTCACTCGTTGGATTTGAGTGCTGAGCTCGTGGTCAATGGCTCAGTCCGCTTCGGCGCAGCCTTTGTCGGCATATCGGTGCTGTACAGCACGCTCTGTCATTGCCAGAACCGTCCTAGTCGACTAATCCACAGCTCATTCATTCGTATCCAGCGCGGATGGGAATCAAATTTGACCTCAAGCGGTAGCGCTTCTCGGCCGTCTCTTCGTCCTCTCGCTCGGGCTCGTTATCAGAATTGTCTCCTTCCAATAGAGCAAGTGTTAGATAGGCAATAAATTATAAGCATAGTTCTATAAGTCATGCTCCCCCTTGCTGTCTAATTCCCTTCCCCTCTTCATCCCCCCTCCCACCGAGACCCGATGCGCCAGCTCCGCCATCAACCGCTTCCTCGCCTCCTTCTCCGATGCTGCTTGTACGCAAGCGACGCGATCTCCACCATACTCCAGGACCAGATGACTCCCAAGCGACGAGACGCGGCGAGCGGTGATGGTCATTTCGGCTTGACGGTCAGGGAGGTCGGCGCAGGTGCACTCGTCATCGAAGAGGCGTGTCTTGCGTTCTGCTTCAAAAAAACAAAACCGAGAATTAGTACACAACATTCGAGCGCACGAGAGGGTCCCTCGCATCCCCTACAGTGCGAAGCGAAAGACTCACCAGGCGCTTGCGCCCACTCGGCAGCTCACCTCTTCCGCTTCTCCGCCGTCTCCTCCACATGTTGTACAATGTGCTCCATCTCTTGAGGCAGAGAAGCCAACACGCGCTCCGAATAGACCAAGATCATCCACTCCTTTGTACACTCAACGCCGTATTCTTGAGTGAGCGCGCCGAGGTAGGCTTCGAACATGTCGCCCATCGTTTGCTGCTCCTCGGCGAGGGGTCCTTGGAGGGTGGGATGTCTCCCGGTGTTGACGTGTCTTGAGAACCCATACGCCCAGGCGATGTAGGCAATGATATCGTTGCGAGCGAGTTGTTCAGCGAGCTCCTGCGCCGGCGGAATTGAAGGCGAGCGGTCTGCGAGCGCTTCTACTCAAGTCCGGCGTGGGATGAGAGGTCGTCTCACCGAATATTCTGATGTGGATTGAGCCGGGAACCACTCGTAGAGAATGGCGAAGATGAAGTACTTGAGGATGGCATCGCCGAAGAGCTCCAGAGGTCGATAGCAGAGAAGATGTGTCTCTTGACTCGACAGTCCATTTGGAAGGTCAACATTGCGGAAAGACGCCTTGTGAGTAATGAGCTGCTTCCACCGCGCGAAGCTCCGAATGGGAAGGGCGATGGGAAGCTCCGTCGCGTTGATCTTGGTGCCGGGCAGTCGCCAATAGGAAGGGGGAGGAAGGCTGGAAGCTGGATCCTGTAGTGTAGGAATTGAAGGAAGAGTGCTGGAGATGGTGCTTGATGCGAGAGCAAGAGCCCTTGTTGCCGATCCGGGAGAAGAGAGACGTGGTCGCTTGGCTTGAGGCGAAGTTGAAGCTGAGCAATTACGCATCCTGTAGCAGAGCTAATCAAGATACCATGTAATATCCCTGCTGTCGATTACCACAGCACCGCGCGGGAGGATGAGAAGCAAGCGAAGGGGAGAGGACAACAAGTTGGTTCGCCTGCGCGTGGTAGGCTTGACTCAAGCCCCCCACCCTCCCCCACCCTTGGACCCTTCTCCGAAGGAAATGGGGCTGGGGCCGAGCCTATGCGCGTGGGTTTGCTTCCTTCAACTCACCTCGACTCAGACTGTCACTACCACCAGCACTCGTGTACGATGAACCAACACACTTCTGCACCCGTTTACCCTCCTGGCCTCTCGCTCTCGCTCCCGCCTGGCAGCAACCAGCCCGGTGAAGCCGACCTCCCCACCGCCTGTGTGCCCAGCTACTCGCCCCCCAAACTCTCGTACGCCGAGATCGCCTACCTCACCCAACCCGCTATCGCCCTGTACCGGCGTGTCGACCCGCCCGTTCCCTCCTACCCCTACTGGACGCCCGCCCCCGCCAACTTTTCCACTCCCGCCGGCCTCGCGGGTTGGATGCTCGACTCGGGCAAGAAGCGCGCGCAGGGAGAGCAGCAGCAGGTCAAGGGAGCTGGCAAGGCGTGTAGGAAGGCGGCAAGGAAGGCTCGTCTGCAGGTGCAGAAGCAGCAGCAGCAGCAGCAGCAGCAGCAGTTCCGTGCCCAAACGTCGCCCATCAAGAGGACTTCGGAGGAGCTTGTCCAGCACCAGACGGAGCGCCGAAGGACCTACAAGCGCGCTCGCAACACTCGTCTTCGTCACCAACCTCCTACTCCTGTTGACATGCGCGTGCTCTCTCCCCCTTGCCAAGCCATCAGCACCGAGGACATCGCCGAGCTCGTCAAGCACGTTGGCAAGATGCCTCCGGAGCTTCGGTGCCGAGGACATCACCTCCCTACTCCCGCCCTGATCACCGCCATTCTCCGTCGTCGTGCCAACTACGGCTTGCCCCTCGTCCAAGAGAGGGCGCAGAAGGTGCGGATCTGTGTCCTCCTCGGCGGCTTTGGCCCTCAGAGTCCGCGAAGGACCAGGAATGCCCGCAGATGCCTTCGCAACAAACGGCTGAGGCAAAAGGCTCACAAAGGAAGGAGGTGCATTTGTGTGTGATGCTTCCGTCGTCGCGGCATCGAGACCCAGGCGGCTTCGCTCCTCCCTCTTCCTTCGCCTCCCCCGCCGTGCCAACACTGTGGCTGCGACATCTGCCAGCGCTCCAAGCGCGAAGAGCAATCTTATCTTGGTGGATCTGCCATCTCTCCTTCGCTGGTCGACCGACCTTCCGTCCATTCCCCGGCGTCGGAACAGGTCGCCGAGAATCGCTCTCCGCACCTCGACATGAACGACATCGACGCTCAAGGACTCGACCACGCCTCGAGTACGATTCGGGTTCTCTTTCAGTCTGTCAAGCAGCGAGGCGTCACCCACAACATTGGTCAGCAGTCCCTTTGCAGTCAGCCTAAACTACCCTGACTCTTCTCCCTTCTCCCTTCTCCCTTCTCCATCCTCATCTACAGCTCTCTCCTCCATGCCCAAGACCCCCGCCACCATCGAAGACATGCTCCACTGGCTCTGCGAGAACAAAGGTGTCCCCCTCGACTCGCTCGCCAAGGTCCTCGTCCATCGGTCGCCTCGCTCACTTCAACTCGACTTTTGTCGCCTCAGCGTCAAGGAGCTCGTTGACGTGCCCCTTGCTGTCAATGACAAACTCGAGGTCGTCCCAATCGGTCTCCTCGGCGGAGCGGAGCAGCCTTCGGCAGACGAGTCGATGACGGATGCTGAACAGGGTGAAGACTCCGGGAGTAGCACAGGGTGGTGGGTTCGAAGTCGCTTCTCCTGCAAGCCGTGACCATGACTAACGCCCCATCTTGAACAGTTCTACCGCGTCGCAGAAACACAATCTTGCCTCGGCCGCTTCGTAAGTCCTTCTCGCTCCCCTCTCGAGCTCAATTTCACCACAGACTCCAAGCTCCCCCCAGGCCGTCCAACACCAACACTGGCGCCCCCGAATCCAGCACTCCTCAACCTCCCAAGAAGAGTCGCACGGATGACTCGCAAGCCTCGGCCAACCCACCCTCTTCTCTCGCCGCTCCCGCTCCCGCTCCCGCTCCCGCCCCCGTCCCCGCACCTCCCGCTTCTTGCTCGCCCAACAAGAAGGCCACCAAACCCAAGAAGAACCCTCTCAAACCCAAGAAGAACCCTCTCGTTGCTGTCTACGCCCATGAGCAGCCGCCTGTTCCGCTACCTCCCGCTGTTGCCGCTCAGAGGCGCGTTGAGAAGGGCAAAGGAAAAGCAACCGAGGTGCAGGTGTCTCTATTTGAGTGAATGAGGCCAAGCACACCCAGATGCTGACCTTCCACAACTCACAGGGACTTGGACGCTTTCGCCGCCGCTGTTGCTAACGGTATCATCGCCCTCGAAGCGTTTCGATACCGCGCCGAACCTCAGCTGACCTCTTCCATACCCTCTTCTTCTTCTCTCCCTTCCTCTCGCTGCCACTACTGCCAGTCACCACCTCATCATACTTTCCGACCCTCCCGCGTGCTTCTCCCTCGTTTCAGAGGGTCGCGCCCCTTCACGGGTCCGGCCCCTCGTGAATGCTGCCAAGCCGAGGGGGTTCCAGCAGGAGGACTGGTTCCAAGACTACCACGAGGAGGAGCTGGTTCTGCTGAGCCTCGACGACGCCTCCGCTTTGCTGGAAGCTCAACTTCAGGCAGATGTGAGCTCTCCCTTTGCCATATCTCTTGTGCTCCGGCTCGCTGACCTCGCTTTGCTTTGCCGACGTGACCCACAGGGGGAATTTGCGGCTCAACTGCAGCAGAAGGAGCAGCACGACGCTGATGCCGAGGTTGCTGTGCACCTTCACCACGACCTCAACCCTTCCCCCTCGGCCTTCTCCACCTCGGCGCCTCGCTCTTCCCCAACTTCCCCGTCCAGCACGAGCACGCCAGATGCTCAACCACCGCCCTCAAAGAAGCCAACCGCAACACCTTCAAGAGCCGCTGCACTTCAAGCCTCTCCCACCGCGCCTTCTCCGCTGATTGCCTCGGCTTCTCATCTCGGCGCTTCCACCCCTACTTCATCGTCTGCATCGACCTACCTTCGACCGAGTGCGCCCCGGTGGAACGCTGAGGGGCAAGGTGAGCTGTCCTCGTCCTTCTCCTGAGAATCCTGCTGACTCGGTCCTTTGCTTTCGACAGCCGGTGCCGTTCGAGTGAGGTTCGTACAGATCTGGAGGGATGAGGTTCCCAGCCGTGACGAGCCTCTCCTTTCGCTTCAGTAGGTCAAACAATTCCTCTTGACCTCTCGGACAGCACTGACTTCTGTTGCACCACAGGGCCATTGCTCGCCGACTGGAAGGGCATCACCACTCGGCCGAGACCCACAAGCTCCTCCCTCACTCCGCCGAAGCCACCACCGCCTTCACCAACTCCCAGCATGACCCTTGACCAATCACCCTGCGTTCCCGCGCCCGCGGCGATTATGAGACCGTCAAGGAGTCTGTGCAGCACCCCCCGCTCAACCCGCCCAAAGATCGCACGCCGCCTTGCATTCGCCAGCTGTGGGACGCTTCGCTGGATCCTTCCGCTTAAGGATGCCATTGCTCAGATGACATGCTGCGAGGCCGAGTTACACATTGACCGGCGGAGGTGAGCCAGCACCGTCTTGCCGTCTTCGTCGCCGCCAAGCGCTGACCTCTCTCTTTCGAAAACAGTACCGAGAAGGAGTGGAGCCTTCAAGTCGTCTTCCATGGGAGTTTGTGGGATCTCGTCGATACGGTCGCCTGGCTCCCAACCGACGACAACGAGATGATTGAGCAACTTGGTCTCAATGTGTACCTCCAAGCCCCAGTGAGCCTCCTCAGTGTTCTTACCTCAAGACAGAGGTTGACTTTCAATCCTTTCGCAGGGCTTCGCTCAGAGCAGTACAATTGGCGCCTCACGTGTCAACGCCCTCATTCTCTGTCGGACCCTACTTTGGGATTTATATTTGTGGTCCAAGACGACCAAGGTTCTCCTGCGCTCCTTCGTGGCGCTTCAATGGGCAGCTCGGTGAGTTTCTCTCTTCTCTTCCCTCCTCACCAATGAAACTCATACCCTCCTCCCCTCCTCACAGCGAGGGTGCTTCACTCGACTTCTATTGTACAGCCCCAGTAGCTGCTCAGGCTCTCAACGGTGTCACCCGGCTCAACACCCTTTACCGAGTGAGCTCCTCGACTCGTCTCTCTCGGCGCCTTCTGCTGACCTTGCTCTCCACACTATTCCTGTAGTACCTCAACCAGGGTCAGGTGGGGGATTGGGCGAGGGATCGAATTCACATTCATCCCATCTACCATCAAGAATGGTCGTCCTGGCACTCCAAGTCGATTGTCGGCTCGCTCCACAACCGAGAAGGTATTTACCTCTCCCTCGAATCTGCCAACGCCGGCTCGATGGCGTCTGCCCTAGGAGTTCGACCCAATCAAGCCCCGAGTGATTGATACTCGATGGAGACCCTCGTCGAATTGATCGCCCCCATCAATTCGGTCTTTGCGCAAACGCACGTTGACCTTTGGGACGACCTTCACCGGTCCCTCCAGCGGGAGCGTCTGATCCTTGACTCAACACTGCCCACCTTCCTCGCTGCCGCTCAGGAGGAGGAGGTCAACCTCCTCCCTGACGCACTCCGGAAAGAGAAGGAGGATCTCCGCCTCCGCATCAACGCCAAGCTCGCTTGCCAACGCCCTTCGCCAACTCGCTTCCGAGCCCCCACTCTCTACGAGGAGCTCACCAAAACCGCTCCTCACCTCTAGATAATCTAGGTGACGAGACTGTTAGACGGGACTTCAATCAATTGCGATGTAATGAACTAACCTAGGCAACGAGACTGTTAGACGGGACTTCGATGAAGAAGAGAGTCGTCCCGTCTTCTCGCGCCCAAGTCTACGCAGAAATCTCTAAGTCTGAATTGTCGCTTTCCTCTGATGTCCTCACATCCCTCATTCCCAACACCCCCTTGATCCTGCACTCCAATCCCTATCCTTCCTCCTCCCTACAGTGTCAACCACGTGCACTCACGATTGCCCCTCCGAGCCTCCTCCACCCAACAACCTCCTGCCTTCCGATGCTCAACTCCCCGTCTCCCTCAACCCCGTCTCGGACGCCCAGTTCAAGTCAATGCAGCAAGATTCTCCTTCCCCTACTCAAGTCGTCTCCCAGGGGAAGAATGGGACAATGTGCTCTCGGCGCTCCTTTGGAGATGTCGTCTTCCCCACCCTTGGAAGCGGTCTGTGCGGAATGAGTGAATGCTTTTTGAGGGGTGAAATAGGCGGATTTTGACCAGGAGAGAACGGAGCCGCAAGGCTCGGCTCTGAGCGCGGTGCGAAGTTGAAAGACAGCGCGCGATGAGGGATTGTGAGGGTTGCAGATGATCTGTGATTGGCACATTAGAGTTGGTTTTTGCAGCTCATTTGATAAATGCTGTGTCAACCTGGCTGTGCTGTTGTGCCGGGGTGAGGAAAACAGGAGCGCCGCAGTCATCGCCGAGCAGGTTTCGAGGGAGCAAAACTCCCTTCTGGAGCAGCTGTGAGCAGTTCAGGTGGACTATAACGGCTGTGGAATTCAGTATGAAGCTCTGCAGCACGTCAGATTGGACTCTGCATGGCTCCCACCAGCGAGGGGGACGAGCGCCGTTTGACTTCAACCCGGGTTCAAGCTGTTCTGAAAGCCTCGAGGGCTCACTAAGACGCGACGAGGATGGACAGGACAAAGGTGTAATGAACTGCAGCCTCGAAGTAAGTCGTCTGATCTACTACAGCGGCTAAAGAGAAGCGAAAGCGAACGAACCTGCAGCCTCGAAGTAAGTCGTCTGATGAGGAGAGCTGCAAGTCCGCCGCCGCGCCCAAAGTCCAAAGTCCGAACCTCCTGTCCATCAATCCTGCTCCCTACCTCCCCCGCAGTATCCCAGACCGAAGCCTGTTCTCCAGCAGCTTCGGTTCTCCTCCTCCCAACTCCTCACTCCCGACCAAGCCAGCGCCGAGCAAGGTCTCAGCTTTGCATGTTCTGCTACTCAGAGCAATGTGCAAAGGTAGTACACAAGCCTTGTGGAAGGTCCATACTACACCGTACTACACCGTTCAGCTGCACGGCGACCTCCCAAACCACTGATCCGAGCCGAACCACACGCCGAGTCCCCCTGA
>MWVB01000090.1:7325-27398 GCA_003054985.1 Leucosporidium scottii
GGGGGGGGGGGGGCGAGCAACGTTCGAGCACTCCGAGGCAGAGGCAAACGGGAGTATTCTTCGGCGGTAGGGCACCCCTATGCGACAGGCGCCAATCGCGAGCACCTCAGGTCAACGCCGAGGATTCTCATCTCTCAAGCCCGAAACAGCTCGCACGCGTCCAGGTTGCTGCCGAGCATTCGAAGATAAATACGACACTGTACATTGATTAAAGAGCGCCGTCTTCTATATGGAGCTCGCTCTTGTACTGCTATGGACAGGATGGTGGATGCTAAAGGAGGAGAGCGAGGAGTGACCATGTGATTTGGGGACAATCACGAAGAGGGGTTCTTCTGAAGGGTGGTCTGCTTGATGAGCTCGCACGCCGAGGCCTTGAGGACCTGCGCCTCGGAGGGGGTCTTGTCGGCGGGAGCGGCGACGGCGGCGGCCTTCTTGGACTTGTAGGTCGCGCGGTAGAAGGCCTGAGGGGGGTGGAGGTCAGCGGAGTGGTGTTGGACGAGGGGAGACAGCAACTCACAATGAAGAGGAAGAGGTAGGAGGTGAGGAGCGCACATCCAAAGACGGCGGCTCCCTCGGTTCCAGCGCACTGGCCGCAATGCGGGAGGGAGTTGGGAGCGTAGCGAGAGACGAAGAGAGTCCAGGCTGCGAGAGGAGAGAGTCAGCGATAGTCGGAAAAAGCAGCCCGAATGCTCGAGGAGGCTCACAGGCAAAGTACTGCGAGAGAAGGGGGAGGTCAGCCGAGAGCTCTTTCGACCGAGAGAATAGGAATGAACTCACGACAACGCAAAGATCAATGATGAACTGAGTGATCTGCATGGTGGTGAGGTACTTCTTCCACCAGATCTTGTAGCCAGCGGCTGCGAAGGAGGATAAGAAGAGGGAGCGCCGAGGTCAGCCTTCTGCGCCGAGTGAGCGGGGAGTAGGGGAAAGCTCACTGGTGGCGAAGTAGTAGTAGTACATGAGGACTACGAGCAGGGAAGAATGAATGCGATGAGCCATAGAATCGCGACGAAAAAGCGGGTCCGAACTCTAGACTCACCGTGGACAGTCAAGTTGAGAACGATAGGGACCCAGGAGACCGAGGTCTTGCCGTTGAGCTGAACAAAGGTGAGAAGAGCGGTGGCCGAGTGGTGGAAGACGTGGAGGAACTTGAGAGGCTTCTTCTTGGCGACGAGGAACATGGTGTCTGCGAGCTCCCAGTCTGCGAGGAGTTGAATAGCGAGCGTTAGCCTTCAGCATTGGTGAGAGCAGGAGCGCAAAGTTGAGAACTAACACTTGAACTGTGGGAGGAGCGCGAAAGCCAAGTCAGCGAGCTGTTCGTAGCAAACGCCGAAACTGGCGCCGAACGGGGGAATCGCAAAAGCCTCACGTAGTTGTTGATCATGTAGAATTGCTCCATCTTGGGAGTCCACGCCTTGGTGTTGCAAATGGATCCGAGCAGTCCCTCACGCGAGATGATGGGAATGAGCTGCAGGAGGAGCGAGTTTAGTCTCCGCGCGCCGGGTTCGCGTCGCGCTGGCGCTGAACCTGAACTCACCTCTTCCAGCATGACGGCGAGTAGGAGACCCGAGCCGACCGAGAGGAGAACGTTGTGCACCATGAACAAACCCTTGAGCTCTGCGCAAACGGGAGAGAAAAGAGCGGGTCAGCTGAGCTCCGAAGCCGAAGAGCCAAAGCAAACACACTGAAAGGCTTGCGATCCTTCATCCACGACTGGGCGGTGAAGATGATGGCGAGGTAGCTGGCGAGGGCTCCCAAGACCTCCTTGTAGGTCGACAAGGGCGTGGATCCCGGCACATAGGACGTGAAGAGCGTCGCCGGAAAGTCGGGCTTGGGCAGCGCGCTCAAAGCAGAGTAGACGGGCGCGAACATGGTGGTGGTGGTAGTGAAGAGGTGCAGAGGGAGAATGAAAAGAGCCAGGAGCAGGTGAATGAAGAAGCGAGAGAGCAAGAAGTCCTGGTCGGCGCTGAAAAGGGAGAGCCCGCTTGCTCCCCTTCCTCCGCCTTTCGGAAACGCCCCCTTTCCCGGCAATCACGCTTGGTGCGAAGGGTCGCGTATAAGAGTGCAGCTCGCGCCACAAGCGTCATCTCTTTTAATTGAGGAGTGGGAATCTGCCCTAATCAGCCAGAACTGCTCGTCAGTCGAGCCAGTGTCGAGCCGGCTTGAGGCGACGAGCGTGAAAGGCAGCCGGGTGGGCTTTATCGAGGCAACCAGGTCTCTAACTAGCGTCGCATAGTAGGGATGTGATGTACTATCATATCGTGTAGCGTACCTGCTCGCCTGCAGATCTCGCTGGCTGCAAGCGAGAAGGGTCTACGGCAAAGAAGCAGCTCCCAACCCTTCGCTCAAGACCGCCGAGCTCTGCCTCGTCTCTTGCTCTCGCTTGGACATGAGGTAGATGCCTCTGGGATCTCGAGGTG
The DNA here is from genome assembly GCA_003054985.1 of Leucosporidium scottii. Classification (NCBI taxonomy): domain Eukaryota; kingdom Fungi; phylum Basidiomycota; class Microbotryomycetes; order Leucosporidiales; family Leucosporidiaceae; genus Leucosporidium; species Leucosporidium scottii. The sequence goes on from MWVB01000090.1 coordinate 9,746, forward strand.
AATGGTGGGCGTGACGACCGCCTGCCCAGCAACCTTGTCCGAAAGCTGAGATCTGAGAGTTGGACATGACGAAACCCCCCGCTCGAGCAGCTGCGCCGACCCTTCACCTCCACACGCTTAGCTCGAGCGACTCCGAACAGCCAATTGGCGCCTGGAGGAGGGTCAGGTCACCAACGTCAACAGATTAAAACCACATGGAGAAGCTGATCGACCCGGGTCATTCATCAGAAGCTCCCTCAAATTCAGGCAGCCAGCCGAGTGAGCCGAGCGTTGTACTCAAGCGACTGCGACCTCTTGTCGCTCTTTCTCTCCTCAATTTCACTCTTCACACGTCTCCCGCTCTCTCCTTCATCAACGCGCCTTGCCACAGCCATGGCTGTTCCTTCACAATACCTCGCCGAAGCCTTCAAGGTCTCTCTCGATTCCGAGACCCTCTCCGCCACCACCTCCTCCTCCGGCTCAGAGATCGACTCTCGAGAGCAGAGTCCTGAGCTAGACGACTCGACTGGCTTCGTCCACGTTATCGACGGGGAAGAACGCACCACCAGACAGAAGAAGGATTGGCGAGGACCTTCGCACATTCACAAGAAGACGTTCTGGGAGGTGAGTTCTTCCTCGCGTGCTGATACGCACTTCAAGATCGCTGTAAACCTTATCACAGGGCTGACCTCGCACCTTTGCTACCTGCAGCGCACCTGGAGCGAGAAGATCCTCTCCTCGGCGATGATGGAGGAGACTCACCACACCCTCAAGGACGAGCCTCGCGGTCCAGTTCGTACGTCCTCGTCTCCCAAAACCACATCTTCCTCTCTCAACACCACGCTGACCCCCTTTTCAACATCCTACAGCTTCCATTCCTCTCTGGGTCGACTTCGCCTTCCTCGTTCCCCTTACGTTCATCGTCCCTGTGATCCAACAAGTCTGCTACAACTATGGTTGGCGGTGGACGCCTCTCCAAACGTTTGGGATCTACCTCGTCGGCCTTCGTAAGCTCGCTCATTGTCGCCCTTCCGTGACTGCTCCTGTCGCCGAAGCCTCAACTCACGCCCTCTCCCTTCATCGTCGACAGTCACCTTCTTCCAGCTCTCGGCCGTTCGCTTCAACTACCTCGGCAAGAAGTACGGAATCTTTGACGAGACGGTTCGAGGACGTGACCGCATCCCCGACCATTCGGTGGACATCATGGGCGTGAGCTACTCCCTTCCTCCACCTCGACCGAAAGCCTTCGCTGACTCTCGTCGGTGTCTCGCGAGCAGGGTGGCATCCTCATGTACTTTGCCTACCGTGTCGGTAGCATGTGTGTCTACTACTACAACCCCGCCGTCGCGCCGCTGTCCGACTACCACTGGTCCACCTACATCCTTCGCTGGCAGGCATGGTTCCTCGCGATGGACTACATCTTCTATTCGTACCATAGGGCGACTCATGAGGTACGTTTATACCTCTTGACAAGCTATAGCAAGCCCGGCTGACCCTCTTCGCTTTTTGCAGATTCCTTTCCTTTGGAGGGTGCACCAATACCACCACAAGGCGAAGCACCCGACTATGGCGCATGCAATCCTTGCCGGTCACATGCAGCACATCATCGAGATCATGATCATCCCCTCGGTCACCACCTATATCGTCCCTCTGTACGCTCGCTCGTCAAGCCTTCTTCCGCCGAGCGCCGAGCTGACCCTCCTTCCTTCGCAGCTCCTTCCACGAGCAATGGATCCTGTACTTATGGCTAGCTCATATTGAGACGATGGGACACTCAGGTGTGAGGATTCACGCAGCCAACCCGAACACTTGGCTGGCGTGCTTGCCGTTCGGCGCCGAGCTGACGATCGAGGATCACGACCTGGTGAGTTTGGCTCAACTCTTTCTCCTCGAACAAAGACGCTAACGTTCTCTACCTCAATAGCACCACCGCTACGGCAAGTCAGGCAAGAACTTTGGCAAGCAGACGCGCTTCTGGGATCGACTGTTCAACACGGTCCAGGAGCGCGAGGAGTCGGCCGGATGCACTACGAAGTGGCTGTAGCGGGGTTTTGAGAAGGGACATGGTATATAGAAGTCTCACATGTAGCGGTGTTATCCATTGGTCGTCTTTCGTCCTTCGTCTTTCGTCTTTTGTCCTCTCGGTCGGTCCTCTCGCGAATGGCTGCAGAAGCGACTCGCCTCACGCGCCCACTCTGCTTTCCTCGCTTGGACCTCGCTTTGAACTAGGACACAACTTGGGATCTAGGTCGCTCGCATGGAAGAAAGCGCTCCAGAACCCCGTGGCTTGACTGGGCGAAATGGCAACGCCGAGCAGCGAGTTCGATTTTGCCCTCCCGCCTCCTCTCGGTGTCCGCTTGTCAAGGCTCGCTTCCTCTGGGCTGGGCTTCGCGTTTGCTTGCTAACGAGATTCATAGCCCTATGCACAACAGATTAATTAGCAAAGGCCGAAGCCCTGCAAGATACGGATAAATCTCGTGGGAATGAGACGTCGCAGATTCTAAGGGTTTACTTCTGGTAGACAGAGCGAAATTACGAAGAGGGGTTCTTCTGGAGGGTGGTCTGCTTGATGAGCTCGCACGCCGAGGCCTTGAGGACCTGCGCCTCGGAGGGGGTCTTGTCGGCGGGAGCGGCGACGGCGGCGGCCTTCTTGGACTTGTAGGTCGCGCGGTAGAAGGCCTGAGGGGGGTGGAGGTCAGCGGAGTGGTGTTGGACGAGGGGAGACAGCAACTCACAATGAAGAGGAAGAGGTAGGAGGTGAGGAGCGCACATCCAAAGACGGCGGCTCCCTCGGTTCCAGCGCACTGGCCGCAATGCGGGAGGGAGTTGGGAGCGTAGCGAGAGACGAAGAGAGTCCAGGCTGCGAGAGGAGAGAGTCAGCGATAGTCGGAAAAAGCAGCCCGAATGCTCGAGGAGGCTCACAGGCAAAGTACTGCGAGAGAAGGGGGAGGTCAGCCGAGAGCTCTTTCGACCGAGAGAATAGGAATGAACTCACGACAACGCAAAGATCAATGATGAACTGAGTGATCTGCATGGTGGTGAGGTACTTCTTCCACCAGATCTTGTAGCCAGCGGCTGCGAAGGAGGATAAGAAGAGGGAGCGCCGAGGTCAGCCTTCTGCGCCGAGTGAGCGGGGAGTAGGGGAAAGCTCACTGGTGGCGAAGTAGTAGTAGTACATGAGGACTACGAGCAGGGAAGAATGAATGCGATGAGCCATAGAATCGCGACGAAAAAGCGGGTCCGAACTCTAGACTCACCGTGGACAGTCAAGTTGAGAACGATAGGGACCCAGGAGACCGAGGTCTTGCCGTTGAGCTGAACAAAGGTGAGAAGAGCGGTGGCCGAGTGGTGGAAGACGTGGAGGAACTTGAGAGGCTTCTTCTTGGCGACGAGGAACATGGTGTCTGCGAGCTCCCAGTCTGCGAGGAGTTGAATAGCGAGCGTTAGCCTTCAGCATTGGTGAGAGCAGGAGCGCAAAGTTGAGAACTAACACTTGAACTGTGGGAGGAGCGCGAAAGCCAAGTCAGCGAGCTGTTCGTAGCAAACGCCGAAACTGGCGCCGAACGGGGGAATCGCAAAAGCCTCACGTAGTTGTTGATCATGTAGAATTGCTCCATCTTGGGAGTCCACGCCTTGGTGTTGCAAATGGATCCGAGCAGTCCCTCACGCGAGATGATGGGAATGAGCTGCAGGAGGAGCGAGTTTAGTCTCCGCGCGCCGGGTTCGCGTCGCGCTGGCGCTGAACCTGAACTCACCTCTTCCAGCATGACGGCGAGTAGGAGACCCGAGCCGACCGAGAGGAGAACGTTGTGCACCATGAACAAACCCTTGAGCTCTGCGCAAACGGGAGAGAAAAGAGCGGGTCAGCTGAGCTCCGAAGCCGAAGAGCCAAAGCAAACACACTGAAAGGCTTGCGATCCTTCATCCACGACTGGGCGGTGAAGATGATGGCGAGGTAGCTGGCGAGGGCTCCCAAGACCTCCTTGTAAGTCGACAAGGGCGTGGATCCCGGCACATAGGACGTGAAGAGCGTCGCCGGAAAGTCGGGCTTGGGCAGCGCGCTCAAAGCAGAGTAGACGGGCGCGAACATGGTCGTGGTAGTGAAGAGGTGCAGAAGAAGGTAGCGAGAGTGAAGAGGTGTTAAGGCGACAACAGAACGAGAAGACGAAGCGAGATAGAGGAGCGAGATGAAGAAGGAAGAGAAGGAGGAGCGCGAAGGACTTGGACTTGGGCGCTCGCCGAAAAGGGTTCGGGGGCAAGGGGTGAAGTTATGTCACGAGAATCCTTCATTATGTATAGACCCACGAGACTACGGCGAACCTTGCGGAGTTGCAAGGGGGCGCGAAGGGGTGCAGCTTGCCTCTCGTCCCATCTCTCTGCGCTCATCCCTGCGGCCAAAGCTCCAGCTTTTGCCAGCCCTCGTCCCCCGCCTTTTAGCTGTCCAGCTGCATCATCCGCCTCTTTCACAAGCCTGCAAGTCCGCTGGTGTACATGAAACTAGAGTTGAGGTGTGGATCCACCAAACGTGCTCCTGGCGTCCTGCAGGGAGGAGGCGAAAGGCTTTACGGCGCGAGAGCTTTCCAACTTCGGCGATAGTCTCGGAGGCGGGTTGGCTTCCTCGCTCTCGCGCGCTAGAATTGGCGTTTCCCCTCGGGCTTTACGGTGGACTTGTACTTGAATAGGGGAATTGTGACTACCCTCGATTTCTGTAGCGCCGTAAGTAGAGACGAGCGGGAAAGCCTTCACGGTCGAAAGTGCTCGCTCAAGCGCGCCTGCTTCCCCATGGAGAAGCGTCGGAAGCTGACAAGGTGAGGTCATTCATTTTTAAGCAGTGAGAATTGGCCCGAGGGGCGTTCGCCGGCTCCCCGTACCAAAATGAACCTCCCTACGCACTTGAACCTAGTGCTGGCCATCGACCGAAACCCTTCGCCCGCCGAGCGTGCGATCAACGTCAGGCTCGAAGGGGCTTTCACATGCACCAGCGACCCTCCTTCTCGCGTATTCTCGTCCTCAGCTTCAGTGCGTTTTGCTCTCCTTCCACATCTTCGCCTCTCACCACCACTTCGCCTTCGACCAAACCATGGCCGTCGCTCACCCTTTCCTCACTCGCGGGCTCAGCTTCACCCACGAGGAGCCTTCGATCTCCACTCCTTCTTCACCATCTGCGTCTGAGGATTCGCGCGAATCGTCGCCTGCCTTCGATTCTCCCAATCCAGCCGCTGCTTTCGAGCATGTCGTCGAAGACGAGCGCCGGACTACCACCCAAGGCAAGGACTGGCGCCCGCCTTCCAACATGCACAAGAAGACCTTCTGGGAGGTGAGTGATTCGCGAGCTTTGAGCGCTTTCCTCGCTCTGTGCGACCTCTAGCTGACTCGCAACCCTTCTTTCCCTCGCAGCGCACCTGGTCCGAGAAGCTTCTCACTTCGACTCTCATGTCGGACAACCACCACTATTTGAAGGAGACGAACCGAGGACCTGTTCGTAGGTCTTCGAGACGAGTGACCGAGCTCGTGAGCTTCGAGCTGACATGGCTCTCTCCTTTCCCCAGCTTCGCAGCCGATGTGGATAGACCACGCCTTCCTCATCCCTACCACCTTTGCCGTGCCCGTGTTGCAGCACATCTGCTTCATGCTCGGGTGGCAATGGTCAAAGCCTGTAGCCTTTGTGATCTACTTCTTCGGTCTTCGTAAGTTGAACGCCCTTGCAGCCAGCGCCGAGCTCGGCGCTGACCTTTTCCCTCTCGCTGCAGTCTTCTTCTTCCAGCTCTCGGCCCTCCGCTTCGACATCATGGGAAACAAGTACGGACTCTTCGACGAGACGTTCCGTGGACGTGACCGAATCCCCGACGAGTCGGTGGACATCATGGGCGTGAGTGGCTTCGCTCGCTTGACCCATTCAGCGCCGACCGCTGACTAGCTCTCTTCTCTCGAGCAGGGCGGTATCCTCATGTACTTCATCTTCCGCGTCGGCTACAATATCTTCTTCAAGTACGATCCCACCGTCGCGCCATTGAGCGAGTTCAGTTGGACCTACATCCTCCGCTGGCAAGCCTGGTTCCTCGTCATGGACTACTTCTTCTACGCCTACCACCGCGCCACTCATGAGGTGCGTTTTGCGCTTCTTTGAGAGCTGTAGCGGAGTCGGCGCTGACTCTCAATCGCCTTCGCAGATTGATTTCCTTTGGTCGATCCACGCCCTCCACCACAAGTCGAAGCACCCTACCATGGCCCACGCTGTCCTCGGAACTCACGCCCAGCACATCATGGAGATCATCATCATCCCCACTTTGACCTCCTACATCGTTCCTCTGTACGTCGCGGCGGTTCGAAGCCTCCGCTTTCGCCAAGCTGACCCTTCGCCTCCGTTTCTCACAGCTCTTGCCCCGAGCAATGGTGCTTGTATCTCGCCCTCGCTCACATCGAAACGATGGGCCATTCCGGGATCCGCCTGCATTGCCCCTGCACCAACACTTGGCTCTCCTGCCTTCCATTCGGCGCCGAGATCACCATCGAGGACCACGATATTGTGCGATTTTACTTCCAGTCGACCTAGGACTACCTTAGTCCACTGAATAACGCTGACATGCTTTTTCTTTTATATCCCCTACAGCACCACCGTTACGGCAAGAGCGGTGAGTTTGGCCAAAAAAAGCGAATGCTCGGCGAAGGCTGACTCGTCTCTCTCTCCCGTTTCAAAGGCAAGAACTACGGCAAGCAAACAATGATGTGGGACACAATCTTTGGTACCGTACGTTTTTACTCTCCTTCCCCCTCGCTCTCGGCCTTTCTCCCTTTTCCTCCCTTCCCTCGCCTCTGCCTTTCGACCTTTTCCTCCCTCCCTTCCTTCGCCTTTCTTTTTGCCTTTTCTCGAGTTCTTACTGACATGACTATTCCTCTGCGCAGAGGGAATACCGCGTCGAGACGGCCGACTGCCCCACTCGTTGGATCAACGACAAGTTTTAAGAGCGCCGAGCATCTCGCTCCCCTCCCTCCCTTTAGACCGGCGCTCCGCCATGTATACCATCAGTCTTGTTCATAGTCGTCTAAACCCAAGGACTAAATCATCGCCATCCAATTGCATTACAATCGTTACCGGCTGTCTTCATCTCGTTTCCTCACGAGAGATCTGCGCCGAGCGAACTCCGAGCAGCTTCGGATCGGCTCCTTTGCTCGCTTCCTCCGACGACAGATCTACCACGGTACACCGCTTGTAGATCTTCACGTCATGCCACGTCAGTTAAGAGGACCGAGAAGACGGATGATGGCTCAGCTTCGCGTGAGGTTGACGACATCTCGTGGCGAGATGATGTCTCGCGGCGCCTCATCTACCACGGGAGGATCGCCTACTGTACTCGTCAGGTTCAATTTCGCTTAAAGCGCCAAGCTTTTCCGGCAGATCTGTCCGCCGTCAATGACCGTGTCGGTGGGGCTGAGTCTGCTCAGCCGGCAGCGAGAGACATCGCCGAAGGAGCTGCCAGTGGCGCTGTCTTCCTGAGAGGGCAGTCTATCGCGCTACGAGTTGAGAGCGGCATGTAGACTTTGTTGATGCCGATTTGGAGCGACCCAAGCGAAGATCGCAATGACGAGCCAAGTCGGAGAAGTGGGAGAAACGTCGCCGAGCAGCCTTCGCCGTCGTGATCAAGGGAGAGAGACTACGAGATAGACCGGGAGACTGAGGTACTAGTAATGACATCAAAGGGTACTGCTTTTTCTCTATGTAAACCGCTCTCACAATTCGAGGAAGGGCGATGCTCAAGCCTCGTTGCGCACCCTTTCAAAGTGAGGAAGGCGAGTCAGCATCGCGGTACGGTCTCGCAGAGCAGTGATAGACAGACTCACCAACTCATCACAGTCCTGAACGACTCGCCATGCCCCATCATCGACTCGCCATGCTTCTGCTTGGCGAAGATTTTGAGTCCGGCCGACTCGTCCATCCCCTCGGCTGCGAGGTAGTTCGATATCCTCGGAGTGTCGACGATGGCGTCGCGCTCGGAGAGGAAGACCGAAGCCTTTGACGCGTCGCCTAGGTTGGGAATGTCGGTGGGTTGGAGGAGGGAGGAGATCCAATCGAAGTTGCGCTGCAGGGTGTTGGCGACGCCGAGCTCGCGAGCGACAAAGTAGCGCATCAAGAGCTGCATGGGAGACTTGGCGGCGGCGTAGAGGAAGTTGTAGGGAAGGGATGGCTCCCAGAGGGCTGCGAACAAGAGAGGGACAGTAAGAAAAGGGAAAGAGAGGAGGGAAGGGAGAAAGGAAGGGAGAAAGGAAGGGGAAGAATGGCAAGACGACTTACCAAAGCACACCGGATCCACGAGGCAAGAGCGCTCGACGAGCTCGGGAGCGGCCTTGAGGAGCCAGCCGTGGACGATGGTGCCGTTGGAGTGCGAGAGGACGGTGATGCCACTCTTGTCGAAACCATTGGCCTGCAGAAGTAACGGGAAAGTCAGCCATCGCTCGCGATCTATTGCTGCAGCCGAAGCGGACACTCACCTTGGACATCTCGACGATGGAAGCGGACGACTCTTCGGCGCAGGGCGGGTTGAGGTAGCGCGGGTTGAAGAGGCTCATGGAGAGGTGAGGTTGGACAAGGATGGCGAGAGGGCGCTCGGCGTAGGCCTTGGCGTGGATCAGGGTGTTGAGGATGGGAGCGTCTGCGAGAAGAAAGACAAGTCAGCCCGGCTCGCTCTGTTGAAAAATGAACGACTACTCACACTGAACGGGACCAATTCCGAGACCATGCAGGAAGACGAGAGGCCTGAACTTTTCTTCCGAAGCGCGGTCGGCCTTCCAGCCCTTCGGGATGCGGATGTAGTACTTCATGCCGCCGTAGACGCGCTCCTCGAATCCCCACTTGCGAAGCGCAAAGCGGTAGACTTGCTGAGCGACCCAGATGAGTCCGTAGAGGGCGAGAGGGCGAGAGAGGACCTTGACACGGTCGAGGGTGAGGCGGATGACCTTGTTGCCCGACCTGCCCTCAGGCAGGTTGGTCGCGGCGCGAGCTTCCCAGAGGTTGGCGGTAGTCTCCACCGTCTCGAGCTTGTCGCGACCGAGGGTGTCGTCTTGAGGGAGTGCCGAGATGTCGATGCCTTGCGAGACAGATGCTCGGCGCTCACGCACGACGTCCTCAAGTGGAAGGCCGTAGAGAGACCAGGAGATCCACTGCTTCACGTCGTCGCGACGTAAAGAGGAGACGGAAGCGCCGTGGAACCAGTGACGAGCCGCCTCGCGAAAGTCGACAGCTCGAGGGTCGTCCTGCTCGAGCTTGCTCGAGAGGAAGGCGAAGGAGTTGGCCGAGCCATCGTCGTCCTCACAGACGGGCTGGAGAGCGCTCTTGCCACTGTGGTCGGACGAGTCGGAGCCGTAGCCAGAGTCGGCGGACATGGACTTGCCCCTCATGCGAAGCGAAGACCCTTCGGCGATCGAGCTTCGACTGCGAGGAGAGGAAAAAAAAAGGTCAGCTCGCGTTTCGCCGCGCGGGGAGGAGCCCTCCGCCAACTCACCGCGAGGATGCTACAGAGCTGCACGCGGACAGCGACGGGGAGCCAGGCTCTGACATGCCCGATGCGAGGACGGTCCTCACGACGCTGCGAATGCTCTTGGCATCCTTGCCGAGGTCGGGGCGCCTACTGCTGACCTTGAAGGCGAGGATGTGGTAGATGATGCCAAAGATGGTCTCGACGAGAAAGTACGAGAGTAGGGCGAAGTGGAGCTTGGAGCTTGGAGGAGCAGCGACGCCGTACAGGCTCGCCCGAGGTAGGAGGGCGGTGGCCGACCATAATGTGTAGATGTAGGCGAGACTGTAGGTGCTCGAGGTCAGCTCTGCATCGGTGGACGACCTCGAATAGACGCACGGTTGAACTCCGGCAAAGGACGTGATAACGCCCAAGACAATCGCCGCTCGAACGCGATTCTTGAGCGAGCGCCGAGTCGGCTTCGGCGAAGATTCCGGGATGGGAAATGGCGAGGGCGCGGTGGTGCTGGCGAGGGAGGACATGGCGCGGTGTTGGTGAAGGAAGGAGATGGTGGTGAAAATGCGCAAAGGGTGCGGCTGGAGATGCGACGTAGCGTGGAGGGTCGGAAGGCTGCGAAGGGGGAGGATCAGTCTTCTCGTCATGAAGGCCGGGGGAACGAACGACTCACCTTGATGATGCATGATGCATGATGCGCTAACGAGCCATTTTGCCGTTCCTTCATTATTGTAGCAGGGTTTGCTGCGTTGCCCTCTGTGCAAACCACCAACGAGCCCCCCTCCCTGCTACCCCGGACCGGAACGTCACTACGAGGAGAAGTGAGAAGGGTCAGCCTCAGGCGACGCTGGCGCCGGGGTGTGGAAAGGGATGACATCTTACCATTCTTCCCAAGCGCTACCGAGAAAGGCTTTGCGCGTGTTTGAGTGTGCTAAGTCGAGCGAGCGCTCCCTCTCCTTCACCCCTCGTCGCCGAAGAACTTCACCCGCCTGCACCTCACCAAGCCATGCCACCCAAGCAGAGGAAGGCCGCCTTGGCCGCCTACCGTCCCCTTCCCTTCCCTTCGCCCTTCGGAACCGCCTATGTACTGGATCCGCTCCCGCCAGCCGTCGACGAAGACGATTTGGAGTCGAACGCTCGTCGCAAGCGCAACTCGGCTGCAGGATGGTCTTCCGACACGCTGTGCACTTGGGAGGAGTTTGCTGTCGACGACAAACTCGTTGACGGCGTCTCGTCGTCGTCGTACAAGGAGCCCGAGAGCGGACCCGTGCTCCGCTTCACGCACTGGATCGACCGCACGCTGGGACCCAAGCTGACGGAGTTGGACATCAACCGCTACACGGAGGCTTACACCGAAGGATACGGTACACCATCCGATCCTCACGTTGTCCGCTTTTTGGCTGGTGGTGAGTTGCGAGCGATTTGGGCGGAGGGAGAGAGCGGGGCGCGACCAAGTTAGCTGACCGGCTTTCTCTTCTTCCGCTCGCTCTGCTACAGACTCGCAAGATCCTCTCATTTGGTCTACTGCACGGAAATGGGTCGTCCTGCTCACGTCTGGCTCAGCGACCTTTGGTACGTCTGGCGTCGCTTCGCCCTCCGCCAAACCGAGGAGCTGACCCTTTCGCCTTCCCGCTTTGCTGCAGCTGTCGCTTTCGGCTCCTCAGTGTACGTGGGAGGGACTGAGCTGATGGTCTACGAGTTTCGCAAGGTCAGGCGGAGCTGCTATCTTCCTCCCAACTGCTTCAATCGCTGATCTTTCGGCCGCTCTTGCAGACCGTGACCGTGACGCTGCTCGGTCTCTCCTTCTATGTCGGTGGAATGGGAATCGGACGTGCGTTCATGTTTCACTAGCCAAGTGGAGCAGATCGCTGACCCCCGACATCTCTACAGCCATGCTCTGGGCTCCCATGAGCGAGCTGATCGGCCGACGACCCGTCTTCATTGCCACCTTTATCCCCTTCTTCATCCTCCAAATCCCATGTGCAGTAGCCAAGAACATCGGTACGTCCTCCCCTCCCCCTCAGCCCTTCCCAGCTCCCGCCAGTGCTCCCTTTCGCTGACCCTTCGGCGCTTCCACAGAAACCCTCATCATTTGCCGCATGCTCGCTGGAACCATTGGCAGTGCACCACTCACCAACTCGGCCGGAATCGTGGGAGATGTCTTTACCGCACACGAGCGTGGTATTGCCATGTGTGTCTACGCTTTGATGCCCTTCCTAGGTGAGCACGAACGTTGTGTCGAATCGGGGGTGTGTGAGTTGATTTGTTTGTGTGTAGGTCCAGTCTTTGGCCCAATTGTCGGTGGATATGTAGGTTCATGGAAGTGGCGTTGGCTTTTCTGGGTGACTACGTGAGCTGTCCCGCTTTCTCGGTCGTCTCGGAGCTCGGCTGACCTCTCGTCGCCTCGCTAGCATCCTCGCTGGAGTCTGCCTCGTCGGCGGAGCTCTCATCCCCGAAACCCATGCTCCCGTCATCCTTCGCCGTCGCGCCATGGCTCTCAGCGCCGCCACGGGCAAGACGTACAAATCCCTCTACGACGTCAACGTTCGCGGCCGAGGCGTTCCTTCTATCAAGACCTACTTTACTCGTCCTTTAGTTCTTCTCTTCCGCGAGCCCATCGTCATGCTCTTTGCTCTCTACGCCGGTGAGTTGCCGGCGTCACTCGTTCGCTTCCGAGCCAAGGCGCTGACCTTCACTCTCACCCATTTGTCTCCAGCCATCATCTACGGAATTCTGTACTTGATGTTCGGATGTTATCCCGTCGTCTTTGTTCAAGATCGCGGGTGGAGGTCAGGACCCGCTGGACTTCCCTTCATCGCCGTCGGAATCGGAATGCTCTTCGGAATGGCCGGAACCGTCTACGATTCCATGCTCTACGGCAAGAAGCTCAGCAAAGCCGGTGGACCTCTAGCGCCAGAGGAGCGTTTGAGGGGAGCTTGCGTCGGCGGTGTGCTCCTGCCCATCTCCCTCGCCTGGTTCGCCGCCTCGGCGAAGCCCTCGGTCCACTGGCTCGCGCCCACCATCGCCGGAGGTCTCTTTGGATGCTCGATGCTTCTCATCTTCATGGGAGGAACGGCATACCTCGTCGACACCTACTTGACCGTTGCAGCGAGTGCGATGGCCGCCAATTCGTTCATGCGATCGCTGTTGTGAGTTGCCTCTTCTCTTTCTCTTCCTTTTGCCTGGCTCCTCTTCTCCCCTCCTCTTCTCCCCTCCCCTTCTCTTCTCCTCCACATTATGTCTCTCGTCAATCCCCTCTCTCGCCTCCCCCTCGTGGCCTTTACGCCGCCTTCTCTCCCACTGACACACTTCTCTCCCTCACAGCGCGGCCGCCTTCCCCCTCTTCACCCTGTACATGTTCCAAGACCTCGGTGCTCCTTGGGCTCTCGGTCTCTTGTCGTTCGTGACCCTCGCTTGTGCTCCCATCCCCTTCCTCTTCTTCATTTACGGCCACAAGATTCGCGAGAAATCACCTTTCGCAGCTAGTAATCCATCACCTCACTAATACATACCCCTGTTGTGCATAGCTTCTGTACACCTGCATCTCATTATAGATCCCAACATGTCGCCTGAGCCATCTGAATCAGCGAACGTCAGCGAGATCGCCGAAGGAAGACTCCCGAACCGAGAGACGGATTTCTCCTCAACTCGACTCGTTTTGCACTGGCCAGCTCGTTCCGTGATTCAGGCTGATCCGAAGTATTGGTAAGCTTCTGAGGGCTCGTCTGGACTACAGACAATGCTGGCGAGGGTTCGGCGCTCGCCGCTCGGCGAAAGGTAGAGCTTGCGGCGGACTGTATCCTGAGGCCCAGCGGACAAGGGAGCTGGCGGGATGGCATCCTGTCTCTCCGTCGGACCCCTCCAACATGTAGCAATCAGCTCGATGCATATCATCACGAGTGAGCTCGAGCCGGCTCTCGCTCCTCCACTTTCCAGCGAATGGACGACCCGCCTCAACTCTCGTCTTTTGCGCACCTGGAGCAGTACAAGGAGCTCTGTACCTCTCTCTTACGTGTCGATCTTACTCGAGAAACCGTCAACAAGCAGGAAGAGCATGCAGAAACGACGGTGCAGTGGCAGCTGTGCGGCCTGGTGAGTTCTGTAGCGCTGCGCAAGAGTACGACAGACTCAATCAATCTCTCCTACAGATTGACGAGTACCTCGAGCAGTCCTACCTGCTGGATCCTGTACTAGAGCAGCTCGTCGCGCCGCTCATTCAAGCTCTCCGCCAGCTGCTGCAGCTCCCAGCGGTCGACTTCTCGCGGCCGCGGATCTATCGAGTGGCGCGATTGCTATACACCATCAGCAAGGTCCGAGGCGCCAAATCCATAGGTGAGCCGCTTGCTGTAGCTCATATGCTGGACGCGCTGACCTCTTCGCGCTTCGACAGTCCGCTTCTTTCCTCACGAGGTCACAGACCTCTCGGCGCTCTTGCAGCTATTGGCACCCGAGGAGAAGCTTCGCTCGGCTTCGTGGGAGCTGCGATACATCCTGCTGCTATGGCTTTCGGTCGCTTGTCGCGTCCCCTTCGACCTCGCACATCTCCAAGGCGCCGATGCGGCCATCGCTACCATCAGCTACCGCTACCTAGGCGAGGCGGGTAAGGAAAGGGATGGAGCTATTGCCCTGCTAGCGCGTTATCACTCGAGGTGAGCACCGTTCGGCAGTTTCTAAGCGGCGCGTTCGCTGACTTCTCTACTGAAAGGCAAGACGCTCGTCTCCCCGAGTTCCTCACCAAGTGCCAGACGGTGTTCATCGATCCCACAGCCTCAAGCTCCCTGGTGAGCCGAGACGAGCTCTTCAAGCCGACCCACGCTGAGCTTTCCCCTTTCGCAGACCTCGGGCTTGCTCGAAACGCTTTGCGAGATCCTCAAGACGGCCTCTCGATCCTCTCTCAACGCATCATGGCCCGCCCTCTACCATCTACTTGCCCTTTACGACTCGGACGTCGCCGCTGCTACACGGGGAGCTGTCGTTGCCAAGTTTCGGGTCAAGCTCGCCGGTCGTTTAGCGCTGTTGAAGCTGTCGGAGAAGGACGAGGAGGTTCCTGAGGAGGTGGAAGTGGTCCTGCAGGAGATGCTAGAGGCGGTGCGGGACAAGGTGAGCTTCCATTCTGTCTCGGACGCCGAGTTCGGCGCTGATCTCGACTCGATTCCGTCTTCGCAGGACACCATCGTTCGCTGGTCAGCCGCCAAGTACATCGCTCGTATCTCGGAATGTTTACCCGAGGACATGGCCTTCCAGATCTCGGACGCCATCCTCGACACCTTTGAAGCGGCGTTCGACGAGATCGACTCGGTCGAGCATGGATTGCAAGGCGCTTGCTTCGCGTTCGGGGAGCTAGCACGGCGAGGGAGGATACAAAAGGAGCTGGTGGATAGGCTCGTGGCGTGTGCACTGCGGGTGAGTTGATGTCAGCCGATCTGGCAGGAGATACTCGCTCACAATCCTTCACCTCACAGGCCCTTCTCTTCGACCGCAAGCGTGGAGTGCAGTCCATCGGCGCTGGGGTGCGCGACTCGGCGGCTTACGTCCTCTGGTCCCTCGCCCGCACCCTCCGTCCTAGCCAGGTTTCAGCCGAGGCAGCAACTCAGCTCGCAACCCGTCTCGTCTCGGTCGCCCTCTACGACCGTGACATCCACATCCGTCGAGCAGCCAGTGCAGCGTTCCAAGAGAGTGTCGGACGATGGGTGAGCTTTCCAGGCGGCTCATTCGCTGGTCGAGTGGCAGCTGACACTTCCTCTCCCTCGTATACAGGGCATTTTCCCTCACGGCATTGATGTCCTCCGCAAGATCGACTTTTTCACTATCAGCGTACGGAAGCGAGCTTTCCTCGAGGCTGCTCCTCAAGTCGCCGAGTGAGCTTCTCGTCGCCTCCCTCATTCCGCAGTCGCTGACTCTCGTATCTTCCTACAGACACCCCGAGTACCGAACGCCGCTCATTTGCCACATCCTTGATATCGGACTCACCCACTACGACCCCGATATTCGGATACTCGCCGCCTCTTCGCTCCAAGCACTCGTCGAGCTGGATCCAGCCAGTCTAGCGCCTGATCTCATTCCCCGGCAGGCGAGTCTACGGTTGCCCGAGCCTCTCCAAAGTTGGCTAACTCTGTCTCTCGGCCTCAGATCCTTCACTTGGCCACGAAAGACGTCTCGAAATTGCACGGCGCACTTCTCTCGCTTTCGGCACTCGCCGAGTCGGTTTCGAGACTGGACGAGGCCGCCCGAGCTCCCCTTATGTCGCAGGTGCGCCTCCGAGCCGCCGTTCTCGGGCTTTTGCCTGCCGCCGATCCTCACCCTATCCTCCCTCAGATCTTCTCGGCCGTCGCCTCCCTCCCGCCAGCCCTTCGCGCCCTCCGCTTCTCTCCGCGCGTCCTCTCCGCCACGCTCCAAGCCCTCTCATCAAGCTGCACCACTGAAGCGGCTACCGCATCCCTCTCCGGCTGGCGAGGGCTGCTGCATCTCGCGGGCGAGAAGGGTGACGAGGAGGTTCACCTGCAGGCGGCGTTGGCGATGAGACGGATGTCGGCTACTGTGGATTGCTCCGCAGATCTGGATGGATGAGTCTTCCCACTCGCTCGCCTCGTCGGTCTCGCATGCTGATCCTCGCTGTCGTCTCTACTCTCATCGCAGATCTGGATTCGAGGTCGGCGAGCAGGCAGCAGTGCGCCGCGGTCATCTTGGGCTATTTAGATTACTCGAATACGCTCAAGAAACAGTTGGAGAGCGTAACACAGCGTCTAGTGACCTTCGTCGGCTACAAGGTGAGTCGATTCGTCCTTCGGCGTTGGCGATGCTCCCTCGCTGACGTCCGTTCTCTTACAGGCAACTCTCGCTGCCTCCACCGTCGAAGCTCGAAGGAACGGCATCGATTCCCTTGCGCTACTGCTTCGCGTCGATCCAGCATCTCTGGGTTCGCCTCTCGCTCCTCCTTCCGCGCATCGCATCGCTGACCTCCCTCCTTTACAGCTCCCACCACCCTCACTTCCTCCCTCGCCGCTCTCATCCACGGCTTCACCGACTACTCTACCGACCAACGCGGCGACGTAGGCTCTTGGATCCGTCTCGCCTGCATCTCAGGCGTCAAGTCGGTGCTGCCTCATTTGGCGCGGTGGGCGCCGACTCTACTTGAGCAGGATTGGGTTGATCAGGCGGTTGGCGCATTGTTAAAGCAGGCGGTGGAGAGGCTGGATAATCTAAGGGAGAAGGCGGGAGAGGCGCTGAGGTGTTTGGTGGAATGCGAGGAGCTTAGAGGGAGCGCTGGCGCAAGATTGAGGGCGTTGGACGTCTTTGAGGAGATCAGGTGAGTTCTATCGCATCCTTGTTTATCGAAAAGATCTCTACTGATCCACTTGTTCTACAGAACTGAGCGAGAAGAGTGGCGCGACATCTCGTGGGCGTCAGAACGCCTGCTGCCCCTGCTCGCCATCGCCGAGTATCGCTCGTCTTTGCTTGAGGGCGCTGTACTCGCTGCAGTAAGTTTAGATCTCCCTTATCTCTCCACTGAACACCGCTGATCTTTACGCGTCGCAGACCCGCCATTCGAGCAGTTCGCCGCTCCTCGACTACGCCTCAACGCTGCCTCTCTCCTCGTCCATCGACTCAAACGCCGACGATGCTTCCCAAACAGCACTGGCGTACACCGTCCTCGACCTAGCGACTGATCTCACCGCTCTCGCCAAGCGCAACTTCACCGCCAACCGAGTCTTCATTCCCGCCCTCACCCTTTTTGGCTCAGTGATGGATGCAGGGTGTCTCGAGGGACTGGAAGAGGTCAAAGGTGGAGGAGAGTGGTGAATTGCACATCACTGGACTTGCTGAGGTCGACAACGGAGGCTGACCCGCTTCCTCTTCCGCCCCGCCGCTCGTAGCCTGCATCAGCTTCTCTTGCTCTCCACTCGCTCGCTGCAGCAGGTCAAGAGTGCACCGAGGCTCACCGCGACGGTCAAGATGTACTTTGTAATCCACTATGTCCTCCTTACCGAGAGCTCACCTCGTTCGGCCCTTCGCAGAGTCGTCTACCTCTTCGCCTCGTCCGCCTCGCCTTCCCTCTCCGCCGTGGCCTCGGAACGAACCCTCGTCCTCCTTGATCACTCGGTACCCTGGGTGAGTGCCTTCTTGCGAGTATCCCTCGCTCGTTCTTAAACTCGAGGCTGACTTCGCTTCTTGCCCTCCCCCTCCCTTCCCCTCTCCTCTCCTGTTTTTTC
>MWVB01000090.1:32817-84851 GCA_003054985.1 Leucosporidium scottii
ACTGAGGTGACGTCTGACGGGGCGACCGAGTGGTCACGGTAGTTGGTGCGGTCTCCACGACGGGGAGGTGGCGAGCGCGAGCGCGAGCGACGAGGAGATGGCGAGCGCGAGCGACGGCGGTTGGCGGTCCTTCGGCGCTCTCGGGCCCAGCTTTCGTCTTCGGCGGCGCGCTTGCGCTCGTTGCGTGCGACCTCTTCCCAGTGGTACTCGGGAGTGAGACGGCGTTCTTGACGTGGCTGTTGCTGTTGTTCGACGGGAGGAGGCGGGGCGGGTCGCTCGTAGCCGTAAGGCTCGTCGACGAGAGGAGGGTAGCCGTTGAACTGCTGGCGCTGGAACGCGGGGTTGTCCGCTTGGTACTGGAAGCGCTGTTGTTGTTGCTGGGGGTAATCACCTCCGAACGACGAGGGAGGGCCCATGAGCGAGGGAGGAGCGAAGTTGGACTGAGCGCCGAAGGTGGAGGGGCCGCCGACGGCGACTGAGTTGGCGCGGAGAGTCGAGATGGCGTTGCCTGTAGCAGCTGACCTGAACGCTTTGAGCTCGTCTTGGTCACGCTTGGCTTTGTTGTTGCGCTGTTGGCGTGCGTGAGCGCTGAATGAGCGGTCGCTGGAACGAAGCTGCTGGCTGAGCGCTCACCGTGGGCATGTTCTGTAGGTCTTCCACCCTCCTGACGCGCTTCCTTTCGAGGTACTGCGAGAGCAACGAGTTTCCCGCGATGGCTCGTTGGAATTCCCTCGATCTGTAGTTGACGGTCATCTTGCCATTCATGTCGAGCTGAACGTCGAAGAAGAGCGTGTCGTCGTCGATCGAGGTTTCTCCTTGGGGCACCTTGCGGTGGTGTGAGGTGATGTGGATGGCAGGCATGGTCGATAGCGGCTGAGCGAGTGAAGCGAGAGGCGGAGAGCGAATCGAGCGGAAAGACGGGGACAGGATTAGTGAGCCTGTTCGGGAAGTCCTCTTCATCATTCATAACCCACTTCTTAAGAACTGATGCGTGGAAGCGAGGAGAGATACGGCGCGAGGTGTAGCGAGAAGGAAGAGCGAGAGTGTAGACGGACGAGGCGGAATCGAATTTCGTGCACTCGAAGGGGCCTGTGTAGGGTGGTACCCACTTCCGTGTCTGTCCGTCCGCAATAGAGAGGTTCTCGGTCTTTACAGCGAACCATGCGCCAACGTTCTCGGAGCCTTTGTTCGTCTTTGAACCGTGCTCGGGCCCTCGGCGTTTGTTCGCCTGGTGGGCTTGTTCGCCTCGAGCGCGCAGGATGCTGTCTCTCGCTTGGAGCGTGCGTAGCTTAGCGTCTTCAAGGAGGGCGCCTGCTGGCGTACCTCCGGGGGCACTGGCCCAAGCTGGAAGGGCTTTCGGCGCTCGAATCCGGCTGAGCTCGAAGGGCGAGTAGCCGGTGGTGCTGCTCTTCATGCTGTTGATAGCGTACACAGTGAAGGGAAGCTGGTCCGCCCAATTCGTCTGATGCTCGTCAACCATCTGGCGCATGATCTGGTTCATATCTCGGTGCATTCGCTCGATTCGTCCGTTCGACTGAGGATGATGAGCTACAGACATGTAAAGCGTGGTGCCCATGCCTTCGAAGATGGCTTTCCAGAGAGCGCTGTTGAACCTAACATCTCGATCACTGCGAAGAGATTCGGGAACGCCCCACGT
The DNA here is from genome assembly GCA_003054985.1 of Leucosporidium scottii. NCBI lineage: Eukaryota > Fungi > Basidiomycota > Microbotryomycetes > Leucosporidiales > Leucosporidiaceae > Leucosporidium > Leucosporidium scottii. The sequence continues at coordinate 34,475 of MWVB01000090.1, forward strand.
CGGGAGCACGTAGGTGAAGAAGAGCTCGGCGCAGCCTTGAGCCGAAATTCGCTCGTTGCAGGGTTGGCTGAGAACTTCACCGCTGAAGAGGTCGATCCAGTTGCAGATGAAATCAACTCGTTGATTGTGCCAGAGTACTTCGACGAAAGGACCTTGAAAGTCGATAGCGATGGCTTCTCCTGGCCCGCTCGGCACGGGCTGCGAGTGGAGCTTGCCGGCTGGGAGAGTCGTCGACTTCTTGCAAATTTGGCACGAAGGGCACGAGTTGCAGTACTTCGTGATGTCTTTGCCCAAGGTGGGCCACCAAACTTGGTTCTGTGAGTAGAGAATAAGCTTGATCGGCGAGGCATGCCCGCTGAGCTCGTGAAGGTGCTCGAGAATCACCTCGGTGATCTTGCGCTTGCGGATGAAGCCGTACGGCACACAAAGACGTTTGCCGTAGACGTTGTCGTCTTGCCAGAGCAATCCGTTCTCGAGAGAGTAGCGGTCAAAGTCGTCAATTCGGTCGACGATCTTGCGGAAGAACTTGTCCTTCTTGTAGCCTTCTCGGATCGCGGAGAGAAGCTCGTCTTGATACTCTGCATCGAGCTCGGTGTCTGCATCGTCTTCGGGGATCTCCCAAGCCTCGTCTTCGCGAGCATCGAGGACTCGGTCGTCCTTGCTCAACTTCGGCTTTGCCCTGGAGTTCTTCGAATTCGGCGATTGCTGCTCGACGGTAGGAGTAGAGTCTGTCGCGTACTCCTTAAGGTGTGCTGGCGCTTTGCGAGATCGCTGCTGGCGCCCAAGAGCGGGTGGGAGCTTCGGCGATGAGCTCGGCGAAGGGGTGGGCACGGTCTTCTGCGCCTGTTTTGCTTTGGCTTCGCGAGTAGCAGCAAGGCGAGAAGATGGCTGAGTCTCGGAGCGTTGAGACTCGTCCTCGTCAAGGTCACGCATCGTACGCTCGCCGTGAGGAGCGTCAGGAGGATCGTTCTCAAACTGGCGCGAGAGCATGTCGGCGATGTAGTTGTGCTTGCCCTTGATGTGACGGATGACGAAGTTGAACTGAGAGAGGTATTCGTAGACACGAGCTTGACGCCCGTTAAGACCTTTCGAGTGCATGAAACGAACGAGCGAAAGGTTGTCGGTGATGACGATCGTCTTGCGACCGAGCAAGATCTGCTCGTTCGCCTGGAAGCCTTCGTAGATCGCTAGAAGTTCCTGATCGTGAACTGGGTAGTTGTGCTGAGCATTGGTGAGCTTGCGCGAGTGATTCGTAACTTGTCTCGCGAGCCACCAGTTCGGGCCGAGAGTGACGGAGGCCGAAGTGCCGTTAAGAGCAGCGTCCGTTTGCAAGAAGATGTAGTTTCCTTCGAACTCGTTCTTCCACGGAGGTGCATCTGGACCGGGAGGAGCGTCAAAGTGAACGGGCTCGCTCTCGGCGGGGGCTAGCTCGCTGTCCTTGATCACAGTGAGCTTTCGGTCGGCCTCAATCTCGGCGAGAATGGAATCGAAAGATAGATCGTGGGTTGCTGTCCACCTGAAGGCAACGTCGCCGCAAAGCTCCATGATCGGAGCGGCAAGTTCGGCGAGACGAGGGATGAAGCGAGAGAGCCATTCCACGCTGCCGATGAAGCGCTGAGCGCTCTTTCGGTCGGTGGGCTTTTTCATGGCAAGGATCGCATCCCTCTTCTCGGGCTGCATGCCAATCTCTCCGTATCGAACGCGCATGCCGAGAACGTCAAGCGACTCGGGGCAAACCTTGAAGCTCTTCGTGCTGAAGTAGAGCTGATGAGCCTCAGCTCGGTGGAAGTGCAAGATGGTTTCGCGCTTGAACTCTCGCCAGGTGTTGGCGTAACCGTACACGTTATCGGCGTAGTAATCGATAGAACGGCCGACGAGATCGTGGTAGACGTAGGCCATCGTCTTCGCGAGCGAGACGGTAGAGTTCGTGTCGCCTTGCTGAGCCACAGGAGTGATGTAGGTACCATAAATGGTCGAAAAGGCAGACTTCCAATTGTCCTTTGGCTTCGTCGGAACCTGCTGGAAGGCGCCCTTCAGGTCCTTGTCGTAGACGAAGCGGTTGCTCGCTGCTTTGTAGCGAATGTGCTCGACATCAACCGGTGGCATAGGAAGCTTAACCGTATTCGCATTGCGAGCGCGAAGATCGACTGTAGGACGAAGCTTGCCGTCCTTCTTGAGCAGAGGCATCATCGGATCGGCGTTACGAGTCGTCGCTGGGATCCAAAGGCCAGCCTTCACATGCTTGTCATGAAGGTCATTCCACTGCTCCATCTTCTGCTGAGGAATCTTGTACGTCCTTCGAGGACGAGGAGGGTCTGATTCGTCGATGTAGGGAATCTCGTGCTGGACTTCGCGCATGGGAGGCATCGGAAGGTCGTCTCCTTCGTCGATGAAGCACATGTGATAACGCTTGCGGATCCAGCTCTCGAACTCGTCAATCTCCTCGCGAGCAGGCATGTAATCGTCGTCATCCTGGTGAGGATTGGTGAACTTGGAGATGAAAACGGGGATCGGGGTGGCCGCCTCAAGCTCTTTCGCTGTCTTGAGCGGCGCTTCGTTAGAGTCTTCTTCCGAAGCAGACATGTAACCGAAGCGAGAAGTCTTGCGTCGCTGAGAGCGAGACTTGGAGAGGGACTTGCTGCCCACAAGATCGTGGCAGACCATTCCGTCTGGACCGAAGGTCACTTCGGCGTTGTGCTCGCGAAGGAAATCGCGGCCGATAATGACGTCGGTGAAGATGTTGGCGACATCAAATCGCATCCATTTCTTCACCCCTGCGAGCTCGATGTAGATCCAGCAGAAACTGTTGATCATCGAGCGAGAACCCTTCGTCGCGAGCTTGAGCGTACGAGCTGTGCGATAGCGATGAACGTGTGCTTTCGCCAAACGAGCGACATGAGGAGCGACAAACGAGAGAGTAGATCCGGTATCGATGAGAGCGGAGAAAGAGTCGATTCCACTCAAGGTGATAGGGAACTCAAGAGCTGGGAAGTCGGTTGAAGGGGCTTCGTCTTCATTGCTCTCGGGAGGGCCGTTGTCGGCTGTGGTAGAGGTCGCCATTAGCTCAACTTTCTCGACCTTGTAGTCGTCGAGTACGGAAGGGTAGTGGAAGCGAGGAGGCGCTCGAACGGGACTCGACCTTTGCCGAATTTCGGTTCGCCTCTGAGTGACCTCTGACCATTTGAGAAGTCTGACCTTCTCGGGTTTGACACCAGCAATAATGGCGTCCTCTGCAAGATTGTTGCAGTCCGATGAGCACGCATGAGCCTCGAAGAGAAGGCGAAGGTGGTGCTCGTCCTGCCTCCCGGCGAGATTGAAGTGATCGTCGGCGAGGACCTTGAGCTGAGTGAACGTGTAGTCTTGCTTGTAGACAGTGTACTCGAAGGCGAGTTGGCAGTCTTTGTCCTCACGAAGAATGGTGTAAGGGGCGTAGTCTTCGGACGGCTCGGCGAGCTCGGCGATAGCTTCGGGAGCCGGCTCTTCGTCCGAAACAGGCTCGCTGTGCTTGGTAACGTCGCTAGCTCTCACTTTGACACTGCGACGTGGGAAAGACGTGTCACCGTGCTCTGCAGCAAAGCGAATTTCGTCTTCGAAGAGGCGCGAGAGAGCTTCCTCTCCTTCGGAGGAGGAGAAGAAATCTTCGGTTGCGTTTGAAGAGGTCTCTGACGAAGAAACTGACTGCTCGTCGTCCTCTGGTGACTGCTCGGTCTCGCTATCCGTCGAGGGAGAAGAGAAGTGGATCGCCGAAGTTCGGCCCGAGCTCGGCGCTGGCGCTCTGCAAAACTTGGCTCTGTGAGAGGCTGAGCCACACTTGTAACAGAGGTTCTTCTCCTGTCGTTCAGTGTGGAGCTTCTGCTCCTCTGCGCTGCGCTGAGGACGGTCCTGCGAGCTTCTCTCGTTGCGGGGAGCGAAACGAGACTGCTGGGGGCGATTACCTTGCCCGTTGCTCGAGGGCTGACCGCCCTGACTGTTGTTGGAGCTCTGATTGGAGCTGTTGCGGTGACTTCCACGGCGGCGATTTCCGTCTCGCGAGCCGTTAGAGCGAGCATTGCCTTGCGAAGGAGGGTTGTGAGCGCCGTCTTTCTTCGCTCGTTGCGCTTTGCGAAGGCGCTTGCCGATCTCTCCACTGCTAGTGGCTGCAGTGTAGTTATTGACGTTCTCTCCGCTCTGCTGAGCCCAGCGCATCGTCTTCATCTGAGCCCAAGTGCGCTCGTAGCGCTCGGCTTCGGAGACGAGGAGCTCCCAAGAGACGGATTCATCGTCAATCTCGATGTGTTCGGCAACACGGTAGGCAATCTCGCGATGAAGAGCTTCGACAAGCTTCTTCTTCAGCTCCCACTCGGTAGTGATAGGTCGGAGCTTAGCGATAGTGAGGATCTCTCGGGCGAGAGCAGCGACGTCCATGAGCTCGCCGTTCTCGTTCTCTTGGCGCAGTCGTTCCCACTTGTACTCAGCATCACGAGCAGAAGTCTTGGTAACGAATTGATGAAGTCCTTCGACAACACGAGAGAGAGGCCAAGGAGAAGCGATTGCGTGAGCTTCTTTCGTCGGCCAAGTTCGGTGCAGCTCGTCGACAACTTGGTGGCTGTACCATTCCTCAGCGGGACCGGTGAGGCTGCTCTGTATCATACCCATGGCGTGGTACGAATCGGGGTGCAATCCATTGAGCAAGAAGTGCGAAGTGAGGGTGCGAACGAAGAGGTCGAGGGTTCGGGGATCTTTGTCTTTTCCGCTGTACCTCTTCGAGTCGGAGAGCTGAGTGGCGCTCTTCGGAGTCTTTTCGCGCGAAACGCCATCCAAGTAGGTGTAACCTGATAGCCTGCTGTTTCCCTTGCTCCTCTTGCGGCGACGACGAGAACGTTTGCCCTTGGACTCTTTGCTGTCTCCGGACAAACTTCCGGGAGGCGTAGGGGGCTGTTCATGCTCGTCGACGGCATCGGGGTTACGGGGTGAGCCATGTGACGAAGAGCTGTCGGAGCTACTGTCGTCGGTCGAGGGGCTCGAAGGAGGGTCGTCGCGAGCCGATGCTCGGCGCTGATCCTCGGTAGCCTGAACAGGTGCTTGCAACGGGAGGGGCGCGGTGTGAGTACCTCTCATAGGCGTCTTGGAGTACTCTGCTGCTTTGCTGCCCAGTAGAACAGTGTTGCTGGCCATCTTGACTCCGCCCGAGAGCTTCGCCGAAGGAACAGCGGCGAGGCGAACTTGGGGGATCAGGCTCTGCATGCGAGGGGGCTCAACGTCCAAAAGAGGTGCAGCAGAAGATTGTATCTCTTTCTGCATGCTGGACTTGAGCATCTTGCCTCGCTCCTTCGCGAGGGTCGCTTCTGCCTCAGCCCTTGCGGCTTCGGCTTGCGCGCGAGCTGCTTCTGCCTGTACTCGATCAGCTTCGGCCTTTGCGTAGTCGGCCTTGGCTTGAAGCTTCTTAGCTTTCGCTTCAAGAATAATCGAATTCTGCAGCTCAAACACCCTGCGAGCCTCGGGACTGAGATGCTCGTCGAGCTTGCGCTCGAAGGTGTCGTTGGGTTGCGAAGCAATGGAGGATCCGGAAGGTACGTCTTCGTCCTCGGAGTCTGCACGTACGTCTGCAGGCTCTTGCCCATGCTGCCCGTCAGCAGCCTTACTGGGCTCCAGCGTCAAACGGCTAATCTGGCCGTTGAGGCTCTCGAGAGACGGTCTCGCCCACACACCAGTACGAGGCGTGGGCTCATTCTCTCCTTCAGTCTTCGGCGGGAATTGCGTTTCGGTCATGCTCGCCGACGACGCCTTACGGTCTCGCTCACTGGACGAACTTCTCTTGAGTTCGGGGGATGCATCGTGCTGATCGTTACCAGCGGGGGTAGACATTACAGTCTCTGGAGGGGCGGCCATAGAGGTAGCTAATCTCTATGCAGGTGCTCTACGACCGGCGTAGAACGAAGAGGTAGGGAGAAGTCGAACGGGAGGGGATGAGTCTCGTTCGGCGAAGAGGGGTTCGGTGCGAAACCTGTAGCAGAAAAACTCGTAAAGAGTAACCCGACTATGCGGTAAGCGCACTTGGCGTAGTAGATGAAAGAACTCCTTGAAAACTCAAGTCTGTCGGTGAGGGTGGTCTCGACGTTAGGAGTTTCAAAAAGATGTGATGGATTCACAGGGATCCGACGAGGAGCTTAAAGTCTCGAGGAGTAGGATCACCAAAACGGAAACTGAAGTCGGTTGTAGTTCAATACGCAAAGTATGAGTCTACCAAAAGCTAAAGAAGAAGAGAAGAGAAAGAGGCGAACGGTCGCAGGTCGACCGTCGTCTCCGAGGCCTGTGCTGAACGGTGGCGCCGTCCAGCTCATCCTAATGTCCGTGTAAAGAGTCGTAGCGATGTAGTCGATTAGGGGAAGGGGAAGAGAGTCGAGAAAGAGTCATTGGAAGGGAGACGAGGGAGCGAGGAGCCTGAGGAAGGATCCGAGTGAGCTCAATCCCTTACACGGAGAGCAGGGCTGAAGCGGTCGGAGATTGCTAGAAGCAGACGCGCTTGAAGCGCTATAGGAGTCAACGAATCCCACTGAGAGACTGAGAGTATAACGTAGCTTGTGAAACGTGCTGGGCGAGCCGACGAAGCGAGACGAGCAGCGAGCAGCGAGACGAAGAGAGGTCGGCGCGCGCGCGCCCAGCTCGGCTCTGACCGCTACCGCTCGTCCACCTCCGTCACTCGACATCATCGAGATCAATCGGCCGCTGCTCTTACACAGCTGCTCGTCTCCTACGACCTGCTTGGCTGCTCCTCGACGCGTTGCTTTGGCTTCCAGCATGTCGCTTTCGCCGCCTCGCTCTTCCCGCGTTAGTCCCGGCATTTCAGCGCTCAAAGGGCGCTACAGATCTCGTCCAACTCAGCAGCGAGCGCCTACGCACAGCCTCGGTCTGTGTGCTCATCGGGGTTCGGCAGGCGCCAGCGCTGGAAACGAGGGGGGAGGGATGGGAGGGCTGTAGATTACTGTAGGCGAGTAACGTCACTTTTCATTATGAAGAGCGCAGGCCGATCTTTTGTTAGCCCCTGCGCAGGCCTTCACGCGAGCTCACTGATTGACGACCTCCCCCTTGCGGCTAAGAACTGGGTTCGGCGGAGAAGGGAGGGTGTCGTCGGTGTTCCCGCCTAGCCTGCTGCTGAAACTCTCTCGGCAGAGTCACCCAGAAGTATCAATGGACTTCACCAACTCGCACGTTGCTTTACAGCGAAGCTCAAGCAGTCCAGAGCCGCTGGCTCGCTCGCTCGCTTGACGCAAGCCAGTCCGGGGTAAAGGGCGACTTCATTTTGCTAGGCTGAAGGGACGGAGGCAAGGGCTCACCTTCGTACTTCCACTTCTTCCTCGCCTGACTACTTGCGTCAGAACCCCCTCGAGGTGGAGTGCAAAAGAGTCGCCTACCTCCGCTTCTATTCTCGCGCTGCCTCTCTTCCTCTTTCTCTCTTGTCTCTCTTCCTCCGCGCCGTTCGTCTTTGCAATTCTCCCGCACGACATGTCTTCTCCCAAGGTCATCCTCGTTACTGGTGAGTCCTCCTCTCCTCTCCCTCGGCTCCCTTCGCAGGCTGATCCCTCCTTCTCTTTCTCCCTCAGGTTCCTCCACCGGCTTCGGCCGTAACCTCGTCGAGAACATCCTCGCCGACGGCAACATTGCCGTCGCCACCCTTCGCAAGCCCTCCGCCATCGACGACCTCAAGGCTCAGTTCGGCGAGGATCGTCTCCTCGTCCTTCCTTTGGACGTGACCAAGCCTTCAGACATCACCAACGCTTTCGCGCGTGTCAAGGAGGTGTATGGACGCTGTGATGCTGTCATCAGTAACGCTGGGTTCTCTGGTACGTTTGAGAAGTGCTCTGGAGCTTCTAGTCGACCGCTGACCCCCCGTCTTCTCGCTTCACAGCCGTCGCCGAAGCTGAAGCAACGCCCGACCAGGTCATCCGTGACATGTTTGGTGAGTTTTATAGTCAAGTGAACTCGAGTCCGACCTTTTTGCTGATCCCTAGTCCCAATAGATGTGAACGTTCACGGCCCCATCGAGCTCAGCAAGCAGTCGGTGGCCTTCTTCCGCGAGCAGAACCCTACACCAGGAGGTCATTTTGTCAGCATATCATCAATGGCTGGGATTACCGTCACTCCCGGAACAGCGGTCTACGCCGCTACCAAGCACGGTGAGTTTTCGAGTTCGGCGTTCGACTCGGCGCTCCTTGCTGACCTGTTCTTCGCTTCTTTAGCCATTGAGGCCTACACCGAGGCTCTCGGACAAGAGCTCGACCCTACTTGGAACATCAAGGTGAGCTCATATAGTTCTTCAGCTCTCTTGGCTGGCTCGCTGACGCTCCCTCTCCCCTCTCCCATCTCTCACAGGTCACCTCCATCTGCCCCTCCCTCTTCCGCACCAACGTCGTGAACAACTCTCCCACACTCCCTCCTCACCCTGCCTACTCAAGCCCCACTCTCCCCTCCAACTACCTACGCGGGATGGTGAAGGCTTCGGCTTCAGGCCAGTTCGGCGCCGACCCAGTAAAGGGTGCCAAGGCCATCTTGGGGGTCATTGCGAGGGAGGGACCCGCGCCGGTGAGGGTACCGCTGGGGGATCCTGCGATTGATGGATTCAGGAAGAAGGCCGAGGAGCTCAAGGCGCAGGCGGATGAGTGGGAGGAGCTCGCTAGGTCGATGGAGTAGACGCGGAGAAGGTTCTCTCCTTGACGTCGAATGTAGTGGATGTTCACAGAGTTCATAGACTATCAGAATTGCGAATGCTTTGCAGAAGGATTTCATCACTTGAACTCGCGGCAGTGGGAAGATGAAGCTCGAGCTCGGCGAGGAGTCGCGCGCAAAGCTTCTAGACCCTAGAGGCTCGGTTCAGAGCGACCTTGACGGTTCTCGCGATGTGACCGAGGTGCTACGCTTGAGCCTATTAGTGAATGCACACACGCCGAGAGCCAAAGTGAATTGCACCGTCGGCGCGGCCCTCTCGCCGAAGTCCCCAAGGAGGCGGACCCCGAGTGGCTGCACCACCAGGATACAACGAAGAAGTCCCTACACTTTCGACTCTTCGCTCTCGCTTTTCGAATGGCCTCGGATTCTGCACCTTGTTCGCCAGACACGGCCTCAGCCCCAGCGAATATCTTCGACAACAGGGCGTCCGGATCGACGCTCCCTCTCTCGCCTCTTGCAACAACTCGCGAGGCTCAGGACGAACGACGAGGCGGGAACACTACAGTTGAGCTACATCGATCTACGCTCCCACCTTTCCTATTCGCTACTCGCCTGCACCTCGCTCGGGAGCGCCCCGCCCCAGCGCTTCTGGAGCCAGACATGAGCGGGCGCAGGGATCTGCAACCGGTCAACGAGCAGCTGCAGCTGCAGCTGCAGGAGCAGGCAGAGCAGCGCGACCTCACAGGCCACATTTATTCCCACTGGACCACTTCCACCTTCCCTGCTGGTCACCTCATACCACCCGCCGCCGCTTCCGCCGCTCCGCTCTCGTCCTTCTCGTCGGCAAGATCGTCATCATCCGCATCAACCTACCACCCAGCAGAACATCGCGCGATCCCTTACCCTCCCTACAGCCATCATCCCAACCACCTCCCGCCCATGAGCCCGCCGCGACGGCTTCCACCAGCTCCGGGCTCTAGCACGCTAGACCACGCTCGCTTGGCTCCGCATCCCCACCCTCCATCACACCAAGGCGCTGCAGACGACTACGAATGGTCGATGCAAAGTGCTCATGCTTTGAGAAATCTCGCTCATGCCGCTGCATCGGCAGGAGGGCACGATTTCGGCGCTGGAGTCGTGTCGGGCATGACGGCGCCGGGAAGGGAAGAGGAGGAGGAGGGTGCGGCGATGCGCTGGTATAGCCCCTCGCCACCACCAGAGGGGATTTGGCGTGCCGAGCAGCGCGCCGAGCAGGATGGACCGGCGGCGCACAATGGAGCTGGAGCTTCGCCGGCGGGGTCGAAAGGTACTGGGAACGGGAAGGGGAAGAAAGGCAAGCCTGGGAAGAAGAGAAGGAAGAATGAAGATGCTAGCGATGCTGTGGCGAGAAAGTACATCTGCCAGGAGTGCCGAAAGTCCTTTGCGAGGTGAGTTCGGCGTTGGGCGGGCAGAATGGCCGAGAACGACTGCTGATTCCCTTCTATCGTCTTACAGACCTTCGGCACTCGTGGTGCATGAGATGAGTCATGTTCACCTGCTTTACAGTGCTACAACGCCTTGCTCATCGCCCTCTTCAACAGCGCTCTCACACGAACTTTCAGCCTCACGTCTGCCCCACCTGCAACCGACCCTTCAACGTGCCCTCCAACCTACGGCGTCATCAACGGCTCTATGTGAGTCTTCCTCTCATCCCTTTCCTCACTCCCGCCTCTACGCTGTGGAGCGAACAGGCGGCGGGGCTTCGGCTTTTCGTCTGGAGGCTCTTGCTGACTTGCATCTTTCATCCCCGCTGTCACCTCATCTTTTACTCAGAACCATCACGACGCCTCGTCGCTCGATGCCGGCGTCCTCCCCTCTCCTACCGACGAAGCGCCTCCGCAATCCGTCTCGGCCCCTCCTCCAGCCAGCCTCGCTCGCCTACTCCTCCCTACCGATCTACCGAGCGCTCAGATCGGCTCTCCAGCATTCGTGGATTCCGACAGTGGCTAGTGATGCGATGTGCTGGAGGGATTGAAGGTGGGGCGAAGGTGTCGCGAGCTGTTCGGCGGTGGTGGGAAAGGCGGAACACGGGGAGGCGAGGATCAACGTCTTTCACCAAGGATCGAAACTGTATATAACGCATTACTTCATGTCAGTTCAAGTCGATGAATCTGCGTGCTCATTGGATCCCGTCGCTGAGAGCCTTGCGAGCGACCGAACTCGAACTCGGTCTACTTTGTCTTCGGAATTGCATGCTCATCCCTTCGCTTACAGCTTCGCCGACGTCAAAGCAAACTCGGTGCGAGTCGTCGAGAGTTGGCCTGGGCGTAGACTCACTCGCCTGCAGACCAAAGTTGGCCGCGGCAGGGGTTGGCCGACGGCCGAGAAACGGCGAAGCGTGTGCTTGTGAACTCTGGCAGTGCTTCCAAAGCTTTGCCATAGCACTCTCGCTCTTCATCTCATCGAAATCCAACTGCCGAGCAGATTTGCCCAAGCTACCTTGGCGGGCACTTGACCGGCGACAGCCGCTCTCCTTCTTGACTTTCCTCGCTCATCTCGTTTGCCTCGTTCGCCGCCCTCGTTCGCCACCGGCAAGGAATAGACTACACGGCCGACCACTGCTCCCTTACACCCTCTCATCTCGTCTTTCTCACACGCGCCTTTCGAGCCCAGGCATGACAGCGTCGGCAAAGGCCAAGGAAGCTGGGGCGGGCTACTACGATACACCGTCAGCCGTTCACTGTGTACAGGGAGCTACAAAACCCCAGTCGTCGGGGTTGCTCTCCAAGGTCGGCCTAGCGCAAGCGACGCTTCATGTGAGGTCTGAGCAGCAGCTTGCTTTACGTTCGCTAACGGTTCTACTACAGGTCACGCTGGGAGAAGAGCTTCTCTTCCTTCGCCCTACACCGTCAGGCGAGCCATCAGAGGATCCCGTGCTCGAGGGAACGTGAGTCGACCCCGCCCTTCGCACTCCCCGGTCGGTGACGCTGACGCCAATCTCCTACAGAGTTACACTCTACTTGCCGAAGAAGCGGATGCTCCACAACCTCACCGTACGGCTTCTTGGTCGACAAGACATCAGCTTCGGCGATCTCAGAGCACCCGAGCACAACATCTCGCTCGACAAGGAGGTGACCCTCGATGTCGGTCAAACGCTGCTGGAAAAGGGAGAGCACTCGTTCAACTTCTCCATCATCGTCCCCTCCTCAACTCCGTGTCATGAACGATGCAACTGGGGCCGAGTGAGGCATTCGGTCGTGGCGACGGCCAAGGGTCTCGGTCAGCTCGGTGGGGACGTTGTGAGCCCGCCGAAGAGCGTGGTACTGGTTGTCAACGTGAGTGCGACACATACTCTAGCCTTTTCACCCCGCTGACCCTCCTTCCCGCCAGCCTGGAGGATCCGGCGCCAACGAGCCACCGCCAGACCTCGCACATCGCTATGAGGGTATTGTAGAGGATCTCGGGGTGAGTTTGCCTGTCCAAGTTGTACTTTCGAGGCCCGAGCTGAGACCTTTCCTCCTATACAGGCCTACAGCATCTCACTCGAGTCGCAGGTAATTTACGGCAGCTTCGGCCGTCCTCTGCAGAGCTTCGCTGACGGTTTCTCTTCTTCCGCAGCACATCATGGTACGCACAAGCATCCTTTGGCTTCGCTCGATGGCTTCCCCCCTCCTATACGCGAGCTAATCTATCTCTTTCGACAGGTCGGCGGATTGCTCTTATGCCGTTTCTTCCTCCTCTCTCCCCCCACCAGCATCATCCTGCTCTCAATCAAAGTCAAGATCCATCAGCACTTCAACGTCATTTCACCCACCGACCCCACTCGAACCGCCACCCTCCCCACCGACACGCGCACTGTACTCCTCCTCGACGGCGAGATCCCGCCGAACTTTGGCAAAATGGACGACTACCCCAAGTATGACAAGACGTCAGCTACTGGACCACCTCTCAAGCACCTCAGGAGCGGAGAAGCGTATCGACTTCATCACCTGGCTCGGCTCCCTCACCACGACATCCTGCGACCCTCGACGTTCGAATGGTCCGACAGCAACATTCGGATACACCACGACATTGCGCTCGAGGTGACCTACCAAGTGCTGCCTGAGGGCGAGGAGCATCGCTCGAGGTCGAGGTCAAGGTCGAAGGATCCAAAGGGCAAGGCAAAAGAGCCCGAGCCGAAGAAAATGGTCATCTCGAGGTCGTTGCAGCTCTTTGCTTGCTGCGCCACGGTCGATACTCTCACGCTCCCGGCTTACTCGTCGAGCGCTGAGCTCGAGTGGGCGACCCATGCTTGCCTCTGTCAATACCCGAGTCCGCCGTCAGTCTCGGTTCTCGCTCGCTTTCTCTCATGAAGGCTGACTTTCTTCTCGTTTATCGGTCCATACAGAGTGATCAAGCATCATTGTCAACGCATGAACCTCAACTCGATGTCCGACGATGGCTACACCGCAACCTCTGAAGCCGACACTCGGTCGAGGACGATCAAGCTCGCGAGCGGCTATCAAACGCCTGTGGTGGAGGATCCTCCTAGCTACGAGCCTACACCTTTGTTAGAAGCGGAAGCGCTTGCATCGCGATTAGCGGAGCAGCATTTGGGCAACGAAGATTAGGCTTCATTCTTGCTCGATTTCATTCGCGGGAGCCGAGGAGCACCGCGAGCGAGGCTTTTGCACTGCTTGACCCGATTTTCACTGATTGCAGTACACCCGGTACAAAACTGATACGGCGCTAGACCTATACATACACAGCTCCCGAGGATTCTCCTCCAGCGGCCGAAGTCGACGCGCGTGGCGCCTGTGCGTTGTTGGGACTCGGAGCGAGATGACGAGGAAGGGGAACCCAAGCATAGCCTTCTGCGAGGCGGACGAAGGTCAGAGATGCGCGAGACGAGAAGAGAGAGGCGGCTTACTGCCGGCGGGCTTCAGCCCACGAACGAGGTCTCCAATCGTCGTGGCGGGCGCCGGCGCCGAACGAGCGGGAGGAAGAGGAAGCGGGACGGTTTGAGGAGGAGAGACCCTTCCGAGGACTGCAAGTTGTCGAATGAGTCAGTGTCGAAGGTAGCGAGATGAGGAGGCCGACTCACGAGCGACCGTCTCCGCCTTCTCCTTGAGCAACTGGAGGACTTGCAGACCCTTGGCGGCGAGAGGGTCCTGTGCAACCGAGCGTGCCGAGAAAAGCTTTTCCGAGACTTCGAGGAGCTCCTTGGAGGGATCGGACTTGCTGCGAAGAGTGTAGAGGGTGTAGACGAGCTGGGCGAGAGGGAGCGCCGCGGCGATCAAGGTGAGCGAGAGAGGTCGTCGATTGAGTGGGAAAGAAGGACTTACGATGGCGAGAAAAGCTCCAAAAGTAACTACACCTGACTTCCCTCCATGTCCCATCGCAGCAGCGGCATCCAACAACTCTCTGGCATCCCTCACCGAAGCCTGAATCTCTGCCTGCGTCCTCGGCGCGACGAATGACCCTACTCGAACGAGCAGCACCATCCTCACGAGGACGATATAATACAACTGTCCCTCCCTTCCGATGGCGTTGCCCTTCCTGTGCTCCTGTTGACCTCCATTCGGGTCGCCCGAACCGGCGGAGGCAGCTGCTGGAGGCGCCCAGGAGCGCAGGTCTTCGGGTTGATCATGGAGGAGGAGGGACGTGAACGCGTAGGAAGCAACTTGGAAGCTCGTGGTCGAGGAGAGGACAGGAAAGGTGGAAGCGAAAGGAAGGGGAGAAGGCATGCTCGTTTGACGGCCGGCGAGGAAGGAATGGAAGAGCTCGAGGCGGGTGAGGTGGTGACTGTGAGGGTCAAAGAGCGTTGAAAAAGTACACGTGGAGCTTGGAGGAGCACCTCAAAGCTTACAAGAGAGGTCCAGCAGCGGTCGGCGCGCCGAGCAACTGGATTGAGGTGACGGCCGAGGCGAGAGCAGCCCATCCTTCGTGTATCTGGCTCGTCTCTTGCAAGTAGATGCAGCGAAGAACATCGGCTCTGCACTTTGTCGGCGAAGGAGGCGCAGAACAGAGCAGGTGAGTCGCCGTCGAGTCTGCGAAAGTCGAGGGGGTTAGCTCGCTTCGGCCTGTCTCCTCGATATGACTGACAAAAAGTGGGTCCACGACTATCCTGCGCGAGACGGCGAGTCGCGTTGGCGCAGACGAGGAACACGAGGGCGTGAAGCTCGGGACCGACCGTCGACTCCTTGCCAGCAGCGTCCGAAGCGAGTTGGCGAAGAGCGGGGGCGGCGAAGAGAGGGAAAAGCGGATTGACGTGCTCGAGGTAGGTTTCTGTGAGTCTGTGTAGGTCGTGCAGGTGAGATAGCTATCCCTCGAAAAGAGCAAAGGACTCACTGAGAAGCGTCTTGAGGAATCTTGACGACGGCGCTCGAGATCGCCGAGCGACTGCTCGAGGTCGCGAAGCTCAAGAAGGGGGCTTGGATGGCCATCTTGCCTTCGAGAGGAATCAACTCGGGTAATTGAAGAAGCTGTACGACAAAGGGTCAGTTATCGTGGCTCCTCGAATGTCTTCGTCCGCGAGCACCTTGCTGCAGAAGCCAATCGCCGACTCGGGCGCGACCGTCACGCTCAGCTCATCGCCTCCAAAGAGATCCCACCCATCGTTCCAAGGCCCACTAGGCTTTCGAGGTGCGGGAGGAGCTGGTGTGGTCCGAGAAGGGCGGACGACTGGAGGCTTGGGAGCAGGAGCCGCCGGTTTGCTGGCCTTGGGTAGGGGCTGAGGCTTCGGCGCTGGTGTTGCCGACTCGTGAGACCTGGTACGTTTAGCGAGAGGCTCCCTGGCAGTAGCGAGCGTTAGCTACATCTCACAGCTAATCAACAGAGGACCCACGCGGCTGCAGCTTCTTCGACGACGAGCTGGCGCGTCAGCGGGCGCTTGGAGACTGACGACGAGCGTTTTGTAGGTCGTTCTGCGGGCACGAACGATAAGGCAGGCGGCTGGTCTCCCTGCCACCAGCATATCCTCCCACTCTCCTTGCAGCGAGAGCACTTCGGACGCTTCCTGTCGCCTGTTCAGCGAGCGGTCAGCGCGAGCCGCTCTTGAGACGTACAGGCGCTGTACGACTTACAGGAAACTTTACGCCCGTGACAAGTACAGCAGGATTTGAGCGGCCGCTTGTTCTCTGGAGACGACATTGCTGCGCCAACAAACAGACGCACGGAAAGGAGCGAGGGCGACTCCTGCAGGCGGAAGAGGGTCGAGCTCAGAGAGGGAATAGCATAGATTCACTACGATCAGTTGGCTCGCCTTTCGAGCCCATGAAGCAAGATTACGTTTTGTACGCAGATTAATGATGTCCTGCAGACCCCTCCGTAAAGCCTTAGTGGAGCGTGCAACCTCTTCGTCGAGCATGGGCGATTCGCAAAGAAGTGCCTTCCCTCCAGCCTGCAGCTTGCAATTACTCAACATCGTCAAGATGAGATTTATACATGCTCCTATATCCCTATTGCGAAGCGACCCCAACGAGTTGCGAAGCCAAAGCTTGAGGCACTCCCTCGGCCGAGAGGAAGCCCGAAGGCGCTGCTCAGTCCAAGAGTCAGCTCAAGTAGGATGGTAGTAGCAGGCCCATAGACTCACCTGAAGAAGGAGTGCCGCGGACGAGGTCGCCAATGGTGATTGAATGCTGAGACGGTGGAGAAGGGTGCTTGTATGGGGAGGGAGGGGGAGGGCGGAGGGTGACCTTGAGGCCTGTGGAGGGTGCAGGCGAGTCAGCTCCGCTTCGAAGCAGTCCAAATGGAAAGGTTGAATCCCCCACCGAGCTGCTTACTGCCATTAAACTTCGTCTTGGCCCTCAACAGCTCTAACACTAAGTTCAACCCCTTCCTCGCCAGAGGGTCGCTCTTCAACGTCGGCGAAGAGAAGATACTCCTAGCGCATTCTAGCCACAATTCTGTGCTGCTTCGTTCGATACGAAGAGCGTCGACAACACATACGAGCTATGTCGAAGAGTCAGCAGGGCGCTTTCCCCTCCTCTCAAGCCAAAGTCGAAAGCGAGTCACTCACCGTAGCCACAAAAACCCCCAGCAGCACCAGACCCTCCAACTTGACTCCCTCTCCCAAAAGCAGCTGCATCCTCCCCGCCGCCTCCAACAACTCCCCCACATCCCTCCTCGCCTGCTCCATCTCCAACTCCGATCGAACAATGACAAACGGCGCGATCCTCACCAACAAGACCGTCCTAATCAAGACAATATAGTACAGCTGCCCATACTCGCCAATCGAGTTGCCCCTCCTTTGCGTCGTCGTGTCGCGTTTGACTGGGTCGGCGTTGGAAATGGAGGGGAAGGGAGCCCAGGTGCGAAGGTCTTCTGGGCGGATGCAGATGAGAAGGGAGGTGAAGGCGTAAGAGGCGACTTGGATGCTGGTGGTGGATGAGAGGATGGGGTAAGCGGAGGTGAAGGGAGTGGGAGGGGGCATGGTCGTGCGCCGTCCGGAGAGGAAGCCGTGCAAAAGTTGGAGGCGGGTTAGATGGTGGCTGTGGAGTAGATGAGCGTAGTGAGAGAGAGCCTGATGGGTAGGAGGCGAAATCCTGAGCTCACAGAAGCGGTCCAGCAGCAACGGGAGCGCCAAGAAGCAGCACCGAAGTCATCGCCGAAGAGAGCGCCGACCAAGCTTCATGGAGCTGGTGGGTCTCTTGGAGGTAAATACAGCGAAGGACGTCTGCGCGGCTTTTGCTTGGCGAGGGAGGAAGAAGAGAGAGTAGGCGAGTGGCGGCAGAGTCTGTCGAAGCGCTCGGCGGTCAGATCGCCTCCAGAAGCGCCAGCAGAACGACTCACAGAAGCTGGCTCCACGAGTGTCCTCCCCCGAGTAGCGGGTAGAGTTGGCGCAGACAAGTAGAAGTAGCGCCTGGAGTTCGGTGTCGAACGTAGAGTCTTTCCGCGCGGCAGTCGACACGAGCTCGCGAAGCGCCGGCGCCGAGAAGAGGGGATAGAGAGGGTTGACGTGTTCGAGGTAGATTTCCGACAGTTTGTGATGGAATAAAAGGTCAGGTGGAGTCTTTGGGCGTAATGAAGAAGTCCACTCGCTCTTGAACATCCAAAGGCAAGTCGACCGAGCTCTCCTCCGTTGCCGAGGAAAAGTCAAAAGGAGCAGTAGAGCTGAGAAACGGCGCTTCGACGCCGCTCATGCTGTTGAGAGACTTCATATCCCACTGACTCAACAGCTGCAGTAGACGTGCGAGGTCGAGAGTAAGCTGGCTCTCCTTTCCATCCGCTCGCCCTTTGGCGCTCACCTTCCTGCAGTATCCCAACGCACTCTCTGGCGCGATGCTAACCATAGAAAAGCTTTCGGTGCCGCCTTGGAGGTCCCAGCCGTCGAACCAGCCCTTCACAGACTGCTGCTGCTGAGCCGCGAGGGGAGGAAGGGGAAGAGGAAGCGGCGCTGTAGCTCGTCGTTGAGGTGGAGCAGGCGATGAGACTCTGCGAGCGAGAGAGTTGAGCACATATAACTGCTCCGACTGCTCGAACGACTCACTCCGATACCTTCTCCTCACTGCTAGAACTCGCCGTGCGAGCTCGCTTCGGCTTGCGCTCCTGTGCTGGCGAAGGAGCGGGCGACGAGCTGTCCTCCGGCCAAATGCACACCTTATCATTCTTGGCGCATCGCGAGCAGGTGGGTGGAGACTTGCTGCCTGCGTGAGGGGTGGGGTCAGTACGCGTCTCTCCGGAGCTCTGTGTATTTCGATAGAGCAGCTTACAGCTCCGGCGTAGTCGTCTACATTCTAGACAAGCCTTTGAAGATGTCGGAGAGCTTGTAGGCAAGATTAGAGTCATGAGCAAGAAGAGGCAGGAAGCAGAGAAGCGCAAGAGGAGTTCGAGCCGATATTGCAAGGTTCAGGTGGATGCGAGTTTTTGGATCAGACCACAGGCGCATGGCCTAGGATGTCACGACGAAGTACAGAGCTGAAGCAAGATGGAAGACTCGAATCAGCTAGCGAATGAGCGGTCGAGAGGCCATCGCCGAGCTCCCCTTTCGGATCCTTCGTTCGCTCACTGTCATATGGCCAGCGTACCGAGGCAGATAACGAGCCGGGGGTGAGGCCTAATGCATTTCATACCGTCGTGTTCCGAAACACCTCACGCTTGCCCGTGAAGCCAGAGAGAATCGCAAGCTCGGCAGCGTGGCGTTGGAACGTAGGCCTTCTCCGTTCACTGAAGGCAGCTCACCATTACCTGTAGTACATTAGACACGATTCCTGCGCCCCTGCTTGCTACACCTGCCACGATCTGCTCCCTGCAAGCCGTCTTCGGTCGGGTTTCGGCGTTCGGTTCGAAATGGCCTGTAGCTGTTCAAGAACGACAGACCAATGAACGAGCGTTTCACTACACTTCGTTTCTCTTGAGTTGGACGCCTCAAGCACCTCGAGTCAGTTCCAGTATGTCCATTTGAGGTACACTACCATTCCTTGGCAGGCGCGTCACCTTCGCAGCTTTGCCTCTCCCGCTGACCTCGATTTCGCTCTACCGACTGCGTGAATCTGTACAGGAGCAGTGGTACATTGCAACAGATCACAAGAGACCGCTCAATCTCGTACAAGTCGACCCTCGACGCATAATCGCCGTCAAACTCTCTCGCAACCTCGTCTTCATCGCCTCGTCTCGTCTCTTCCACCCGTCACTTCGTAAGAATGGCAACACCATTCTCTTCGCACGATGAGAAGTATTTCCACCTAGATGTCTCCAACATCAGCCTTTGCCTGTAAGCTGCTGGCCGAGCTGCGCCATCGCGCGTCAAGTCCTAACTCTTGAAACCCCTCAGGCTCGTACTCGGAGGATACCTAGCCACGGCGGGTCAGATCTCGTACTGGCTTAAAGAAAGGCTCTTCCTGAGCGGTGCCCTCCTCGCCGTTTGCGTTGGAATCGGTGAGTTTCGCCCTCCTCTTGAACGCTTCTCGGTGCTGACCTCGGCGCTCTCTTTCCCTCGCGCGACAGCCTTCGGACCCATCGGCGCCAACATCATCTCGCCATGGAATTGGGTCAACGGAGACGAGGAAGCGCGCAACGAGCTCACCTTCCAGCTAACGAGGATCGTCGTAGGGATCCGTTCGTCCCCAGTGCCGAATGCCGAGCGCACTTCGCTTTCACTGACCTCCCTGTGTCCCATAGAGGTCATGTTCGCTGGTATCTCCCTTCCCGGAGGCTACCTCAAGCGCGAGGCGTGGTCCCTCTCCATGCTCCTCCTCCCTATCATGATTTCGGCGTGGTTCGTCTCGGGGGGCTTCATTCTCCTCTTCATCCCCAGCTTGACCTTCCTTGAGGCCTTGTGCATCTCATCGGCCATCACTCCAACTGATCCAATTTTGGCCAACGCGTGAGTTCATCCACGTCGAGCCCGGGCCTCTCGGGGACTCGCGATGACCGTCACTTTCCCTCTTCCTGCTCACGACTCTCCGCCACTCTAGCATCGTCAAGGGTCGCTACGCCGAGAAGTACATCCCCAAGAGGGTCCGAGATATTATTTCCGCCGAGAGTGGAGCCAACGACGGCTTGGGGTAACCTTCGCCGAGACGTCCTTCTCTCGAGCCCTTGCTGACACCGCTCTCACCCTCACAGCTACCCCTTCATGTTCATCACCATCTTCTTGATGCAAAGGAGGGAGGACCACGCCTCCATCGGCACCGTCATCGGCCACTGGATCGTCTCGACTTGGCTCTACCAAATCGCTCTCGCCGTCGCCATTGGAGCCGTGATTGGCTACCTCGCTCGCAAGACGCTCAAAGAGGCGCACAACCGTCAACTCATCGACCACGAGTCGTTCCTCGCCTACGGACTCGGTCTGACCTTCTTCACCCTCGGCGTGGTGGGCGTGCTCGGTAGCGACGACGTCCTCGCCTGCTTCATCGCTGGCAACAGCTTGACCTGGTACGATTTCGTCAGGGTCGAGACCGAGGACGATACGTTCCAGGATGTCATCGACACCATCCTCAACACCTCCATCTTCATCTACCTCGGCGCTCTGATCCCCTGGAGCGAGTTCGGCAAGAACGGATTGGTGCCATGGAGGCTCGTTCTTCTCTGCCTTTGCATCCTCGCCTTCCGCCGTCTTCCTTGGGTCATGGCTCTCTCGCACTTCATTCCTGCCTTCCCCGACACTCGGCAGGCCATCTTTGCTGGATGGTGAGCTCGTCTTGTTCGGCGGCGTTCGTTCTTCGGCGACGTTCGTTCTCCGACGCCAGAGCTTTGAGCTGACTTTCGCCTCGGCTTTCGATAACAATAGGTTCGGTCCCATGGGAGTTAGCGGCGTCTACTACGCTCAGCTCGCCCTCAAGGAGCTGCCCGAGGACAGGGAGCACCTCCGAGCCGTCATCCTTCCCGTCGTCCTCATCATCGCGCTCTCCTCAACGATCGTACATGTCAGTAGCTGCCTTATTCTCCCGTACACCCGAGCGAGATCCCTGCCTCATCCCTCAGCAACCCGAGCTTTCGCTGACTTCTCTTTCGAACGACACGCTCTCAGGGCATCACCATCCCCATCACCAAGCACGCGCCGAAAGCCTTCAAACTCGCACCCAGGGCCTTCAGTCGCCCCCAATCGACCCCAGCATCCGTCACCCACCGCCGCAAAACCGCCCCCGTCGACCCCTCCTCCATCGGTCGTCCTCCTGCCGGCGCAGGCGCCGAGTCGTCGTCGTCTCGCCCTCCCTCTCCTTCAGCGGTGGGAGACGGGAGTGGTTCGGCTACACCTCGGTCAGAGGAGAGTCAACAGAAGAAGCGTGCTCCTGGGAAGGATATGATGGTGCAGGGGGATAGGATCGTGACGATGAGCCCTGAGAAGGCGGAGGGGTTCAAGGAGGGTGAGGAGCGTATGGTGGAGAGGCAAGCAGAGGGCGGTGAGATGCAGGAGAAGAAGGTGGGATTTGAGGTCTAGATGGATGGCATGAGGATGAGCGTCGTTGGAAGGGCTGAAGGAGTGATTGGAGTTCGCCGAAGGTGGGGACGCTGGCGACCCCGGCGAACAGTCTATAGCACTCGACGTTCATCGTGATACAACTTGCTTTGTCATCATATCCAACTTCTTGACTGCCTCGGCCACGGCTCGACTGAGCGAAATTTGGGCAGCGAGAGAGCAGGCGGTCGGCGCAAGTCTCTGCAGCCGACCCCAGACTCGTTATTCTGCTCCACGCTCGCTCGGTGCCCCGCTGAACTGCTTGCGTACAGCTGTTGTTGCCTGATGATGACTCGCCGTTCGTTCTGTCGAGAGCTGCGCCGAGGCTTCTTGGCGCCCCTCTTCTTGGCAACTTTGATCTTTCGCCCCCGCCTCCGCACCTTTCTCTCCTTCGTCATCTTTCGCTGCTTCCTGTCAACTGTCGAGGCTTCTCAATCGCCTACAGGACATCGTACGTGCTTTCTACAGTCTGCTACATAAAGCCTGAGGGTCTATCAGGCTTTATCGCGCAGCCAGCCACTCGGGACCCGCAACTTACGCGCATTTCGCACCTCATCGGCAGCCAACCGCCGACCGCCTGCTCTCCAAACCTACAGCAAAGTCGACTGCGATACCCGAGGCCTCCCCTGCTCTCGTCACCAATCACACCTTCATCGTCTCTTGACGACCCTTCGACCCTTCATCTGCGGCCAACCCATCCACTCAGATGAGTGAAAAGGCTCCCAACGACAAGCCCTTCTTCTTGCTCTCGGTTCACGAAACGGCGACTCGTCTCGAGACGGATCCCGAGAATGGTCTCAAGGAAAGTGCCGTCGCTGCTCTTCAAGCTCGCGATGGACCCAACGAGCTTTCCGGCGGAGGAGGAGTCAACCCTTGGTCAATCCTCGCTGCTCAAGTCTTCAACGCGATGATGCTGGTTCTTATCATCTGTCTCGCGGTCTCTTTCGGTGGGACCTTGCTCTTCGCGCTGCCTCAACTCGATTCCTGACCATCGACTCTCCACTAACCAGGCATTCAATCCTGGATCGAGGGAGGAGTCATCGGCGGTGTCATCTTCATCAACGTCGCCGTCGGATTCCTGCAAGAATACAGCAGCGCCAAGACGATGGATTCGCTTCGCTCGCTCGCTTCGCCGAGTGCTCAAGTCATTCGCGACGGCAAGTCTGCTGCCGTCCCTTCGCCTCAGGTCGTCGTCGGAGATATTGTCGAGCTCAAGACCGGTAAGGCCATCCTTCCCAACCCCCGCTTCTCGCCGTTCCCGAGCTGACCTCGATTCGCACAGGCGACGTTGTTCCCGCCGATCTTCGTCTCGTCTCGGCCAGCAACTTCGAGACGGACGAGGCTCTTCTCACTGGAGAATCTCTCCCCGTCGCCAAGGACATTGACGCTACCTGGGACGACAAGAGCGGCGATTTCGACCCTCGCGATATCGGAGTTGGAGGTAAGCTTTCTTCGTTTGTTCGCTGTATGGCTAGCGGCTAAGCCTAGATCATACAGACCGCATCAACATGGCTTACACCTCGAGTACCGTCACCAAGGGTCGCGCCACCGGCATCGTCGTCTCTATCGGCATGAAGACCGAGATTGGAGCCATCGCCGAGTCGCTTCGCGGAGGCGATACTCGCGTTCGCAAGGTCCGCAAGAATGAAGACGGCCATGCTCCCTGGCACCGATACGTCTCGGCGTGGGGACTTACCGTCTGGGACATCATCGGCGGCTTCCTGGGCACCAACGTCGGCACGCCTCTCCAGCGCACCCTCTCCTGGCTCGCCATTGCTCTTTTCGGCATCGCAGGCATCTTTGCCCTCTTCTGCTTCGCAGCAAACGACTTCCAAACCTCGAAGGAGATCATTTTGTACGCTATTGCCACTGGTCTGGCCATGATTCCTGCCTCGCTCGTCGTGCGTATTCATCTCGCTGCTCATCTGTGATCGCTGAAGCGGGAAGCTGACTATCTAGCACTGACAGGTCGTCCTCACCATTACCCTCGCCGGCGGCACTCGCGCGATGGTTAAGCGCCATGTCATCGTTCGCAAGCTCGACTCGCTCGAGGCTCTCGGCGCCGTCACCGACATCTGCTCCGACAAGACCGGAACTCTCACTCAAGGTTCGTCTTGACAGATTTCAAGCTCCGGTAATTTGCTGAGGTCTCCTCCTCACCTACAGGCAAGATGGTCTGCAAAGCCGCTTGGATCCCCGCGCGCGGTACGGTGCTCGTCGGCGAATCGAACGACCCCTTCAACCCTACCGAAGGCGACCTCTCCTTCACTCCCATGACGCCGACCGAGCAAGCGGGCGAGGACGCTGAGAAGGGACCATCCCCCGCCGCCACCACCTTCACCGAGCTGGTCAAGCAGCACTCGACGCCTCTCGAGTCGGTTCTCAACATCGCCAGTCTCTGCAACGTCGCCAAGGTGTTCCAGGGAGATGATGGATGGGCTGCGAGGGGAGATCCCACCGAGTGCGCTATCCAAGTCTTCGCGCACCGCTTCGAGTGGGGCCGCGAGAGCCTCACCGACGGTGACTCGCCCAAGTGGGGTGAGTGCTTCCCCTCGCTGTTGTCTCGCTGAACCGTGGCTGACCTCTCCCTTCATCTTCAGCTTTGCTCAAGGAGTTCCCTTTCGACTCGGATCTCAAGCGCAGTATGTCCTGAATACCTTCCTCGCCGCTTCCAAAGCTTCGCCGAGCTGACCTCCCTCTTCGCAGTGTCCGTCATCGTCTCCCGTCTCTCGGACGAGAAGCAGTTCGTCTTCATGAAGGGCGCCGTCGAGCGCATTATCGACGCGTGCACTCAAGTCCAGATGGCCGATGGTCTCGTCCCTCTCGACGAGGAGATGGAGAAGAATATCCTCGCCAACGTCGAAGCGCTCGCGGCGCAGGGACTTCGTGTCCTTGGTCTTGCGCAGAAGAGCTGGTCGGCGAAGGGAGAGGATCCACCAAGGACTGAGGTGGAGGAGGGGATGGTTCTTCAAGGCCTCGTTGGGCTGTACGGTGAGTCGAGTTGCGCCGAGCAACTCGGGGTCGATCAAAGACGTTGATCTCCTTCGCCTTGCACAGATCCTCCTCGCCCCGAGACTCAAGGCGCTGTTCGTCGCTGCCACCATGCCGGTATCCAAGTACACATGCTCACCGGAGATCACGCCGCCACCGCTCGCGCCATCGCTCTTCAAGTCGGCATCCTTCCTCGCAACATCGAGACCCTCTCCAAAGCTGCGAGTGACTCCATGGTCATGACTGCTTCTCAGTGAGTATCTTACTCTCTCTTTCCCTCCGTTCAGAGCGGTGACGCTGACCTGCTCGCCACACCCTCAGGTTCGACAAGCTCACCGACGAGGAAATCGACGCTCTACCCTTGCTTCCTCTCGTCGTCGCTCGCTGCGCTCCTCACACCAAGGTCCGCATGGTCGACGCCCTTCACCGCCGCAACGCCTTCTGCGCCATGAGTGAGTTTACCGCTCGTCTTCTCGCCTCGCTGCCGAGCTGACCGATCTCACTCGCCTTCCACAGCTGGAGATGGAGTCAACGACAGTCCTTCGCTCAAGCGTGCCGATGTGGGTATCGCCATGGGTCAGAACGGTAGCGACGTCGCCAAGGAGTGAGCCCCATTCGCCTTTCCTCGCCGTTGAGAAGTTCGGCGCTGACCTCTCGTACCCTCCACAGCGCCTCGGACATTGTTCTCACCGACGACAACTTTGCTTCCATCCTCAACGCCATCGAAGAGGGTCGTCGCATGTGTATGTTCGCGCTTCACCGTCTTTTTCGGCTTTGCCGAGCCGAATCTGATCCGAGCTGACGCTTTGCCTCCTCCCTCAACCTCCTCGACGCTACTACGAATCGCAGTCGACAACATCGGAAAGTTCATCGTCCATCTTTTGGCCGGCAACGTCATGCAAGCCTTGACCCTCCTGGTCGGCCTCTCCTTCAAGGACGCCAACAACCTCTCAGTCTTCCCTCTCGCGCCCGTCGAGATCCTCTGGATCATCATGATCACGTCTTCGTTCCCCGCCATGGGTCTCGGAGCTGAAGTCGCTTCGCCCGACATCCTCAACCGCAAGCCTCACAACGTGAGTCGTTCGAAGCCGTGCTCGCCGAACCGAGAGCTGATCGAGACCGACCTTAACCAGCTCAAGGTCGGCATCTTCACTCGCGAGACTCTTGTCGACATCGCTGTCATCGGCTGCTTTGGTGCGGCGTCCTGCTTGGCGACGTTCACCTTCGTCGTCTTTGCAATCGGAGACGGCAACCTCGGACGTGAGTTACTGCTCACTGCTTCGCAGAGCCGAACGAGGGCTCACCATTTGTTTCCTCCTTCCAGTCGACAGCAACAACTCTATCGGCCAGGGATCCGAGCTCGTCTTCCGTGCTCGCTCGGCCACTTTCTGTAAGGCGACTCTAGCCTCTCGCGAAGTCAACGCCGAAGCTGACCTCTACCTGTGTGCAGGCTGCATGACCTGGATCTGCCTTCTCCTCGCTTTTGAGGTCATGGACACTCGTCGTTCCTTCTTCAGAATGAAGCCCAAGACCCCTACGTGCGTTGAACGTCCCCGTTCCGCCGAGTCGCGTTGCTGACCCTCTCTTTGCCTCTAGGCCCTACACTCAATTCGCTCGCGATGCCTGGCACAACCGTTTCCTCTTCTGGTCAATCGTGGGAGGCTTCCTCTCCGTCTTCCCCCTCATCTGTGAGTCGTGGCCGTCCTCTTCGGCGCTCCCCCTTGGCGTTCGCGCTGACTTGAACCTTCCTGCAGACATCCCCGGGCTCAACCGAATCGTCATGAAGCACACCACCATCACCTGGGAGCTCGCCGTACCCGTCGTCACCGTCTCTTGCTTCATCGCCATGGTCGAGGCTTGGAAGCTCGGCAAGCGTGTCTTCTTCCGCCGCTTGGCGCGCAAGGCTCCCAAGGAGGAAGAGGACGGTATCTTCGCAGCTTGGCGTACAGCAGGAGTCGATTCGGGATCCTCCACCATCGTCTGAGCGGTCTCGCTTTCTCTCTTCCTCGTGCTTAGTGTCATCCGTCGCCTCTTTCTACTGTAGCTAGCTTTGTAATACCTTCTGTACTGTACTGGATAAGCTCTGTTTATCAACGGATGCCTGCAACCTGGGTCATACGCTGCTGTCCCGAAGTGCGAGTTCCGGCGCGAGTTCTGATCGCCGAGGCCTAGAAAGAACGGGAAGTGGTGATGATGGTGCTGTCGTTAGGGGGAAGAAACATAAGCGTACGTGCTTACCGGCAATTTGACGAGATACTCCCCAGCAAGACGCTCGCGACAGCTTCAAAGGCTGAAGATGGCGCGGGAAGCGAGCTCAGCGACCGAGCGAGGCAAGCTGGGAGGGGAGCTCGCTCGTCGACCTCTGTTTAGAGGAGAGAGGGAGAGAGGGAGGTCAATGCTGCAATACATCTCTTTTTCCTCGCCTGCTCCCCACTCCCTCCTCCATCTCGAGCCAGGCGCTCGACTTGCAACCTCGGCGCTTCAGCTCCTCGTTTCGATCTCTCAACAGCCTGCTTTCCCGCTTCTGTTCTGAGCGATGTGATATACATAACTTCGAGTTGCTGTAGTACTACATAACAGGGACGTATATATGAAAGCGCTTCCCCACTAGGGGGACGCCGCGAGGGAAGGACAATGGAAAGAGATGTGCCGTATCCGAGGAGAGATGGGTGCTCTTGATGCATACAGCAGTTACTTGAGCTTTCTAGCGAGGAAAGAAAGGGGTCAGCCTCGCCTCTTGATCAAGCCCAGCGAAACAGAAATGAGAGGACGAACTTGCTTCGGCGATCGGTCGTAGTCAAGGGAAATAGGTGCCCTTTAGGCCTTGCTCCTCCTCCTCCGCATCAGAGCTACAGTCACTATCTCCATCCGAGTAAAAATCTTGCCTCTCGGGGAAGGGTGTAGCGACGTAGGTGCTCGTAGGTCTGAACCCTCGTTCGACCGTGACCTTGAGGGCTGGCGATGCACCATGTTGGCTATCGGGCGTCAAGTCTCTTGAGCTACCATCGTCGCCGTCGTTGTCGCTCACAGTTGCAGCGATGCGGTCGCCCGGTCGACTCATCTTGCTCGGCCGCTCGGCGATGATGGCTGGGGTTGGTAGGTCGGACAGCTGCAGCTCGGGGAGAGTCGGTCGCTGCTGCCCATGAGCTCCCGAGGATGAACGACGGCGCTGGAGAAGCGAGCTGCCTGAGGTGCTGGGAGTTCGACCAGGAGGAGGAGGTGCCTTGCTGCTGGCCGTGCTCGACTCGCTGCTCGTGCTCGTGTGAGGGAAGGAGTCGAAGCCGGGCGGTTGATGTTGAGTGGGTGGGGCGGAACTGAAGCGAACGATTGGCGCGAGGATGATACTGCTCGACGAGGAGCAGCGGCGGAGGATAGAAGGGCGCCGCTTGGGGGGCTGAAGGAGAGGATAGTGCGAGAATGGGCTGGTAGTAGAGATGGTAAGAGTGGTGGTCATATGTGCTATGGACTGAGCGAGCAAGGTGATGGCAGGAGAGCGAGAGTTCAACTGGGTATCGAGTCCCTTCCCCGCGTGGCCCCTTCAAGAGTCCGATGACCGCAGATCTTGGAGCTTTTCGAGGCTCACGCGAGACGCCTCTCGAAACTGAAGCATTTCCCTAGTCTGGAAGGTGTCCTGCAGCCGATGGGTTCAAACCGCCGGAATCCAGCGCGCCAAGTGTACAGCATCGTCAACGCCGAGCGAGAGGAGTTGTCAGCGAGGCGCGCGCCCGAGGTCAGCAGTTGCAGTGTGTCACAGTTTTCAAGCAAGTTCCAATACTTCTGTATCAGCACGGGAGCGCGAATTACCGTAGTCTTGGTCTCGGGCGCGAGAAGTGTGATGCGGACTCGGAGAGGCGAAGGGTCAGCGACCAACTGCATGGGTTCAAGCTGCAGCCTTGCTTATTTTGCGAGAGCGTACTTGTAACACAGTAAAGCTTACGAATAACTCCCTCGAAGCCTCGCACTGTCACTCACTGCTTCTGGCAGGCGTTGCTGGCGACCCTCGGCGCTCGGCGCTCGGCGCTCGTTCGACCTTTGCTCGTCTTCGACTGACCGCTCAGAGATTTATGACCCTCTCTCAGTTCGCACTGATGATGGGAGCTGTTGACAGTGAGTATCATGTCCCGAGTTAGCAGCTCTGTACCGAAGCTCACCGCATCCTACCCTTTCCCTTCGCGCTCCCTCGCTCTCCTTCGCTCTCGCTCTCCCCGTCGTTCACAATCCCTCTCTCATCACCTCTCCCTGCTTGTAGAGGTGTCGATCGGTACAGCGGCAGTGTTTGGCCTGAGGAGTGATAATCACCTGGTTGGTCAAGTGTGCCATGATCCTGCTCCCGTTCTCGGCGTTGCTGCTCGGGCGGGCTGACCCTCTCTCGACCCTCGTTCCACAGCAATACTCCTGGACGTCCTCCATCATCTACTTTGGTGCCATCTTAGCCGTCATCCCTTCCCTCACCATCATGCAGCGCGTCCCTGCTGGTACGTTCTTTCTTCCTCGCTCCTTGCGCCGAGCTTGTCCTGACCGATCTCACGTGTAGGCAAGTGGCTCTCCGCCAACGTTATGATCTGGGGTATTCTTCTGATGGCTTCTGCCGCCGTCAAGAACTTTGCTGGTCTCATGGTGAGCCCTGCCGCGCTCTCATTCAGCTCGGCGCTGACTTTGGCGCTTCAGGTCGTTCGTTTTATCCTCGGAATCTTCGAGTCGTGCATCTTTGGTGGCTTCGGTCTCATTGTCGCCATGTGGTGGAAGAAGGAGGAGCAGCCATGGAGGACAGCAGTAATCTTCTCCACCCTTTCCTCGGTCATGAACGGTGTCTTGAGTACGCCTGCGCCAGTATGGGTCACAAGGACCACTTCAAGCAGTGGCAGCTCCTCTTCAGTCTCGTTGGAGGTAAGGATTGTTTGTTCCTCCTTCTAAGCGAGCTCAGCACAGACTTCGCGCCCCTCCGTTCCTTCGGCGACCACCATAGAAGAGAAAGCTCGACCGAAAATCTCCCAATCAAAGGCAACGCGAAGCAGCAGTTCTATAGACCTATTTACTCATGTACAACAGATAAATACGAGCTACCCACTCCTCCCATCCCAGCTCCCCCAATCGAACGGCTTCATCTCGCTCGGCGTCTCCCCTCCAAAGCCATGGAAAGGTCGAAACTCTCCAACGCCAAACAACTCGCCATACGACCCAAACTGTCCCGCCCATGGTCCGTCCAACGTGAAAGGGTACATCGCCTCCTCGCATCCAGCCGAAGGGAGACCAAAGTTGGTGGTCGAGGGGGAAGGGAAGGAGGGGTTTTCGAGGGGGAGGGAGGAAGGGGGAGGGGAATCCCATGGCGCCCATCTTTGACGAAGGCCTTCGAGGATCTCGGCGGTGCTGTTGCCGTACGAGAAGCACTTGCCCATCGAGCGAAGGGCGGCGAGGCATTGGTCGAGCGAGGTGAGAGAAGGGCGACTCCGTTTGTTTCCGCCGGCGCGGGGTCGGATGTCGAGGAGGAAACAAGTGCCGGCCATGAAGACGGTTTGTACGGAGGTGAGCGGAGCGTAGCTGTAGAAGAGCGCAAGTCAGCCAGAAGTCGAAGACGGGCTCGGCCGAGGGAGCGAGAGTCGAGAGAAAGACTCACCTCAAACCGTAAAGTGCATCATAACGTTCAAGCAGCACCAACGCCGTCCTAGCTGCCTCCAAGCACCTCTCCCTCGCTCCCGCGAAGGCGCCGTCGGTGCGCATAAAGTAGGGTCGGTTGTGGAGGATGATGGTCTTTTGGTAGGTGAGGAGGAGGGTGAGGACGTGCGGAGGAGGTGAGCCGGAGATGGTGTTGGCGACTTGGAGGACGGGCGGGAGCATCGTCTCCCACGCCTGAAGCTGCTGAGCGAGCTCGGCGTAGTTGGCCTCGCTGGCGCTGGGAGACGACTTGACGTAGAAGAAGGAGAGGATTCGGTCTTGAAGGGCGGAGAGTCGGTGAGTCCAGTGAAAGGTGGTGGAGATCCAGGAAGGAGCGTTGAGGGGAAGGGGAGGAGCGCCGATGGGGAACGACCAGACGACGGGAGGCTGCCACGGCCGAGCATCCTCGGCGTCGTCGATGGGTGGCGGCTCGATTCCGTGGTCCTCGCCGCGATAGGTGAGGAGAGCTCGGCCTTGCGAAATGGACCACAGTGTCTCCTGAACTCGGATCGTGAAGAAGAGCGAGTCGCGAGCGAGCTTCATCGCTGCTGGGATCTCGCCGCGCGCGACCTGCTTGCTGCAGTCGATTCCGAGTCCGAGAACGGCGCTCATACGCATGGAGGTTCCATGATAGACATATCCTAACGTGCCTTTTGAGAGGGAGGCGTTGACCGAAGCGACGAGGAGAAGACCTCGAATGGTGCTGAGCATCGGCCGCTCGGCTTCGGTCTCGACGAAGCTCCGGGAGTGGTTGTAGCAGATGACGCTCGCCATTTCGGCGTCCGCGACCTGGAGAACACCATCCTTGATGACCACCAGCTCGGGGAATGGCTGTACTTGATCGCCCTGCCACAGTCGAAGGCCGACGGCGAGGATGGCGTTGTGGAGGAGCGGCGAGTAGTTTTGAGTGCGGACGGGGCCGTCCGTCGTGCTGAGGCAAGTACGCATGTCGGAGCGGAAAGTGTACATGTCGACGACCTGGCAAGAATCGAGATTAGCTTGCTGCCTTGCGACGCGAAAGAGAACTCACTCGGCACCAGCTGGCGAAGAAGGCTTCAAACAGCTGTAGAATGCTGTCGTGAATCTCGCGACTCAAGCCCAAGTCACGAGGAAGATGTCGCGAGTAGTCAAAGTCGCTGCGATGAGGGTTGAGGGCTCCAGGAGGTGGGGATGAGAAGGGTTGCTCGGTCGAGAGGGAGCCGAAGGTCCGCGCCGAGGTGGGGCCGAAGAAGACGAGTGAGCCTTCCTCGTCGAGCTGCAGGCAAAGGTATGTAAACCAGCTATCGCGCGAATGTTACGAGGTCAGCTCACTTGTAAGCGTTCCATCTCTCCCACCCAGGCGCTCTCGTCGTCCGTCAGGTCGCCCTCGTCGTCTCCTGCTCTCGGTCGAGTACGTTGTTGAGGCATGTCGATGGCGGAGAGTTTTAATGTAGATGCGATGGGAGCGACGGGGATGTCGGCGGGCGAAGGTGAAGCATCGGGAATGTCGATTCCTTGGGAAGCGAGCAGGCCCTCCAGCAGCGCGACGCGGTCCTCAAGGGTGCTGATGGTGTCCTTCAATCCCGATACATATGATGCGGTGAGGTGCTTGCGCTTATCCAAGCCCGCGTAAACGCACTGCAAGACAGAGACGGGGTCAGCTGAGCGCTCAGCGGCCTCCACTCGAGAGAGCGGAATTGCTGCAGCTCGACAGGCTACCTCTTCTCCGAAATGAGCGCAGGTGGCGCAAGGGTTTTCGCCTGAACATTTGTGCTTGCTATCCGCCCAAAGAGCCAGACAAGTAGTGCGACGAGAGCAAAAGGATTCAGCGCGCGCGTTCTCCGTCAAGGGAGAGAGGTCTCACCGTCGACGACAGCCCAAGCAGGCGTTGCTAGCGTATTGCCCTCGTTTAGATACTGCCTTGCTATCCATTGTAGTGACAGAAGAGCGTCCAAGTCGGCGGTCGAATCGAAAGACAAATGGACGAATGAAGCGGGGGACGATAAGGGTCGAAATGGCAGCAGACCCCTGAACATGGCATTTTGGTCGCGCGTATTGTCAGAGATGCTCGCTCTCGCTCAGCTTACTATCGCCAGCTCGCTCGCTCTCTTTGCAATGCTCAAGAACGACCTCGAAACTATCGCCGAACTCTTGCTTCGTTTCGTCTTTCACAGCAAAACTAGACCACTACAGCTTCTCATCGTGCTTCCAACCCTTCGCTTCACTCAAATCTTTCGTCGGAACACTAATGTTGAGCGAGGTGTTGGGCACAGCCCGGCGAGGACCCCAAGCCCAAGCCTTTGCGAGGTCCTTGTCGAGCGAGCCTTCGAGCGCCTGTTGGACGTACTTGCCCAAGATGGGGAGGAACTATCGAGAGAACACAGAGCGAGTAGGTCAGCGGCGGCTCACGGCGCTTCAATCGCCTCTTTCTCACTTTGAAAGCATGCGCCGAACCTCCGCCAGCGACGAGCAGACCAGGTGTCGGGTGCTTGGAGATGATGAGATGAGCGTCGGGCGTCTCGGCGTCCCAACAGAGCCGTTGGAAGCTAAAAGGGCGTTGAGCGAGGGACGGGACGCTCTCGGCGAGGAATCGACGGATGAGGGCTTGCGCTTGGGTGGGGATGCCGTCGGTGGGATGCTCGGCCTTGGAGCGCGGGTAGGAGAGAGTGGGAGAGACGAAGTGGGTGTACTGTGAGGAAGAGAGAGATGAGTTGTGGTTGAGAGAGCTGAGAGACGAAGGAAGGACGAACACCGGGCAGTTGAGGCGCGATCTTGAGCTTGCGATTCTTGGCGTCTGGCTCGAACATGTAGCCAAGCTGAAGGCAAGAGAGGTCAGTAGAGTGCAAAAGAAAATTTTGATGAGAGTGCCAAGCTTACAACTCGGTTGTTAATGACAGGTCCGTCCGCCCAAAGCGCCGCTTCCTCCTCGGTGAGGTCGATGTGGACGAGACACCATCTGTATGCGAGGTAGCAAGGGAGAGAGTGCATCAGCGAATGCTTGCGACAACCTCGAGCCTAACCTATGAAGCGGAAAAAGATCGGACAACTCACGCTTTGGCGCTGATGATACCCTCGACGTCGAGCAGCCTGCTCAGCCAAGCTCCCATGCAAAGGATAGTCTGACTGGCTCGATGCTCCTTTCCACTCTCAGCTCTAATTCCAACGACCTCCTTGCCATCGCGCGAATAGAGGAGCGAGTCGGCAGCCCCGTCAGCGCCCGAGACGAAATGAACGCCGAGACGATGGCACTCGGCGGTGAGAGCGGTGAGAGCCATTTCGGCGTGGGTCCATCCTGCTCCGGGGATGTAGACTGCTTTCCAGTCCCTTCGGAGCGGGAGGCAAAGGGCACAGAAGGTCAGCGAAAGCTCGATTCTCCTTTCCCTGCGCCGAGGCTCAAACTCACTTCATCTCGCCCTGCATGAAAGGCGCCTTGGCGAGGTACTCCTCCTTGGTCTTAAGCTCGGTCATCTCGGCTCCCAACGCCCTCGAATTGTCGCACGCCTGCTGCCAGTCGTCAATCGAAGCTTGACTCTCGCCCGAGACGGCGAAGACATATCCCGACTCGTGGTAGGCGGGCTTGAGGAGAGGATTGGCGATCCATGCATCGCGAGCTTCGACTGCGAGACGAGCGTAGAGAGAGTTCGAGTATTGCGTGCGAAACACCTGCGAGGGCAAAGAGGTCAGCGGGAGGTTCGGCGCGAGCAAGTGGTGGGCGCACCTTGTTCAAATCGTGCCCAGCTGAGGCGATGGAAGGTGCTTCGTGCTTATCAATCACTGTGATGGATTTGTAGCCCTCCTTGGCGAGCTGCCAGGCCGTCGATAGGCCGAATGTGCCAGCACCCTGCAGCGAGCGGGGAGGGTCAGTCGTGAGGCTCTGTCGGTTGTGCTAGAGCAGCGAGAGCTACTTACGACTATCAAAATTGGGCTACTCTTGTCGCGGCTCATCTCTACTGTGTTGGAGAAGGATAACGAGCCTCGTCGCCGACGCGTTTCGTCTTGACCAGCGCGGAACTCGTTTCCTGGCAGCGGCCTTTGAAGCCGATTCGACAGGCTACGCGCCTCTTCCGAGCGACAGCAGACGCAGATTTTGCTTCAGCGCACTGTCATGTACAAAGCTGTATCTCGTCTCATCGTCGCTCCTGTCGAGAAGGCGAAAGGAGAGGGGAAGTTCGAGCGCCGGAGGAAGGAGAAGAGGGGGTTCGAGCTCGACACGGTGAAGTCTGAACCAACAGTAACAACCTACAGCTTCGCGATAACTACGGAAGCAGGCAAGGTGCACGTCCACCCTGAGCCTCTGGAAGATCGGCGGCCGCCAGCTGCGCCGCTTCGGCCGGGAGGAGAGGTCTGGAGGGGGCAAAAGAAGCAAGAGATGCTGGACGATAAGAAGCGGCGAGGGAAGTGCTACATAGCACTGCGAGCGCTGAACAGAAAGAAGCAGGGCACAAAACCAAAATTGTATTTGAGTACAGGTCTCGAGATAGATTGACGCGCGTGCCGAAACCGCCGAAACGGAGGCTCGCTGAGCGCTGTAGTGCTTCAAGAGGCTCGGGCGACGTATGTAATGCTCTAAAGGACTACACTTCAGAGACCAGGTCACCAACCGAGCCTTTGCCGCGAACCAAAGGATGACAAGAACGCCGAGGCTGCAAATCTGCTGCGGAAGAGCCGCTCGCTCCTTGTCTCTGCTCACATCACTTCGCCGCTCGCCGCTCGCCTCACAGGATCCAGCCAGAGCAGCGTCTGGCGTCCTACAGAGGCGCTCACATCGTCTACAGCCCTACTGCGACAGGGCTCTCAAGGCCGCCCAGCCCCAGCGATTTCGCCGCGCTTCGACGAGGAGGAAAGATGAGCGCACCAGACTTGTCGGTCGACAGCACGGAACACGACGAGGCGAGGGAAGCTGTAGCGCATCACCATCAGCAGCAGCGAGGGATGAACTCTGCAGCCATATCGTTCGACGGCATCGCGCCCGAACTGAGGAGCCTTGACGCCAGCGGAGAGAGCAGGCGCGGTTCGCTGCAGGCTTCGCCGGCTGGGTCACCTCTCTTGCAGCACAACGGCTCTGTCAGCAGTAATACGAGCAGCGGAGGAGCCTTCTCGCCCATGATGAACTCGGCGCCTCAGCCGCCCAGCGTCAACAAGTTCAGCAACGGCGGTCAGTACGAAGGTCACGGTCGACCGGGCCAGTACTATGTACGTTGCTATCTGTATCAAATCCGATGTGATCGCCCGCTGATCCGCGCCGCTTGACCTCACAGTCAAGCTACGAGCAGACGGCCTTTTATCCTCCGCCTCAGCAGGGCTTCGCTCGCCCTCCTCCACCTCCTTCCAACCGCCTCGCGCATCCTTCACATCAAAACGGCTACGCGGCCCCTCCTCCTGCTCCCGGTCACTACCGTCAAAACGGCAGCTCCAACGGCAACGGCTACCCTTCGCAGCCCTCTTCGCTACCTCCACTTTCGCTCCCTGCTCTCGGCAATGGCGCCGCTTCCTCCTCGGCTTCCGCATCTCCCTCCTACCACCACCTTCCACCAAATCATGGCTACCAGCAGCAACACCCTCATCCGCACCAGCAGCCGCCCCATCGTACCTACGCCTCTTACCCCGCGCCTCAGATTCACCACCGAAACGGTGACGTGCCGGTCCAGCATCTGCCGTCCATCCAAGGCGGAGCTCATCCCTCGTACGCCGGACGCGAGGCGTGGCAGGGAGGCCATCAGCAGCCTCACTACGGCTACAGCCGAGAAGCGGTCGCGCCGCCGAGCAGGATGGGAGATGGGAGGAAGCGTGGGAGGATGGACGGCGGTGAGGGGGGAATCCCCGTCAGCGGACTCGACTCGGGCGAGGAGGAGGGCAGTGGTGGTGAAGGGTCGGCTGGGAGGGGTCGTGAATCCGAGTGGTCGGAGGGGGAGAGCGGCGATTTGGAGCAGCAGCATCAGGCGGCGGCCAAGAGGGCGAGGTTGATGGAGAAGCAGCTCGAGACGCAGAGGGAACAGCAACGAGGTATCGACGACATCCTCACCTCGGCCGTCGCCAACTCCATGCCCCCCGCCCATCAACCACCGGTTCAGCAGCCGCCCGCTCCTCGTCAGACCAAGCAAGGCGCGAAACCGCCTCCCGAGAAGAAGTTTGTGAGTTGCTACTCTTTCTCTTCTTCAACTTTCCTCAAGCCGAGATGCTGACCGTCTCCGCTGTTGTAGGTTTGCCCTCATACCGGCTGCAACAGGGCCTTCGCGCGCAACTTCAACTTGCAGAGTCACATCAAGTCTCACATGGGCGTCCGAGATTGTGAGTAGCACATCACCGGAGCTTTCCTCGTCTCTCGAGTCTGTAGCTGACCATCATCGCTTCTCCTCGCCTTTCTCTCGCTCTCCCGTTCGGCCTTCCTGTCTCTCCCTCGATCTCGTCCCTCCACACTTCGCTCTACCGCTCTACTCTCATTCAACACCATACGCCTCTACTCGACCATCGCTCGACACCCCACCACTTCAACCTCGCTTCTCGCTTCTCGTCTCGCCCTCTTCTCGCTTCTCCTCGCCTCTCCTCGCCTCTCCTACCCTCTCATCTCGCTTCCCACCCACAGTCAGCTGCCCGGAGTGCTCCAAAAGATTCTCGCGCAAGCACGACTGTGCTCGTCACTGCATCGCCATCCACGGTTACGACAAAGAGACGGGTCAGCCGCCCGAGCACCTTCTCGCTGCGCGCGACGAGAGAGAGAGGGAGCAAGCGCATAGGGAGAGGCGGGAGAGGAGGGAATCAGCGATGAGGGTTGGAGAGGGGGCGATGGGCTTGCCTTTGGGACCGCCGTAGAGTGTTGAGGTGAGTGTTCGCTCTCGGCGAGGAGGTCGCGGCGATTGCTGACCTTGTATTCCCAACAGCCCTCCTCATCAAGAACACCTCCGACCACCACGACTTGCTACATCCTTCCACCCTCTCCTTCTCACCACGTCCCCTCTCCTTCTCACCACGTCTCCGCCTCATTACCACATCTTCCCCTCTTCCCCTCTTTCCCTTCCTTTCGCCGACCGCTTCGCCATCCTCACGACCCGAGTCCACCACGCCCTTCCACCAACATACCTTCGCACGCACATACCCTTTCCCTCGCACTCCTTCGCTTCCTCTTCTCATCGCTTCGCTTCGCGCCTCCCCTCTCCCTCTCGCCTCGACTCGGAGGGGCTAGTCGCGCCGCCTGTTCATATGTTGCTGTGCATAGAGCCTCTTTGCTTTCCTCGTTCTCGTTTTTGAATCGCAATACGATACTTCTGTTATCACTATGAGGCTGGAGAGGCTCCTCGTAGCGAGAGCTAGGCGAGGTTGAGATCTTTGAAGCCGCTCGCTGAGAATGAAGCGAGGAATCGCGAGGGCGAGAGTGCGACACGGGGTGGCAAGTCGAAACACACAAAACACTCTGATAACAATCAAGCTAAGCACACATCTATTTTGTTTGAACAAGCACTGCGACCCCCCCGCCGACCTCTCTTCACCGAGCAATCGAGAAACCGAGAACCGACTCCCTCCAACCCGATCCAACGCTAGAGCAAATCCTTAGGTGGTGTAGTGGAAATGAGGGTTCTCAAAGTCGGTCTGATCCTGCCAACTCTCAATGAGGTCCTCCTTGCCGACGCGCGAAGCCTCGTACTCGGCGAGCTGAGCCGCCTTCTTCTTGTTGAGCCAGGCGCAGTAAGCCCAGAAGACGGCGAGGAGAGCCATGGCGATAGCGTAACAGGCGAGCATGGCGGCGACTCCAGAGGTGTACTTGGGCGCCTGGTTGGATTTGAAGGTTTGAGGGCCTGTGGAGCGCCCAGAAAGTCAGCTCGGAGTCGCGTGCACGAATTGGATCAGCGCTTGGAACGCACCGACAATGTTTCCGACACAGTACCCCATGTAGGCGATGGCGTAGGTCTGCCAAGAGGGAGCAGGAAAGTCAGCTCTGCTTCTCCGCGACTCGAGGAAACTGAGATTGGCCTACGAGTCCCTTCTTGGTGTATCCACCCGTGTTAGCGTACATGAGAGCTGAAGAAGAGACGACAGAGTCAGCTTTCGACATCGGCAGAGGCTTGACTTGGGTCAATGAAAGTCGAAGCCGCAACTCGAAACTTCGGCCGAGCTGAAGTGCTCTAGACTTCTTCCTTGCCATCTGTTGAACCTCAACTCACCAGCCGTGTTGGTGTAGGGGCCCCAGTAGAAGAAGACCATGTAGAGGCCAGCGAGGGAGCCTCCAATGTTGCTCCTGGGGAGGACGTAGAGGATGATGACACCGGCGAAAGGCGCCAGGCAGCCGAGGATGGTGACCAGGAAGCGACGACCGGTCTTGACAGCGAGGTAGGCCATGACAATGGACGAAATCCACGAGATGACACCGGTAGGGATGGCGAGGAGCTGCAGAAGAAGGCGAAAGATCAGCGCCGAGCTTTCAATGCGCGCTTGAGGGAGCTCCGTAGCAGCAACAACGCACCGTAGTCTGCTTGGTAGTGAATCCAAGACTAGCGACGATGATCGAGTTGAAAGTGAGGACTCCTCCGTTGGGTACGTTGAGGCAGAGGTTGACGAGGAAGTAAAAATAAGTCTTGGGATCCCTGTGAGATGCTGAAATTCAGCGGCGAGCCTTTTCAAAAGCAGTGAGTAGATATGAGGAAGCTCACTTGAACGTCTCGACGACCCTGTGAAGCGGAAGAGTTCAGGAGAGCCAACGATGCTCGGCGCCGAGAGAGCTTACTGCGCCATTTTGAAGACCTTGTTCTCCATTCCAGTCCTGTTATCGGTGGTACGCATGACAGCAATGACCTTTTCGCGGTCGGTCTGTAAAGAAAGGACGAGGTCAGGTGCCGTCGAAGTTTCGACCGGGACAAAAAGGACTTACGAGCCACCAAGCGGTCGTGGGAGAGTTGGGGAGAAGGAACCACATCGGAATAGCCCTGCATAGAGATGAATGGCATGAGCGTACAGTCCTAGAGATGTCGCAAGGACGGCGGCTCACCAGAGGAAGGTGATGACTGGAATGTGAGGGCCAAGTCAGCGCCGAACTCGCTGAGGAGGAGGAAAGACGGGAGACAGATGAGAAGACGGCAAACTCACGCCCAACGAGAATGAAGAGGAGCTGCCACTGCTTGAAGTGGTCCTTGGGAGCCATACTGGCGCAGGCGTAGCTCAAGACACCGTTCATGACCGAGGAAAGGGTGGAGAAGATTACTGCTGTCCTCCATGGCTGCTCCTCCTTCTTCCACCACATGGCAACAATGAGACCGAAGCCACCAAAGATGCACGACTCGAAGATTCCGAGGATAAAACGAACGACCTGGAGAGCGAAGTCAGCGCCGAGCTGAATGAGAGCGCGGCAGGGCTCACCATGAGACCAGCAAAGTTCTTGACGGCGGCAGAAGCCATCAGAAGAATACCCCAGATCATAACGTTGGCGGAGAGCCACTTGCCTACACGTGACATCGGTCAGGACAAGCTCGGCGCAAGGAGCGAGGAAGAAAGAACGTACCAGCAGGGACGCGCTGCATGATGGTGAGGGAAGGGATGACGGCTAAGATGGCACCAAAGTAGATGATGGAGGACGTCCAGGAGTATTGCTGGAGGGACGGACGAGAGCGGGTCAGCCCACCCGAGCAGCAACGCCGAGAACGCTCGGGAGCAGGACCATGGCTCACTTGACCAACGAGGTGATTATCACTCCGCATGCCAAGGACTGCCGCTACTCCGATACAGACCTCTACATGGAGGCAGAGGTGCAGAGTGAGGTTTTGCGAACGAGGGGTAGGAAGGGAGCGAAGGAGAGCGAGGGAGCGCGAAGGGAAAGGGTAGGAGGCGGTCAGCTTCGGTGCAGAGCTGCTCACGTAGGATCTAGTACTCACTGTCAACAGCTCCCATCATCAGTGCGAACTGAGAGAGGGTCATGATGATGGGGTCAATCTGCGGAACGAGTTCCGCCGAAGCCGACGGGGAAAGGTCAGGCGATAGGCGAAAGGAAGGCGCGAAGGAGGGTAGTTCAGGGTACACGAAGGCGAGGAGAATGTTGGTAAGATGGTACATGTCAAGGAGGAAGCATCTCAAGAGCCAAGCATTGGCCGAAAAGGAAGAAGGGACTGACCTTCCAGCGAAGCATTCGTCGCTCCTCCTCCTTGGTCCAGGGGGCCAGGAGCTCCGCCGCATCGGGTCTCTGTGCAATCTGAGCGAGCCAAGAACCAGCAACGTCGAGCTCCTTCACAGTGGCGCCCTCTGCGAGGACATTGTTCACGTCGGCGGAGAGCGGCTCGACTTTGGCTGCCCCAGTCTCCTTGTCGTGCTCGTCGTAGGAGGAGGAGGTCATGGGATGTGAGAGGGTGTGAGAGTGATGTACAGAAGAGAGAAAGAGAGAGGAAGAAGCAGAGGAGATGGACGAAAGGGAAGAGATAAGAGACAGAGCGGGGGAGTCGCTGGGCAGCCGCCGTGCCCTCGAAGCGGAACGAATTCCTGCAGGAATCAAGAGGATAAAGTCCCGGCCGAGCGGGGCAGCGGAGGTTGCTTCCTGGATTTCCTAGCGCAATCCAGTCCCGCTGCCTTGCCGCCCCCCTCCCTCGCTCTTGTCCTCGAGCCCCTTCCCCTCCTCCCTCTCCCTTCCAACGCGTCTCATCTCTCGCTCTCGCTCGCACTTCATCTCTACCAACATGCCTTCGGTCGCTCCTCTCTCCAAGATCAAGATTGCTATCGGTGAGTACTGCTCTGCTACAGCAAGTAAGTACAGCTGCTGACGCCCCCTATCACCCTCCTTCGCTCTTCTCGCCCTCTCGTTCACCCTTAAAAGATCGTGGAGGAACTTTCACCGACTGCCTCGGTATCACTCCTAATGGTAACCACCTCGTCAAGCTCCTCAGTGTCGACCCTGCCAAGTGAGTGCAAGTTCGGATCTTCAGACGACCGAGAAGGGAGCTGTCGCCGCTACGCGGCGCGAGGTCAACTATAGCCTGCTAACTCTCTTCCACTCTACACAGCTACTCGGACGCTCCTACCGAGGGCATTCGGCGACTGCTGGAGTGGTTCCTCGGCGAGAAACTGCCCCGTAATGAGCCTATTGACACGAGTAGGATAGATTTCATTAGGGCTGGGACCACTGTATGCACGAACGCGTTACTGGAGCGTAAGGGTGAGATGCATGCCATGCTCATTGTACGTCTAGAATTGCCGTAGATGCGCCGAGCCCGAGCAGCGCTCATTTTCTCTCACTTGCGCAGACCAAGGGCTTCCGCGACCTCATCGACATCGTGAGCATGCTCTGAAGTCTTCTATGAGATGCATCGCTGACCTCTGGATCTGCAGGGAAACCAAACTCGGCCGTCTTTGTTCGAGTTGGCGATCAAGAAGGTGAGCCGAATCTCTCCTTGACCCAGCTCTCCACTGACAATCGTGTTCCATACTCTTCACTAATCATCTCACAAAACTTTTACAGCCCGACGTTCTCTACTCCAAGGTCGTGGAAGTCGACGAGCGCGCAATCGTTCAATGGCCCGAGCTCATCCCCGAGGACGGCTCTCTCGTCACGCCCGAAGGCGACCAGCTCGTGCAGGGAATCAGTGGCGAGCTCGTCCGTATCGTCAAGCCTCTCGACGTCCCCGCCGTCACCAAGGATCTTCAAGACCTCTACGACGACGGCTACCGATCCATCGCCATCGTCTTCGCCCACAGCTACACCTTCCAGGACCACGAGAAGCAGGTCGCCGCCATTGCTCGCTCGATTGGCTTCCCTCACGTCTCGGTCTCGTCTGAGCTTCAGGCAATGGTCAGGATCGTCAGTCGAGGTAACAGCGCCACCGCCGACGCCTAGTGAGTCCTTCGGAATGACTTCGGCGAGCGCGCTGCACGTAGTTCAAGCACTGACTCTCCTCTACCACATCAGCCTCACTCCCGAGATCAAACGCTACCTCGCGCAGTTCAGCAAGGGTTTCAAGGGACACCTTCAGGACGACACCGGCTGCCGAGTCTCGTTCATGCAGAGCGACGGATCGCTCGTCGACTTTAGGCATTTCTCGGGACTCAAAGCTATCCTTTGTGAGCTTTTCTCTCTCATTGAGCGAGACTTGATCGCTGACAGTGATCCTCGCCTGCAGCTGGACCCGCTGGAGGAGTCGTCGGTTACGCCGAGACGAGCTATGATGCGGAGGGAGGCGCTCCCGTGGTCGGCTTCGACATGGGAGGTACCTCGACCGACGTCTCTCGTTACGGTGGACAGTTGGAGCATGTATTCGAGACGGTCACGGCTGGAGTGACGATTCAATCACCTCAGCTCGACATCAGTGAGTCTCTGAAGCTCGTCTTTGTGAGTATCTTCGGGCTAACTCGTTGTCTCTCCTCACCCATAGACACTGTCGCAGCTGGAGGAGGATCCAAGCTCTTCTGGCGCAACTCGATGTTCGTCGTCGGCCCCGACAGCGCTGGTGCTCACCCTGGACCTGGTAAATACCTCTCTTCGACTCGCGCTCGCCTTCGCTAACATCTTCTCTCTTCAGCCTGCTACAGGAAGGGGGGACCCTTGACTGTGACTGACGCCAACCTCTACCTCGGCCGCCTTCACATCGACTCCTTCCCCAAGATCTTCGGCCCCTCCGAGAACGAGCCTCTCGACTACGAGGTCACCGCTCGTCTCTTCGCCGAGCTGACTGCCGAGATCAACGCCGACACCGGAGGAAGTCTCACGGCAGAAGAAGTTGCATGTGGGTTCATAAATGTAGCCAATGAGACGATGGCGCGCCCAATCCGAGGTATGTCCTTCTTCCACGCTTGATGAAGGCAGGAGCAGGAGCAGCGCTGACATTCACTTACGGTTGCAGCCCTCACCGAGAGCCGAGGCTACTCGACTTCGGCTCATAACCTCTCATGCTTCGGTGGAGCTGGAGGACAGCACGCCTGTGCCATTGCATCCACCCTCGGAATCCACACCGTCATCGTTCACAAGTGAGTCGCTCCCCCTTGTTACTCTCTGCTCTTCCTTCGCTGGCTTTCTGACTTTCTCCTCCTCTCGCAGGTACTCTTCCATTCTCTCGGCTTACGGTATGGCGCTCGCCGACGTCGCTGTCGACCTCACGGAGCCCTCGAGTCAGATCTACAGCGCCGAGTCGCTCGCCGCTCTTCAGCCTCGCATCACCGGACTCAAGGAGCAGGCACTACAACAGCTCCTCGACCAGGCCATTCCCGAGTCGGCCGTCACCACCGAAGTCTACCTCAACATGCGATACGTCGGCTCCGACACTTCACTCATGGTCCTCGAGCCCGTCAGCGGCGACTTCAAGGAGGGCTTCCTCGCCATGCACCGTCGCGAGTTCGGCTTCGTTCTTCAAGCCGAGATCCTCATCGACGACCTTCGCGTTCGTGGAACCGGCAACGGATCCATGCTCGGTGGAGTGGCGCCCAGGAGCTACGCCAAGGACCTCGCCGAGCTGTCGGCGAAGCCTGTCGACGCCGCGCTGGCCTTCTCTAAGAACGTCACTTACTTTGAGGAGGCCGGAGGAGCTGTGAGTAGCTATGACTCACTATTCACACGCGTACGAGAAGCTGACTCGCCTTCTTTGCAGGTCGACACTCCCATCTACCGCCTCGAGTCTCTCGCTCCCGGCACCATCGTCAAGGGCCCAGCCATCATCCTTGACAAAACTCAAACCCTCATCATTCACCCTGCCAACGTCGCTACCGTCCTCGTCGACCACGTCTACATCGACGTCGGGCTCGGTCCTCGGAAGAAGTTGTCGACGACGGTCGTTGATCCCATCCAGCTCTCCATCTTCGTGCGTCGAGCTTATTTAGTGCTCTGACCACAACGTCTGCTGACTTTGACGGCCTACAGGGTCACCGATTCATGTCTATCGCCGATCGAATGGGCCGAACTTTGCAGCGCACGGCCACTTCGCTACAGATCAAGGAGCGCCTCGACTTCTCCTGCGCCGTCTTCGGTCCCGACGCCGGTCTCGTCGCCAACGCTCCCCACATCCCCGTTCACCTCGGCTCAATGCAGTACGCCATCCAGTTCCAGGCCGAGCACCTCAAGGGACAGCTTCGCGAGGGCGACATCATTGTCTCCAACCATCCCAAGGCTGGAGGAACCCATCTCCCCGACATCACCGTCATCTGCCCCGTCTTCGAGGATGGCGAGATCGTCTTCTTTGTCGCTGCGTAAGTTGAACGCCCCCTCCTCCGACGCCGAGAATCGATTCTGACACTCTCCTTTCTCCATCTTTA
This sequence comes from Leucosporidium scottii, assembly GCA_003054985.1. Classification (NCBI taxonomy): domain Eukaryota; kingdom Fungi; phylum Basidiomycota; class Microbotryomycetes; order Leucosporidiales; family Leucosporidiaceae; genus Leucosporidium; species Leucosporidium scottii. The sequence continues at coordinate 78,807 of MWVB01000090.1, forward strand.
CAGACGCGGTCACCACGGCGATATTGGAGGTGAGCTCACTCACTTTAAGCCTCGTCGTTGCGAGCCTCGGCTCACCTCTCTTTCTTTCGCAGGTCTCAACGGCAACTCGATGCCTCCCGACAGTGTCGAGATCTGGCAGGAGGGAGTCTCCATCATGTCGCACTTCCTCGTTCGCGACGGCAAGTTCAACGAGGAGGAGATGATTGAGATGTTCGAAGCGGCCGGACGATACCCCGACTGCCTCGCTTCGAGGAGGATCCAAGACAACATCTCCGACTTGAGGGCTCAGTGTGCCGCGTGCTCGCAAGGTGCTGCTCAGATTCAGGAGCTATTCCGAGAGTGAGTTGCTTTTTTCGCTCTCTTCCGTCCCTCTTCACCTCCTCGGTGCTCGCTCTCGGCGCCTGTTATACGCCCCGAAGCTGACCGATACCGCTCGGTGCGCAGATACGGCAAGGAGACCGTTCAGTTCTACATGAAGGAGATTCGCAACAACGCGGAGGGAGCCGTCCGAGCCTTCTTCAAGAAGACTTTCGCCGAGCGAAACGGAAGGCCAATTCAGGCGGTCGATTACATGGGTCAGGCTCTTTCCACGCTTCTCAAAGCTTCTGGAGCTCACGAAAACCCTTTATCCTACAGACGACGGAACCCCCATCGCCCTCAAAGTCGACATCAACCCCGAGGATGGCTCCGCCGTCTGGGACTTCGAAGGAACTGGCCTCGAGGGCTACTCGAATCTCAACGCGCCGACCGCGGTGGCGAACTCAGCTCTCATCTACTGTCTCCGCACTCTCATCGGAACCGACATGCCTCTGAACGCCGGTGTCCTCGCGCCCGTCGAGCTTCTCGTCCCCGAGGGAACGATCCTTCGGCCTTCCAAGTACGCTGCCGTCAGCAGTGGCAACACCGAGACGAGTCAGAGGTGAGTCGAAGGCCTTCTTATTCCAACGTTTCCTCTCATGCTCATCGACTGACGCTCGCTCTCTGCACAGGGTTTGCGATGTCATCTTCAAGGCCTTTGAAGCTTGCGCCGCTTCACAAGGTCGGTTTCGCGCTCCTCCTGCATCTTCCACCGCGTGCTGACCTTTCTGATTCTCGCCTCGGTGAATGATTGAACAGGTTGCATGAACGTCTTCCAAGCCAACTATCAAGACATGGCCTACGGCGAGACGAGTACGTTCGGCCTCACAGCTCGGCGATGCTTCGGCGTTCGTGCTGCACCGAGATATAATGCTGACGCCTCCTTCTTCCCACAGTCTGTGGTGGAGCTGGAGCTGGACCCACCTGGGTTGGTCAGAGCGGCGTGCACATCAACATGACCAGTGAGTTCCCGTTCTCTTCGAGCTCTCGACGATCGCTGACCGTCGTTTCTCTGTACTCCTCACTTTCAGACACTCGCATCACCGACATGGAAGTGTGAGTAGAATCAGCAAGACTCTCTAGAGCCAACCGAACCGCCGCTGACCTTTCTCCTTTCCCTCGCAGCCTCGAGAAGCGCTTCCCCGTCCTCCTTCGCGAGTTCACCATTCGCGCTGGCTCCGGCGGCATCGGCGCCAACAATGGAGGAAACGGAGTGCATCGCGAGTTTGAGTTCTTGATGCCCGACATGCACGTGAGTCACTGCCCCCTCTCTCGCCTTCCGGAGCTCGGCGCTGAGCTGACCTTTTCTTCCCTTCGCAGGCCATGGTCATCGGCGAGCGTCGCGTGAACCAGCCGTACGGCATGCACGGCGGAGGAAAGGGAGAACGAGGATGCAGCTACTGGATCCGCAAGACTTCGGATGGAGGCCAGCAGACGATCAAGCTGAAGCCGTCGCCCAAGTTCTCTCCTTCCGCCGGAGACCGCCTCATCATCCACACCCCCGGAGGAGGAGCTTACGGCGCTCCCACCGACTCGACAGCAGCTCCCGTCTCCAAGCCCATGCAGTTCCCTCGAGCGAACGGCAGTGTTGCGGCGTTCATGTCGATGCAGGAGACGAACTAAGATAGAAGGCGACGATATACCGATTATAGCATGTATATTTGTAGTGAATAGAGTCCACAGTTTCATCCATCTATCTCGACCCCCCCACGCGGAGCGAGAAGAGAGGGAGACGGCACTTCTCTTCCGACGGCTCGAGTTCGCCCGACCCTCGCAAGCAAAGATGCGGAACAACGACAGCGTAGCAAAGCAAACACGAAAAGCGAAGGTATCGACCTTGAAGCCGTTCGTCCAGCGTCGGCCCTCAGAGGTCCTTCTCTCCCTTCCCCTGCGCCGTCCTCGCCGGCGCTCCCTCCCTCCTCAGAGCGCCCATCTTGACCGCCACCAACGCACTCCCCGCCGCTCCCATCGCATAGCAATAGCTTGGCCCCCAAATCCAGTACACCGCCGTGGCGACCAACGGTCCAAGGGCTCGACCGAGTTGACCTTGCGAGCGGAACTTTCCCAACACCGAGCCCTTGTCGATCCCTCCTCCGTCCGTCTCTAGCGAAGCGAGCGCGTTGAGAGAGTTGACCACCGTGGCGGAGACGAAGGCGAGTCCTGCGGCGGCGGAGTAGAGAGTGAGGGACGCGGCTGAGGAGAAGGAAGTGATGCCGAGGGGGTTGAGGTGGGGTAGGAGGGTGAGGAGGAGGAGGGAGATGGTGCAGGTGTAGATACCGGAGATGGCGAGGCGGAGTGGGCCTGAGGGAGTGGATTTGAGGCGCCGAACGTAGCCGCCTTGGAGGAGGGCGCTGAGGACGCCAATGAACCCGAGGAGGCGACCGTTTTGCTGTTGAGGTGGGAAGCGAGTCGAGTTGGAAGGGCGGCAGAGAGATGGAGGCCAGGCGAGATTGGAGAAAAGGGAGAAGAAGCAGGGAGAGGGAAAGTCAGCTCGGCTCGACTTGTTGCGAAGTGGAAGAGACGTACAGCGTTGGAATAGTCGAAGAGAGTGTAGGTGAGGAATGTGAGAGTGAACTCGGCTCCTGTGTGATGAGGAGTGGGAAGAGTGTCAGCCTCGCCTCTTCCGTCCTCATTCGCCGACGCCGTCCCTCTTCGAATCTTGAAACGAAAGAGCTCACCCGAGAAGAAGAACAAGAAACCCAAATGCACCCACTGCAACTCCCTCAACCTCTTCTCTCTCTGCTCTTTCGTCCTGACCACCTTCTTCTCCTCGTCCTTGCTCTCTTCCATCTCCTCCTCCTTGACCCATCCCTTCGTTTCGGGCAACTTCCACCAAAGGAAGACCGTTTCGATGCTCAAGAGGACGAGGGTGACGAGAGCGGGGAAGGCGTAAGAGTTGAGTTTGACGAAGCTGACGCCGAGGACGGGGAAGGGGAGAGTGAGGTGCGAAGGAGTCGAGATGGGGAGAGGGCGAGAGGCAAAGTAGGCGCCGAGAGATGGTCCCAGGGTGCTGTTTGTAGTATTGAGTAAATCAGGGGATGAAAAGAAGGCCCTAGGATCAGTAAGCTGCTCGTACGGCGAAGGAAGATGGAGCGCGACCGCCACGCCGACAGCGCCACGCAGGTCCGAGCTCTTATCATGGCCTGCCTTGCCCCTCCCCCGATTTCTCCATACTCCGCTCTGGCCAGTCGAGAAGGGGGAAGAGGAGGGGACTCGAAGAGGAGAGTCCCAAGCCGCCTTTGCAGCTCCGAGCTTCCCTCATGAGCTGCTCCTCGTTCCCTCGTCCTTCCCTTATCCTCCTAGCGGCTCCACTCCCACCTCATTCCTTCTCATACAACCCCTTTGAAGCCTCCGAAAAGGCGCTTCCAACTCACAAGGCCGCCGAGAAAGCCACTCCGACCAGCGCCAATGCTCGGCCTCTTTCCGCCGAGGTGGTGACGTCCGTGATGCAGGCGATGGAGAGTTGGACATTGCCTTCGGAGAGGCCGGACAGGAGGCGGGAGGCTTGATGGATGGAGAACGGGGAGAGAGAGCAGGAGAGGGAGGAAGCGCCGGGGGCGGAGCGCCGAGAAAGGGAGAGGGAGATGAAGAGGGCGACGAGGGAGAGCAGAGAAGGGTGAGCGAAGCGGATGAAAAGAGGCGAGAGATAGATCAGCTTCAGCACGAGACTGAGGTTGGAGAGACAAAGACAGCGACTCACCGACATATCCTCCCCACCCTCCGGCGAAAACCCAAGCTACGGCGCTCAACAAGTTGCCCACCATACTCGCCAACAGCACTTTTCTCCTTCCATACCGATCGCTCCACCTTCCCATGTACGGCGAGACGAGGAATTGGCAAAAGGAGAAGAGCGAGGAGAGAAGGCCGCCGAGGAGGGTCAAATCCCACCGAGCTTGCTGTTGAGGTGTTGGCGGGGTGAGGGATACAGGAGAGAGGGAGAAGAGGGTGGAGCGGAGCAAGCGGACGAAAGTGAGGGTGTGCTGTAGGAGAGTCTGGCTTGCTGCTTCGGCTCCTGCGCCGACGCCAGGCGAGAGGTGCTCTAATGCCGTGGACCAGCGGTTCGAAGCAGCAGCAGCAGCGGCTGTAGCTTCATCTTTGACGAACGAGTCGATCAGTCGAGGGAAGAGGGGAAGAGGGATCGTGAAGGCGAGCAAGTCGAGGAGGAGGGCGATAAAGATGATGTGGACCACCGTGCGCGACGTTTGCGAGGGGCGGGAGGCGGACATGTTTCTGTAGCACGGTAGGAGCGGATCAGTCAATGAGATACAGCGCCAGCCTCGTCGACCTCAGAGACGGCACAGTGACGCAGCGCCGGTGCGTGCTGCTGACCAGCTGTAGGCTATAGAGCAGAGAGAGAAGAGGTAAAGGCGCACCTATAGCCTTGTAGCTCTCACTACTGAGTCCTAGTAGTAGAAGCGAGACAGCAGCCGTTTCGGGCCAGTCCTTCGAGCGTCTGTTAGATGACGAGTCAAGCCGCAAGGCGGGTTCAGGGTGCAGGCGCGTAGTGGAGTCTTAGCGCGAGAGGTAGATGTAGTCGATAGTTGATCAGACCCCTGTATTGCTGCCAACTGAAAAAGAGCGAGACGGAGGGGAAAGAAAAGCAGCGAGAGCTCGCAGCGAAACGAGCTCGTTGGTGGTGTAGTTCTGTAGCTGAGTAAGAGTCTGGAGTAGATAGACGGAGGCTGGAAGCAGAGCTTGGCTCGCCTGGAGGTGCAGCGTATTTCGCTTTGACCCCCCTATCGCTGCTCGGCGCTCCTGGGGCTCGCTCCGACCACGAGCTCGAGCTCTTGCACCAGTTCTCTGCAGCACCGTCAGCGAAAAATCAAGCAGCTGTCTCTGATTCATTCGACCGGGAGCCAAAGACTGATGCGGTAAACGTCCGCCTTTTTGAACAGGCTCGGGGCTGGCTCGCATCCTAAGGAAGGGCCCTTTTTTGTCAACGCCTGTTTGCTGTATCCAAACTGTAGCTGCATCGTTGAGGAGGAGAATACTATCGCTAGTCCGTGAAGCTACCGTGATCACACTGTGCACAAAACGTGCACGAATTCAAGCATCGTGGCTTTACCGTGACTTGACCGTGTAAGTGCCGTGCACGTCTTGGAAACGCGGTGTGTACGGTTCAAAGTAAGAAAATAGTATATAGATACATGCAACATAGCTTGTCAACATCTCACACACTCTTCAAAGACTGTGAACCGACGGCAGGACATGGCGATCGCTTCAGGTGCTCGGCTCAGCCTTCTGAACTCCTGCAGCACTCTTTACAGCCTGACCGGGCGCAACAAGGTCGCTTAGAACGTATAAATGTTTGAAGAGCTACCTATAACCACTCCAACACAGCTCCAGAGCCTACCACGCCTGTTTAAGTCATCGCCGAGATTTCGGGTGGTGGGACCCCGCAGGCTGGATCTCGACGTCCGCTCAGTGAGGGAAGGGGAAAGCTGTACATAAAGTGCTGATCTTGGAGCGCCGAGGCTGATGCTTTACCTCCAGACAGCTGCGAACGACCTCATTCAAGGCTCGGCGAGTGCCAGTGAGTGGGAAGTCTCCGATTGACTGCAGGCGGAGATAATTGAGTAGTTGGAACAAAGAGAACATTTGTGTTGAAGCTAACACAAGAACTAGGCGCAAATGCTGCTCGGACAAGGCGCACTTCCTCCCCTTCTCGACCGAGCGCAACTCGCCCAG